>BCKF01000008.1:21339-214202 GCA_001600515.1 Yarrowia sp. JCM 30694 | reverse complement strand
GTTGACTAACCTGCACAGTTTTGCCTATCTTGTAGTAAATATTCTTTTCACAGTTTCGGTTTTCCTGTGCTACGGACAGCTTATATTACCTCCAGAGTTTAGACTGTGGTCCCACAGATAACCCMCCTGTGTATTATTAAGGTTACTGGAAAAGCCGGTCTTCCTGTGTCCAGCACACCTTTCCCGATTTTTTATCATTTAAATTTGTGCCATCTCCGGCAGAACTGTGAATTCACATGACTACCCGATTAGAATGTACCCCATCGCTGACAAAGCAGATAAAAAAATGATTAGTACCGTACCGTAGGCGTGATATAAAAAATGATCTTTCATATAATTCTATTTTATAAGACAATTGGAGGAGGATAGTATATGATGATTTATGGCCTCCCATATCCGAACATACTTGTACTTGTAGTTTACTTGCAAATTCCAGATTTATGTCAGCTAAATAATGTGCAAGGCTTGATCAGGGGGACAGCACATTCGGATGATTTTTTTGGGAATCAAATTTGGGGTAACTCCCAAATGACGYCAGAAACTCAAAATTGGGTTTGTTAAGGGGCATTCTGACCTAACTGTTAGTAACAATTCGCCTTAGGATATGTAGTTGAATAAGTGATGCCGATTTAGCTGCTATAAAATGCCGGTACTCAATTCTCGTGACAATACAATAAAAACCGGTAATCCGATTAAATCGACCCTAAAATGGCGGAATACGTGGCCAGCTYGACTCCAAGACCTATATTTACCAAGGTATACGCTCCCAAAGTTGAGAATCTCAGGACCGCCATTTTTTGAGTTGGGAGGAAAACGTGTCCACACATGTGTGTGCAGGTTTCGGGACAGACAGAACACATAGCCTACAGTACCTCAACTCGCGACTATTCACGACCTCACGCTATATTCCAGGTATGTATGAAGGCTTTAGATGGATACAACTACGCCGGTATTAAACTTGCGACTATTCACGATCTCACGCTAACTTCCAGATTCCTGACAAACGTGTATAGTATTTACTTACAGTACACAGAATGGAGAACACCAGCCCAGCTCCAATGGCGCCTCCTGTTTCTCAAGCTCCAGGATTCTTACAAACCAACTCACCAGCTGGACAACCTGACTTATCCATTAGAAACAATCCAGAGGCTGCATCAGTACCACAACACCATATGGTACCTCCTCCTCAACACCATATGGTACCTCCTCCTCAACACCATATGGTACCTCCTCCTCAACACCATATGGTACCTCCTCCTCAACACTTCATGGTACCTCCTCCAGGGGTATTGAACCAGCCCTTTCACCAAGGCCCTTGGATGCCACCTCCTCCAGGGGTATTGAACCAGCCCTTCCACCAAGGCCCTTGGATGCCACCTCCAACTCACAACCCTGCTCAGCATATGTTCGGTCCACCTCCAATGAATCATCCACCTCCACCTCCAATGAACCACCCACCTCCAATGATTCAGCCTACTCAGCCTATGCACCCTCCACCAAATCGAAATGTGTTTGTGAATCATCGTCCACCAGTGAACGGAACACACCATAGTGGTTTCAACGTCCCAAACCCCACACAGCGTCCCAATTTTGTTTATCGAGTAGACTACACGACCAGTATCTATTTTCTCAACCCCGAGACCGGGTCTTATCAAAGATACGGCGAGACTCCTGTAAGACACGAGCAATTCAGCGAGAATAACATGAGCACCGGGCCTCTTACATTCGAAGTTGAAAACCCTGTGTCGCAGCCTCGAATCATACTGCCATCTGCGTGTAGTGCCTACTACCCTCTGGAAGGTCCAACCCCCGGGGAACAGCCAAAACAACTACGACCCTCAGCTCATGAAGTAATCGATGTCGACAAGGTGGCCAACGTTGATGAGGTTAATGAGGCGAATGAGGTGGTTGAGGTTGACAGGGCGAATGAGGTGGACGAGGGTATTCGCGTGATTGAACCCCTCCAACGTATGGGCGAACAACGGATTGCTGTCAAACGGAAACCTTTTGATTCAGTTGAAAAACTGAGATCTGAATCCGACAAGAAACATGCCATTATCAAAAGGCTTGCTGAATTTGGGAGCAAGCTTGATTATCCTTCTTTCGTTGTTCGGAAGAGTTTCAATTATGATATGGTTAAGAAGCAGTTGGCCCCCATTCGCAAGGAGAACAAACCACTGGCAATGGCGGAAGCACAGAACGTTGCCTTAGAACACGGGTTCGTACTAAACTTCAAAAAAGGCGAGAAGGGGGATATGCTCTGGTGCAACAGAAACAGGCCGGTGAAGGAGAGTGACGACGTGGGAGCACCAGATGGTCCAGGGCACAGAAGTGTTGGAACAGGTTGTAAATATCAAGTCCGAAGCAATAAAATTGGGAAGGGAGTCTTTGGGATCACATATTGCAAAGACCCGGAAACTCACACTCACAACCACAAGCCATCAGTTTCAATGGCAGCGAATGGTAGATACCGGAACTTGACCATAGCCCGTATCAGAAAAGAATGTCGAGATATTGACCTCTGTGCCGTTCTTATCAACACACAATCTTTTGCGCGTAAAATTCTTGATGCTCTTCGTTTGATTACCCCTCTGGCCTACCAAGTCAAAAAACATGATATTGACAACCTCGTGACGGAATTTGATAAGGAGCTATTTGAAGATATGGACCCCATGGAAGCATTGTTGCTTATGATGGAAGTATCGCCACAGATACACATGGTCTATCGATTGGTTGGTGCCCCATCAGAGATTTCCGAGGAGGTGGAGGCGGCAGAGAAAGAGGCGCACAAGGAGGAGAAGCGACGGCAGATCCGTCTAGAAATGGCTGAGGATATAGCGACGAGAAGAGAAGCCGAACGAAGAGCAGCAGCAGGAGAACCTGGTGTTGAGGAGGTCAATTTGATTCAGACCTTTGATAGGTTCGTGCGTGAGTCCAGGGAGGCCAGGGAGGCCAGGGAGGCGCAGGCTATGGAGGAAGAGCTGAGGGAGGATGGTCATTTGGACGAGGAGGATGATCATTTGGACGAGGAGGATCGGGCGTTGCCAGTGTCAGACTCGGAGTCAGATTGGGGGGAGTCGGAGGATGAGTCGGAGGATGAGTCGGAGGACGAGGAAGACGAGGTTGTCCTTGTAGCTGAACAACCGCGACGGAATGCACCACGGAATGCAAGACAGCCGAGACCTCCACCACAGGATGCAGGACAGCCGAGACCTCCACCACAGGATGCAGAACAGCCAAATCCTCCACCACAGGATGCAGGACAGCCGAGACCTCCACCACAGGATGCAGGACAGCCGAGACCTCCACCACAGGATGCAGAACAGCCAAATCCTCCACCACAGGCGGTAGTCCCAGAAGGTGAAAATCTGCCGGCTACCGGTACTGTCAAGGATGTATTCTTCATACACTTGAAGTCCGTGAAGTTCATGAGGACTTATCCGGATGTAATCTCAATCGATGTTACTCACAACACTAACAAGTTCAACTACAAACTATTCAATGCTGTTGGCTTTACTGCAACTGGCAGTACTTTCGTTATTGCCCATGCTTTTATCTCCCATGAGGATGCTGAAACATTCAAGTGGTGTCTCGACCAGATAAAACATTTCATGGATGAGTACCTCATTCCCGAACCCGATGTTATCTTGTCAGATTGCGCCGCCGCTATTAAAAGAGGTCACAAGCACAGTTTAATGACTGGCCAGCTAAAACTCTGCCAATGGCATGCCTTCAAGGCAGTCGAAAGAAAAGCACACAATTTGTTTGGTAACGCACAAGAGGGCATCGCGTTCTATCGTATCTTCAAAGCTTTGTGCTACGCTAAAACCATTAATGACTTCACGGATATTTATTACGGCTTCAAAATGGCCTTCAAGGACCTGCATGCTGTTCGCGCTGACAAACATGACAAAACACTTAAAGGTAAAATGAATTGTGCATTTTATTACGTGCGAAGGTACTGGTTTGGAATTGACCAAATGCCGAAATGTCGTGATAACATCGTCGAGGCCTATTGTGTAGTAAGCCCTCATTTTTTTGAGAAAACTACTTCTCGAGTGGAGAGTCTCCATGCTCTTCAGAAGAGCAACATGAAATCACGAATTGTCACTCTCTTCCAGTGTGCGACAGTAATCATCCGTACCACAGTCAGCCAGCTGGCAGACATCGAGCTGAAACATGCAGAGGACATGGAGAGGAAATCTAAAGCACTTACCAAAAACTTCATTCTGACCGTCTCTAATCACATATCGGCTGAAGGACTTTTGCAGGTGGCTAAACAGATGGAAAAGCCCGGCAGTGACACATACCGAGCAGACGCCTGCACTGGCACATTTCGACTTCAAAGTGGATTGCCATGTTTGCATTTTACTAAAATGTTGCTTGTACCACCTCCTGATGATAAGGAACGTGACATGAAACGTCCACGGGAGGAACTGGGCGACACACTTGACTACTGGTACATGTACGCTGCTGAAAAGGATGCTAAAAACGAAAAGGCTGAGAGACCGCCAGCTCACCTGATGCTGGGAGACTTCAACCCACACTGGAGGTTCTTGCACACTGCAGACCAGCTGGACGACGACGAATGGGAGATGGCTTGCATGTTTGGTCATTACCAAAATGATTGGAAGAAACTTAGAGAACGATTACCCTTATGGCAAAAGAAAGATGAGGAGGTTGCCAGAGCTGTCCGGAATTTCCCCCTTCGTCTTGAGACAGTTATTTGCCAGTATCTGGAGGAAAATCTTGTTGGATCGAAAAGGAGACGCGTGGCGCGAGTGACAGCGTCGAAGGAGAAGACCAAGGGACCTAAGTGCTCTGTCTGTGTTCTCGCGAAGAATCACGCAACCAACCTCAACTGTTTCGGCGGCGACCAGGATGAATTTAACCGGTGGAGGAGCAAGAGGAAGGCGCACAAGAATTTATTTGGAATCGAGTTGGGTGGTGACTCTATCTTGAGCGCCGTTATGGATACACAAACTTTTTTAAGAGGCGTTGAGAGAGATGAAGATGGCCAAGTGGTGGACATGCCTCCTGTATTATAGTTTTGTGTATAAATACATTAATTTAGTAAATTGTGTATTTTTTAAAAAATACTCGTAGGCACGTATGGTCCAAGAGGAGTATCCTGGAGTCAAAACTTCCAGTTGGGCTTACATAATCACAAAAAATTTTTTCGCGCTAACGCGCGCTGTCGCACTTAGACTTCTTCACTGCTTCTCTTCACTAATACCGTACTGGATGTACAGTGTATGTACAGTACTCTCTCTGCACCAGTACTACCAGTACTGTAACCAGCTTTTGTACGTTGACACAGCTCATTGTCGTTATACCACGAGAAAAAATCGATAACTAATATCAACTATTATACTGAAAACTAATTAGAAGACTTTCTTAACTAATACTCAACTACTTTAGTTACAACAATATCCAACTAATTCAAAGTAAATTAGTTACAATATTACTTTAAAAAATACTCAACTAAATTAGTTATAAAATTACTTCAGATAATTATTTAACAAATAGCTAACTACAATAGTTAGACAATAGTGGAGGAAAAATAAAAGTCAACCGTGCATAAAGTTCCTCCCAATATGCAAGTTGAGGGGGTATTCTTATAGTGAGCCCACACTAAAACGAGCATCACAGCCCAAATACAACAGCTAGCAACCCCACTATAAGCTGAGTAACTACCATTTGGGACCCCCATACTAACGATACCAAACACGAGCCATGTCCCGCTATCCTACGTCCCCCCGTTAAACCACCTACTATTCTCGAAAAACTCAATTCTCCAACAACTCCCCTGGAAACAGCCCAATTTCAATTCTGAAAACTCCATCCTACTCCCCCACTCCTAACCACCAATATCCCACCTCATTATACCCCCAAACACACCTCCACACCCTCCTACACCAGCATCTCCCTCCCCACCTCTAACCTCAAACGTGCATTAACAAAGCCTATCAAGTGGAAATCTTAACCTACACCACGAAATATAACGAGAGCTCCTTTCTTAAGAGCCTACCTCACACTTGTCATCTCAACACAACAGCTCAAACTGGCCCAAAAGTTGAGCAATCGGCCTGAAATTTATACCACACCATCACGTGACCACACAGAACACGTGATATAAATTACAGACCCGTCCAATCATGTCTTTGCCCACTTACACACAACCCAAGACATCATGGCTCTCACTGCCCTCAAATCCAGTGACCCGGCTCAAGCAGTCGCTGTTTTTCAACGTGGCCAACAACCCTTACCCCCGGTCACGTGACGAGATCCTTGCCGAGATTGATACGCGACACAGACACGACACCAAGGAGTTTCTCGACCTTCAGAAAGCTGCTGTTGATCTGGTGGCGGTAGGAGAGCTGAGTGGTACATACAAGACGGTTGATTACGTGATACCCGAGCCGGAGAACAAGTCACGTGAGGAGGATGATAGTGATGATGATGAGGAGGAAGAGGGAATTGAGGCTGAAGTTGAAGCTGAAGCTGAAGCTGGTCCTTCTGGACCTACACAAGGAGATGGTGAGTCAGCACTGTTCCGACCTTGTGCCGAGGAGTCGTACGAGCTGCTGTCGTACCTCCCCCTACCTTTCACCAAACCCTGTACTGTTTACAGAACCGGGTATGTGTGTGAGGCAGCAGCTTCCGTGCTCAATTCTCTACTCGGATTCAACGTGGTGCCTCTCACTCGAGTTACCCGGGTCAAAGGCAAGCTCGGATCTCTGATTCAGCTTGATGACGACGCAATTGCCGCTTTTGAGTACTTCAAAACCAACCCCGAGACCGAATCTATCCCCGAATGGCTCAATCTCGAGATCCAGAAGCTCGCAGTGGTCGATTGGCTGTGTCGAAACATGAATCGAACTCCCGGCAACTGGTACATCAACTCTACCACCCAGGAGATTCATGGTAACGGTCTGGATACCGGCTTCGACTCGTCTTTCCCCTACAAGCACCCCTGGTTCTTCCGATGGAACCTGCCTACTCAGGTGACGTCTGCTCCTTGGAGCGAGGAGATTCGCGCTCGTGTTGTGCCTCTTTTGACGTCTCAGGAGTGGTGGCAGGTGGCTTCTGATGCGCTGTACCATACGTTTTTCGATAATCACGATGATTTCGAGGAAGGCTTTTGGAACTCGCAATGGGCCATTTTCAGAGGTCAGGCGTATCTTTTGCTTAGTAGTTTGCTGCATAAGAGCTCTTCTCCTGATGATCTGTCCAGAGGTCATCCTAAGCTCATGATTGCCTATGATGGAGGTATGGATAAAGCTCAGAGAGGTGTCGAGCTGTATATTGAGCCGTCCCTCAAGAAGTGATCATAAGTATACAAAATGATATATAAAAATATTTAATTCAAATAGATTCTGAAAGTACATACTGTAGCTGGTACAAGTAGCCATGGTGCCTATATGAAGCAGTAGCCTGTCTATACTTGTAGCCAGTACAAGAGCATAGTTTCATATGAGTTGCTCATTGCTACCATTCCAAGGAATAATCATTTTTGAGGTTTTGCGAATAATCAGAACACGTTCAAACATCATCCCATTCTTCTGCTGGTTCAACAAACGTACTGTTACCAGTATTATTACAGTAGATAGGACAATCTTGTCCAGAGGAACATGATCCATACAGTATCCAGAGCTATCAGGTTTCACTCTAGAAGTTCTTTACGACTAATAATTACTACACCAGGTACAATTAGTGAGACACTAGAATTTCACTCGTTTTATAAGGCCCTTAATAAAATGGATCACTATATTTTGCTGTTCTCTTCGGGCTAAGGTCTGTCCCTCTTTTTTAACAACTCCCCCATCTAACTCTAACTTCCTCCCAACAGGTTACTTTAAACACTGCTGTTACAACCTACCCCTATCTCCAGAAAAAGAACCATCAAAGGTGCCCAAGATCTCCCCCAAAAATCACGTGACCCATTCAATTCTCTTCCCCTCCCTTTTCTCACCACCCCAGTTACCTCCATTTACCCCTAACCCTCCCCAAACGCCCACATCAACCCCTCGTGTTTCAGGGTTAGGGCTGGGATAACAACGCATATCTCCGGATGTAATGCACAGCTCATCATCATCACGACATCACCAAACGAAACTAACGGTTTTAACAGACCAAATTCGACCAGTCAGAAAGTGTTTCCCCGGTAACACGAGAGAGAAATTTGACGGAACGACCAACAAAGAAAAACAGCATCCAAATTTCAACATATATCAACCTGGCTAGAGCAACAATTAAGTGAGTATCATGAGTGTGGGGTGGATATATCATTGTGGACAGGTGACAAGCAGCATTGAATTTCTTTCGAAGCTGATTTCTTGTTTTTCATTTCAGTTACGTTGTCATGTTGCATTACTTCTACAGTATGAAGAACATCATCAGAGTACCACCAGAGTACATCAGAACACAATTGAAGCACATCTGATGGATATGTGATATGTGCAAGGTGGATATCATTGATTAAGAAATATCAGCTTTTCAAATTTCATCTCGGTATCGTGTTTTCTCATATTCATCATACTGAATATCAATATTCAGAGTCCATCAGAACATCACCAGAACACCAAATTCACCAATTGAAAGCTGTCAGTGTATTTAAATCACGTGATACAAACAAACCTGCGGTTTGCGTCTGTGTTGTTCGGTCTTACTAACCCAGATGTCAATCTACGCCCTTGACGACTCCACACGTCAACTTCTCCAGGAAGAAAACTTCCTCGGTCGATTTTCACCCAAGGATCTCGTGGAACAGCTTTCTCACAATGGAGATGCTCCTCCTGCAAACGAGTCGACTCTGGAAAGTCTCGATCCCAAGCCTTACATTCGTACTTTTGAAGCAGCTCTCAATGAACTGAAACGGCTCAGAGAACAGGTTTCGTCACGTGAAAACGATGTTTCTGGAGACGTTGACCAGGCAGAACTCGCTCATTCAAGAATCGTCCTCAATCTCCAAAAAAGCGTCCAATCAACTGTCTCTGAATACACCGATATGGAGCAGCTGATGGCCGAAGTGAGCAAGCAAACGTCTTCTCTAGGTGACAAAATGGACCGTATTTCCGGCCAGCATCAAAAAGCCATTGCTTCGCATTTTCTCATCAACTGCTACCTCTCTTTTGTCAAGAAAAGCAGCTGTTTGGAGCTCGAGAGAATGTGGAAAGACGGTCCTAGTGGTCAACGAAAGTGTGCCACTTATGTGCGTCAGCTGCTCATTCTGTCGTCCAAAATCGACACTGTGGAGGCCTGCAAACGAGCTCAAAGCGATATTGAGAAATTTGCGGAAAAAATCGAAAAAGATTTGCTCGATGTTTTTGACCAAGCTTATAGAAACGCAGATATGCTGGTGATGAAGGACTCTGCTGACGTGCTGACTGATTTTAACGGCGGTACAAACGTCATTATGGCGTTTGTCAACCAGCATGATTTCTTTATTGCTCAAGATAAAGTTGTTGCAGCCAATTCTGAACCTGATGAAGCTGTTCTCAAGGAGCTGGCTGATCCAAACAACTCTGAGCCTCAATTCGATCACGTGACTGAAGAGCTTTGTGCTGAAGTTGTTTCGGTTGTCAATACTGAAACTGAGATTATCAAACGAGTCTTCAAAGAGCCTGTTGTTGTTTTGCAAGTCTTCCTTCAACGAGTTTTTGCTCAACGTATTCAGCAGCGAATCGAGCTGTTTTTGAGCTCTGCTGAAGCTATGAGCACTCTAGCATACGTTAGATCTCTGCATCTAGCATACAACGTGGTTTCTAGTCTTGTCAAGAAGCTCAAGGACTTTTTTTCATCTGAAAACCTCGATACTCACGACTCTCTAGCTGCTCTTCTCGACCAGAACTTTGCCGATATCTTCATTCCTCATATCGACAAGAACCGGTACTTTGAGAGCGAAAAGAAGTCCTTGAGTGAATTGATTTCCGCAGCTTTGTGGAAATTTGCCGAGTTTCACGAAAAGAAATCGTCCCACAAAGAAGGAGGTCTTCTTGGACGAATCACTCATTCTCTGGATAACGAAGATAAGGGTATTGGTAACTTTATGCGAAACTTCCGAGACAGAAATGATAGACACAGCACTCCTGATTCTCCTGTTCCCTTGGAACCTGAAGATGGAGAAATCAAGATTGATGTGGTTCAAATGTGTCTCAAGTGCTTGGCTGAGAGTATTCAGCGAGTGCTTGAACTTGCTCATCAGAATGAAATCAACGATTGTGTGGTCAGTTTACATGATTTGTTGATTGAATCTGTAGGCAAGAGTTACATTGAGACTAGTCTGGATGACGCTATTGTGTCACGTGACGTTAAGACTATCAGTTTTGTGCATCTCAAGACGATTCGGCGTGTTCTTACAGCTATCCGACTCATGTCTGTAGTTATCAACTCCGTTATTGTCCCCTTGACTGATTCTCATGGACAAGGAAGAAGGTACATTGTCATGCAAACAAACAACTTCTTTACCAAGTGTGAGGAGAAAATCAACTCCATTCTGCAAATCACTCTGGATATCGTGTCTGCTCGAGTTACTGTTCTACTCAGTAAACAAAAGAAACGAGATTTCCTTCCTAAAGAAGATGCTCTTACTCATCAGCCTACAAGCACCTGTTTGGAGCTCATCTCCTTCCTCACAGAAGTGCATGATGCAGGAGCCATCTTTCTCATTGAACAGACTCTCAAACAGTTTTTGTTCCATGTCGGTATCGACTTTAGAGACGCTCTTCTGGAACATCTCAAAAAGTTCACTGTTTCTGTAGCTGGAGGATCGGTTCTCAGCATGGATATGGCCAATTATACCAAGATGGTCAACTCGTGGGGCATTTCCGAACTGTCTGAGGCGTTTGTGATTGTCAATGATCTCGCTGGTATTTTTGCAGCTGAACTGCCCATGGTTAACTCTCTGGTAAAGGAGGGTCCTCTGAGTAAAACCAAGCCGTTTATTCTCAAGGAGTATCTCAGTAAGAGAAGTGATTATCAGGGAGGAACGGTGAACAAGATGTTTGCCGCCACGAACAAAATTCAGGCATTGGGAATGATGTGATATAGATTAACATGATTTAATGAGTGAACTGTATAGATACTAGACAGCTAGACACTATGGTACTTGTACATACTGTATTGTACAGTCTATGAATAGTACAACTGCCAGTAAGGTGTAAATTCAGATAGTTACTTGTTAGCCCTGTACCGGTACCGGTAGTAGACTAGGGACTATTGTAAGCTGAAGGAACAGCTACAGCTACAACTGTTACTATAGAGCTATTTGACACAAGTACGATAGACAGTATACCGATTACAGCATGTGTGAATACTTGGTACTGGTATTTTCAGTTAATTGATGTCTTGCTCGCTGAAGATCTTCCCTTCATGTTGAGTTGCATTCCTCTGCCTCACTTACTCTAACTACAACCCCTTTAAACTCTTCCTTTCATACTTAGGGTTTACTTTGCTCATTCTCCGTGCACATTCCATGAGATCGAAGTTCAGCGAGCAAACGTATTCATGATCTCTCAGGTGATATACTCTCACCTGATAATCACTTCTCTCACCTGGTTAACCCCGATAACCCCCCTTTCTTTGTATCTGCCTCATTTTGCCTCCGATCGCAAAACCCGTCCTACCACGTGACCCGCCTCATCTGGACGGTTCTTTTGGTATCCTTATTTGCCGCACTCATTCCTCCCTTTCCGGAACAAATCCAAAATCGATTTGTTGTTGTTTACTTTGCGGCTCGGGTCAGAGTGGGTCCGTGCCGTGTGTAGGGTAACTGGTGAAGTAAATTTGAAAAATCGCTGAAAAATCAGAACAAATCAGAAAAAATCAGGGGAACGAGGTGAACGTGAAAGCGACCTTGTAGATAAGTCTGTAATTTTCCCACATTTACTCCAATTTTCGCCCCATTTTCTTCCCATTTTCCCGCCTCATACCCTCGGCTCGTACCTAAACCTAGACTATCGCCATTACAGTTGAACGAATGAGACATGATGTAATGGTGGAAAAGATTAACGACACAGCCTCGTGGATGCCAAGACTGCATACGGCCTACTGCTGGGCGGTGTGTCTCACGTTATATAGGCCCACTCTGATAACGTATCTTTTACATGTATGATGTGGGCAAAAAAAAAAAAACTGCGAAAAATAAATCATACATAGCTGACGTTGACACATGTGAGATCGCATCTGGTGAATCAAATATGTGAGGTAATTTCCCAATCAGATGTGGATGTTCTGAAACAGGACGACATAGAGGGGCTGTTTAAGTTGGGGCTTTTGAGCTTGGAGGTGGATTAATGAGCTCAAAAAGAGAACAATAAACGGCAATTTCAGGCGCCAATCAATATATATAGCGCGGTTGCCAAGTGTGATTGGCTATGATAGATAAATAACTCTGGATTTATAAGGGGCACCACGCGTGGCAGCAGAACTTTATAACATGGTACCTGATGGAATGCCGTGTGATGTGCGATGTACGATACTGTAAGCTGAAGCCCCTTGAATGAGTTTCAGGTGTCGTTATCGTCATATGAGGAGGTCTAGATACTAGCAGAATATATATATCTTCAAGTAATTACGTATATATATTATATTCTCCACAGGTCTCACAGCGCTATTATAACGAGCACCTTCACTTGAGGTGGTACCACCTCCGCCTCACTACTTAAGCTTGACCATCGTCTGGTGGGCTATCATACACGTGAATTGTCAAGTCCCGCCACCTGACTTCTCTCAAGTGAGACTGTCATTTCGGAAACGCACCATTTGCATACAGAAGCAAAGCTGGGGAAAAAACGCAAAGTGGAGAAAAGAAATTCTGGAAAATCGTCGAAAACTCCGCGGCAAATCTGGTTCTGAGCCGCTGCAAATGGCGCACCAAAGACCACGTTTCCCGCTATTTTACCTCACCTTTAGACCGCTGCTACTGGTGGTTAAAGTTGAACACAATGGTTCGTGTGAAACAGTATAGGCCGGTATTAGTGGGCGTATGGAGGGGTATTAAGGGTGTAGAAGGTGGAGGGAAAATGCTATCGGCCTGTAATCACGGATTTAACGCTGTATAGAGAGTGTGAAACGATAACCCTGGCTGAAACAATATTCATATTCTCATCACCCCACACAGCCTTGTGACTGCACATGGCATCAACAAGAGCTTTTATTTAACTTTCATACTTTTACGAAACTCTAAAAAGTGCCAATATATGGGGCAAACCTTGACGGCGTTCATCACAGTAATCCCAGGGCTGGCCGAAATAATTAGGCATGGGTTAGACTTTTGGGACTGTCGAAAATGAGGGTTTGAGAATTTTTCTGGCGTCGAAAGGCGTGGAAGAATGCTGCGGGATTTGATGAATAGCGGCTTGTTTTGTAGCGAAGAGAGCGGTCTTTCAGCGTCATTTTATTTGGTATTTTTTCAGCCATTATTCACCGCGTTGCGATTTTTTCCGCCTTTTTTCCGCCTTTTTTCCGCAAATTACTCTATTTATTTTGAATTTGCCTGGAAAATGTCGCGAAAAATATTGCAAAAGCGAAAATCTCGCCTTGTACCAGGTACTGTGTAGAAAAAAAAACAAAGACAGTAGAACAAATCTCCACGACTCTGGCTCTCGCTAGCCACTCTGGTTTATCCGGTTGCATTGCCCCTCGCCAAATTCGTCCATGTCCCCTGGACTTCCGACTTGGCGATGCGTTAGGTTGCAGAGCAATAGGCGAGCGTTTTTGGATTTGTCGAGCATCACAGGAGCCGCCATAAACCGAGCAAGTCCAGAGTTGCTATGGGAAAAGCGGGGTTTGGGAGCGAAAATCCTTCTCCATTTTATCCGCATTTTATCTAGATTTAATACCCCCTGCTTGCATTTCTTTCCGCTATTATGCCGCCCACCCCCTGACCCATGACATCATCGGTTCTTCTCCCAAACCAAACCCCAAAGTTGCAGTTTACATTATTTACATTGGGCCTTTAGACTTGTATTGTCGAAACTGAGTTGCTGAGTCGAGTTTGCGTCTAAAGTTTTTGTGGAGGTGGAGAGGGTGTTTTGTAGACGCTATGAGCATGGAAACCGAATAAAAAGTAGATATTTAGAATCGCCGCGACGAGCTCTACAAAACTAACCTATCCCCGTATCTCTAGCTCCCTCCATCGGCCCACAGCACACACCCTCCCCCTGTGCAACCTAGTCTCAGCCTCGTGCGGAAAGCCTATAGTGGCGGCAGCTGTGGCAGCGACTTGCCGCAACAGCCAATGTCACGGTAAACAGTAATATATAAGGGGTGGTGGAGGGCGGCTATTGTATGTAAAAGAGTCGGAAAAAACGCCCATTGTACTGAGCCCTGTTACTTGTCTGCAGAACATCGATTTCCTCGCAATCTCGTGAATCTCGTGCCCTTTCGCTTCACTTTAAGGGTGCATTTCGGTAAAAACTTTTTTGACAGCCCGAGTGTCACGGTCTCATCTTTGGCCACAACCATATAAAGCAGCTGGGCCTCTCATCCACACCCGCCGATTTTCGCCCCGAATTTACCTCGCCGCCATCCATTTCTCCGCCATTTCTTTCTCTGCGCCCCCCTCTGACGATGGGAACTCAAATTGGTGAAAAAAACTCTGCTGCTGCAAGTAGTGCTACCGGTCATCCTCACACCCATCACTACCACCACCACCACCACCCCCTCAACCACACGCCCCCCTCGCCGCCACGGTCGCCGCCACACATGAAATCCGACGTGATGGAGTCTGAAGCCGACGACAAGGAGAAAACCGACTTTTCGTCCAAGGCCGCCAAGTTTGGCGCTTCGTTGCTGGGTCGGAAAAAGGAGGCCAAACCGGCCACCACCATCAACACTGCCAAGGTGGCCGCAACCAACGGCAACGCCACCACCACGTCGCCGGTGTCCACGCCGGTCGACAAGATTGCTCCCAAACTGAGCAATCCTGCGGCTGCCGTGCGATCTCCTCCGGCGGTTGCAACCTCGGTGAGATCGCCTCCCACGACCTCTGCGTCGTCGCGAGCCACGCCGTCGCCGCTGCCCAGTCCCATCTGTGCTCCTACGGTTCCTGCTCCTACGAGCCGTATTCCTGCAGCAGACCTGCGAGATGTGGGTTCTTCTGTGCGAAGCAGCAGCCGGGCTAGCTCCAGCACCACGTCTCTGACTCTCAAGGAGACCAGTACTGCTCCCGGAGGTGTAGCCACTGCCGCCTCTGCTGCCGCCAAAAAGGAGCCCACCAAGCGGTTCTTTGCCTACGATAACGGCACCCATGAGCACTGTCTCAAGGCCGCCAAGCGACACGAGAAAATCGGCAACATGATCAAGGACCTGCTTGGCGCCAAAAAGCTGCGAGATGAGGCTGTTTCTGCCGTGCCTCAAATTCTCGCCGGAGCAAACGCCCAAAACGGAGGAGATCTCCCTCCTTCCCTCATGCACGGCTTTCTCAAGCAAATCAACGACCCCAACACGCCCAACCCCCAGGTGCAGCATGCGCACCCCACGCCGGACAAAAACGACAAAAACCCGTACGTGTGCAACCACCCCACAAACACGTCCGGCTCGTTTCTGGAAAAGTACGGCCGCTGTCAGGAGGTGATTGGAAAGGGAGCGTTTGGAGTGGTGCGGATATCGCACAAGGCGGCGGACCGAAAGAGCGGCACCGCCGAGCAGCTCTACGCCGTCAAGGAGTTCAAGCGCCGGCCCAACGAGACGGAAAAACACTACAACAAGCGGCTGACGTCCGAGTTTTGCATCTCGTCGTCGCTGCACCACCCCAACATCATCCACACGCTGGACCTGCTGCAGGACGCCAAGGGCGACTACTGTGAGGTCATGGAGTTTTGTTCCGGAGGAGATTTGTACACGTTGATTCTGTCGGCGGGTAAACTGGAGTTCACTGAAGCCGACTGTTTCTTCAAGCAGATCATCCGGGGAGTCAACTACATGCACGACATGGGAGTGGCCCATCGGGACCTCAAGCCCGAAAACATTCTGCTGACGCTCAAGGGTACGGTGAAAATCACCGACTTTGGCAACGGCGAGTGTTTCCGAATGGCGTGGGAAAAGGAGGTGCATCTCAGTAACGGGCTGTGTGGTTCTGCCCCGTACATTGCCCCCGAGGAGTACCACGAAAAGGAGTTTGACCCCCGGCCCGTGGATATCTGGGCCTGTGGAGTCATCTACATGGCGATGCGAACAGGACGACACCTGTGGCGGGTCGCCAACGCCGAGGAGGACGAGTTCTACACACGGTACCTGCAGGGCCGTAAGGACGAGGACGGCTACGAGCCCATTGAGCATTTGAAGCGGGCACGGTGTCGAAACGTGATTTATTCGATTCTGGACCCGGTGCCTAGTAGACGGATCACGGGCAAGCAGATTTTGAATAGTGAGTGGGGTCGGGAGATTAAGGTGTGTGAGGCGGGAGAGACGGGACATTAGACTAGGGCATGAGCGAAGCGAATGCCCTAGACTAAAGCACAGAGCGTAGCGATGTGCTGTGTTCTGTAGCCTACACACCAGTACATGCTCGACACGACCCAGCTCATCGCTACACCCTACATGGGACACAGGGCACTCGCTTCGCTCGTGCCCTGTTGCTCTATTTTTTATTAAAAAAGCCGAAAGGCACGCATATAATTGGAATTAATCGCATATTTATCATAACCCGCGCAAGCCGGATCGCAGCCAAAGAGCTGTGTGACGGTTTGCGCTTTTGCACGTTAGGATGTTCACTGTAGTTCTTTGTAAGCTTTGTCTTGGTGGTGTCTTTGTTGGCACTATGCAAGGGTGACCAGTTGTGTGTATACTTGTAGATACGGAAAAGTTGCTCTGAAAGTGGTGGTCAAAAACTGTAGACTGATCGGCAATGCTATCTAAGACAATTAATTAATATCGCAGGGGGATTATGTCAGCGGAAAATGGGGGGTTGTTATTGGCTGCAGTGAAGAGGTGCTGACAGTAGGATATATGTAACATTACAAGTATAACTTCTGTATACTACTTCTAATGTGAGAACATCATACTGCTATGTTGATACGTGGACGTGTTTAAACATCACCACATTTTGGTTTGGTGTTGTTCCAACTGCCAAGACTGGAAGTTAGAGGAACGTTTTTCATCACAGAACAAGTGTACCAATTATATCAAAAAGATCTGAAATGACGGGAAACTCGTATATTCCGTATTGACGGTGATCTGACAGCTTGTTCCAATACTCTACCTCTTGTTTAAGGGTTGTTCTATAGACTAGTATTGAAAAAGCTACAGTTACAGGTGTTTAAGAGCGTCTAGAAACACATCTAGAGACAATATACACCCCTGGAGCTCAGTTTGACTTCAATTTTCAGGTCACGTGACTTATACACCCTCCCAAAACGCTCCAACCAAGCCCAGGGTCAGTTGCGGCCATATCCTGGTGAAAATACGGCTTCCCGTCCGATCAGCCATAGTCAAGCACCAGAGAGCCCAGTTAGTATTGTAGTGGGAGACCATACGAGAATCCTGGGTGCTGCAATTTTTTAACAGTCGCGAAGCGGCTGTTTCTTTTTGTTTTTGCTCTGCTGTTCTGTCTCCAACCTGTATTTTTGGTTTTCTTAGTAAGCAGTATTGCAACAGAGCTACAGGCTATTTTGAAACTTAGTGTGGCCAATAAAGGGGCACTAACACGTGCGTACTACTGCATACTTTCTACATTCTTGTATAGCAAATAATACCATCTAGTTGTTACAGAAGTTGCATACCAGCCCCCCTAGTTTCAGGTGCATGAGGATGAGACAGAAAAGGTGGGCTAGAGGTTTCAGAGTGGCGGGTTTTTTGGTGTTCTTGAAACTGCCGGAATTTCGGAAGTGTTACGTCCGATATGAGCGGCTTTTCAACCAGGTACCATTCCTCTGGGTTCCTCGGTATTCTTTTGAAATATATTTAGATTTTTTTGAATAAGGTTGTCGTATAGTGAGAGTCAAAATTATTGTATCAGAATGTAGACCAGGAAAACTGGGTAAATAGTTCTTTGAGAGGAATTTCGTTTCCTATGTATTATTCAGTGGCCATTTATGAGCATCAACTTGACTTGTTAATGACATCTTCCTTCAAAGCCACGCCTTCTAGCTCCTTCCATTGGTTTCTCAAAGTTTCCACTTAAAGGCTGGATGCAGATTTCATGCACATTTTTTTGCCACTGCCAACCTCCTCGAAACTTTATGACCTCTGGCGAAAAATATATAAACCCCCTTTGGTCCTCTTCAAATCGTTAGAATCAGACTTCGCGGTCATTCTCAGACAGAGCTGAAATGCCTGTCTACAACGAGGACACTGTCCGTTTGAGTTGTAACAACATGAGGGCGTAACAGCCTGATGACGTTGTTTGTTGGGCAATTCATATGGTGAAATTCCGAATCCCACTATCGGTTAACTCGGCAATGACGCATTGAAAAACATGTATGAGTTGAGCGTGCGAGAGCTGTTGCTGTGATGCACAGCGAGTACGACCTGGGCCAAGTGTCAATGAATCCTCCTGAAAACGAGGTTGACCACCAGTAGCTGAAAACGCAATGGTAAAGAGCGAGTGTGGCTGAAATGCCTATACACTCCGTGCCTTAGTCTTACTATGAGCAAGCCGCCAGAGCTAAGAGCCAGACAGTGAAATTCTGCAGAGCCACCGACATATCGAGAGACTCCTTATGAGATACTCGCTTTCTCACAGGTGAAATTCCGTTTGAGATTCCTCACAGGTGAAAGTCCTGTTGAGAGTTGCCGCCTAGAACTGAAGAGCCAAGCTGAAATGCCAGAGCTGCCGGTTGCTGAAAAGCTGTGCTGTAAAGCCAGTTGAAGCCTAGAGCAAAGATCTGCTAGACAGACGCCTACAAGGTCAAAAGAGCAGTGCCAGAACCAGAGCTGAGATGCCAGTGTCAGAGCAACAGAGCCAGAACCAGCTGAAACGCTAGAGTCAGAGCCAGTGCCAGAGCTGAAATGCTTGAGTCAGAGCCATACCCACCCATAAGTCCAAAGAGCAATAAGTGTTACAGACCAGAGCCGCCTTGAATGAGCAGAGCCAGAGTCATTAACAGAGCCACAGAGTCTTAAGTGAACCCGAGCCAGAGTAGCCAGTGAGTCCAAAGAGCAGTAAGAGCATAGCATAAGTCCAATGAGCAGCACTGAGCCAGAGCCTTCAGAGCCAGAGCCACATTGAGCCACTAAGTCCAAAGTGCAATAAGAGCTAAGCCAAGTTACGAGCAAGAGCCAGTAAGTCCTATACGGCAATAAGCGCCAAACGCCGTTGAGCATAAGTCCAAAGAGCAGCATACATTCGAGCCTGTAAGTCCACAGAGCATGAGCCTTTTTTTCGAGCCACAGGCCGTTTTTTACCAGCCAATAAGTCCAAAGAGCAATAAGAGCTTTTCAGCCAATAAGTCCTATACGGCACTAAGAGCTTTCTACTGACAAAGAGCCAAGGCTAGCTGCCAAGGCCAGTCTTTTTTCAGGAGTAGGAGTCGAACCTCAGCGAGGAGTAGACTATCCGAACCTGTTTATTTAGTTACGAGGAGTAGGTGAAATTCCGAACCTCTGGGTTAATAAATCATGGACCATAGAGTCCCACCCGAATTTGTGAAGCGTAGAATTGAGATTGTACAGTAGTTGTAGAAGTTGTACCGTAGAACATCAGCACTTGCTTTGGATCTTGTTCTAGTTAAAGTAGATAGTCTGTGAGTGCCTGCTTTCAGAGGCATTACAGTAGAATACTAACAGTGATTACGAAGACGAATACATGAAGGAAATGCCAATACAAACAGGCAGCACTTCCCCTTGGACTGAGTTAGTAGAAGTCGCTGACTTCAAGAACAGTTCACGAGGCAGTTCCTAATGCCGAGGTTGAAGGGAACTGAAAGTGTACAATGGGGTACCGTGTGTGTCGTAGAGGTATGCTGTGGGTATCATAAGTGTGTTAGTAAGGGTATCGTAAGGTATGGGGTATCAAGACAAGGAGTACTCACTGCCCGTAGGCCGGCACCATGATCACCAAAGTGACCATGGCACCTGTTAGACAAGATCCAGCACGCGAAGAGTTTGATTTCTGAGTTGAGAGCACTTTCTTTGAACGGTGTTAGTGGGAATACCCGTTTGAACCGCCAGCCTCAAATGAGGAGACGTTATGGGCGCCATCGAGGCAGGAGTGGGGCTCGAAAGCCAGGAGCGGTGAACCGCAGGGGGTGTCTGTTAGACGGTGAGTGCAGTTGATAGCTCGGCCATGCTCTCTGATCACGTTCCCTTAGGGAGCTTGACAAACCAAAGCGCAATGACTACTAATGATCAGAGACCATAAGCTGAGTACCAACCACACTAGAGAAGAAGAAGAGAGGTTGGGACCAGATGGGACAAATATATAGCCTACCTTGTTTTGATTGTCCCGATTGGGGTGCCTACTTGAACAAGATCACCTTAAACCAGCCAGTTCACCTTAACCGTGGCTGTAGAGAGTAAGGAGGCTCGAGTCTTCAATACATAAGTATACAGTAAGGAGTTTCCACGGTTGGTCACAGTAGTGTTGTATTACTTTTTACCACCGTACTTGAACTTTGACTTACATATCAGTTGATGTCTCACTGGCCTCATGCTCTATACATGAACTACTACACTTGCAGTACTCTAACTTGGTATTAATATCCTTACTATATAATCTAAACAACAACTCCAAAGGCTCGCTTCTTCTTGCCTCGCTCCTCGGCCTCCTTGGCCTCCACAGCGTCGATAAACTCCTTTTTGTGATGCAGGTCCCAGTTTTGCTTGATGAACTTGAGACCCGCCAGGTTGTAGCCAATCTCGGCCTTTTGTCGAGCCAGACACTTTCGAATATTGTGTCGCACCTGCTCCAGCATGGGCTTGAGTTCTCGAGAAGCCACAATCTGCTTATGGTGGGTTCTGGTGACAAAGAAGAGCACTCTGCAGACAAGAGGGATAGACCACTCCTTCTCGGTCCAAATCTGGATGAACCGGACGAGCTTCATCACGTGACTGAACGGCAGCACCAGCAGAGAATCTTCCAGCTGTGCAGGCTTGATCTTCTCAACCACATTCAGAACATGTCGTTCAGCAGACAGCTTGAGAGTAGCCAGAATGACATGTCTGGGAGGACAAGCAGCATTGGGGTTTGAAGCCTTTGCAATCTCCCAGTTGGCAATGAGATCCAAATCCTCAGTACCCATCTCCAGAGCCTCCATGAGCTTTTCTCCGCCCTTGAGAGTCTCTCCAGTCTGCATATGCACCTTATCAACAACAGCGTCCTCCTTGTCATCTTCATCAAGTTCCTGGCCCTCTCCTTCCAGAGACACGGCCAAAGTGGACTCGTACATCTCCTCCAGCTCCTTCTCTCGCTCTTCCTCCAGGAAAATCTCGTCTTCGGACTCCATCCACACTCGGATGGACTTGTCATGCGAACCAGAGACGACAAACTCGCCCTGAGAAGACACACAGAGAGCCCAGACCTCGCCCACGTGACCCACCAGTCGCTGGATGCAGTCAAACTTGTCTCCATCCCAGTACTTGACCAGACGGTCTTTTCCGGCAGAAAAGAAGTTGTGAGAGTTGGGCACAAACTTGACGCTCATGACGGAGTCAGCATGGCCGAATAACGACTTTCGACAGTCTCCGAAATCCAGACCCCACAGCTTGATGTTCTTGTCGGCTGAACAGGTGACGATGATGTTGGAGTCTGAAGAGATATCCATGGCCAAAACAGGCAGCTTGTGACCGTACAGGTTGAGGTAGAACTTGAGAGAGTCAAAGAAGAAGACCTTGACGGTGGAATCCAGCAGAGAACAGGCAATGTACTTGTTGTCAGAAGACAGGGTAACACAGAGGACATCATCAGACAGCTCGAGAACACGGGTCTGCTTGAGCTTGAGCTTCTGAGTAGTCTCTCCAGTTCCAGGAACAGTCTCAGAAGAAACAGCAAGCTCCCAGAAACACACCTTCTTATCGGAACCTCCAGTGACCACTGACTTTCCATCAGAAGAAACATCACAAGACCACAGAGAACCCTCATGGGCATCAACAGTATCGATGAGAGAAGAAGATGCAACGTCAAACAGCTGGATCTGTCCAGACTTGGTTCCCACAATCACCAGAGCATCTCCAGGCAGGAATTTGACACACAGAGCATAACCACAGTCCATAGATCGGATACAGTTTGTGGTTCGCAGGTTCCAAATCTTGAGCTGACCGTTGGAAGTAGAAGCGACCATTTTGTCGTCAGAAGAAAGGGACAGAGCTCGAATATCGGCTCGGTGTCCGCACAGATCAATCACGTGATCTCTGCTGAACTTGCCATCCTCCAGCTCCAGAGTGTAGTACTCCAGCGAGTTGTTAGTCAGAGCAACCAACAGACCAGCAGCGTCCTTGTTGCCTCCAGCAGCGTTTTCGGAACCCGTCCACGTGACATTTCGGATCTTGGAAGGCGTCTTGAAGTTGAGCACCTGTGTCCAGATCTCGTTGACGGAGTTTTCATCATACTCATCTTCATCAACAGTATCTCCCTTCTTGATTCGTCGCTTGATCTTCTTGGCAATAGACTTCTTGATCTCGGCAGCCGTTCGTCGTCGGTAGATCTCAACAGTCTTGTCGTTTCCAGAAAAGATGACATGATCTCCATCCTTGGAAAACTCGATATCCAGACCTCGGTCGTTAGACACTCGCTCCAAAGTTCCATGCTGAGTCAACATCTCGCCGTCCTTGGCCTCCAAATCAACCTTCCACACCTTGACCTCCTTTTCTCGACCCACAGTCATGACTGTGTCGTTGTAAACATCCATGGCCCACGTCTCGGAGCCTCCCACTCGGGTCTCAATGCAATCCTTGGACTCCAGGTCCCAGATCTTGACCAGGCCGTCCTTGGCACAGGTGATGAGCATCTTTTCGTTGAGGAACTTGACGCCAGTCACCTGATCTCGATGTGATCGCAGTCTCGACACACCCACTTCTTCAACCAGATCCCACAGAATCACGTTGGAGTCTCGAGATCCAGAGACGAGTCGAGTTCCGCTCTCGTCGAACTCAAGACATGTGATTGACGACTTGTGGCCCTTGAATGTCGTCATGACCTGTCCAGATCGGTAGTCGAAAACTCGAATGCTTCCGTCGGTGTATCCAGCTGCCAACAGCTCGGAAAAGTAGTTTGCGAGCACAGAAACAACGGGAGGCGATGCGGTGGCGACAGTGGCACCCGTTCCAGTGGAAAGATCGCTGTCAGACAGCTTCTGAACACAGTTACCGGCCTTGATGTCCCATGCAAGCACGGTCTCTAGAGCACCAGTAACGGCCCGTCCAGTGCTGGAATTTGAATTTTTCAGCCAGAGGGCATTGCTCGACGTCACGACGCCAAACGTGGCCTCGGCCTCGAATCGGTTGTATGATTTAACCATGGTGTGGTGTTGGTGTAGATGTCGTGCAAATTCGAGGTCTGAATATCTGCATGCAAATAAATATTTTTTAGAGTTCAGTATAGAGTTTGGCTGAAAAACTCAGGTTATGAGTGATCATGAAGGGACTTATTGGTGTCAAAATGACCGTAACAGTCTGTCTGTTTCCATCGAGGCAATTCTATCCCTGTGGCGTAGATATTTCCTATGTTATAACCCTTTTCAGTTTCACTCATCATTTAAACTATGCAATTTTCCTTTACGTTCGTTGGGAGTTTCTTAAACACAGCTTCTTAAAGAGCCGCTACAAAACATGGCTGAATATACTGTACAGTGTATCTAAATGCATTACAACTACCATTATGCCCCTACAGACCCAGATCAAGGACAATCTTCTTGCCCTTCTTGGTGGTCTTTATGGTGTTGGGGTTCTCGGGCTCCTCATAGGGAGAGTGAATAGATGATGCTCCCCACTGTCCAGGAGGAACCACAGGGTTCACTCGGCCGTACTTCTTGGGAGCTGCTTTAGGCAAAGCAGGGAAGTCGGACTCGTTTCGAACAATCTTTTTGGCCTTGGTGGGAGCAGGAGCGCCCCAAGAAGGAGAAGAAGCTCCAGAGTTGGCAGGAGACGAGATAGACAGTCCGTTCATTCGACCGGCTAGGTTAGTAGAAGAAGATGCACGTGACGACGATGCACTGGAGGCTCGAGATGAAGATGCAGAGCCGCTGCTGCCTCCTCCCAGAGAGGGGAAGGCAGACTCGTTTCGAGTGTCCATTCTGCCCGAGGCTCTTCCGGACGAAGAACCAGCAGTGCTAGGAGCCCATGCCGAGTTGATCATGGGCTTGTTCTTGGGCACCAGTCGCAAGGTAGGGGCCGTCTTGCTCTTCTTATGCTCCTCCCATGCAATTCTCAGTTTATGTTTCACGCCCGAGTTTTGCATCAAACCAGCCACTTCTTCAATCAGAAGACCCAGATCGGAGGTCGAAGTTCCGGTGAACAAGGTGGTGTAGCCAAAAATGAGCTTCTTGGCGTCGATCTGGTACCGCAGAAACTTGGTGGTCATATCGTTGAACTCGTCAAACTTGGACATGCTGTAACCAAGGTAGTTTCGAGCTCGTTCGTTGAGCCGTCGAGTCTGCAGCTGCTGCGAGCTAGGAGGAGCGTTGGAGGGAGTAGAGCTTCCAGACCGACTAGATCCCGCTGCTGCTGCTCCTCCAAGAGCAGGGAAATCAGTAGCAGTGAAAGCAGGACCAGTTCGCTCAACAACTTGCGGTTGCTGCGGCTGGTTCTGGTTTCGCTGCTGCTGCGGTGCCGGCTGAGAAATCGTGCTCAGCTCGCCTCCAAACCCTCGTCTTCTGTTTCCTCCTGAACTTCTCACGGGCTCAAAGGCAACCTCAATGTTTCGTGACTGCTTGCCACCATACAAGTTGGGATGCTGCTCGATCTGATGCGCCTTGAGATCAATGTCGTTGTCGAAGGCAACAAACTTGGCGTCCAGGCAAGACTGCACTGAACACACGTAATGTTCGCCCTTGAAATGCTCAAACAAATGGTCGTAGTTTCGGAAGTACCGCGGCTGGAACTCGGCATTACCTCGGTTCAGCTTCTCGCACATGTGGCACTTCTCATGCTTGTCTCGCATATGCTTGAACAGATGATCTCCATCGTAGAACCGCTCATGGCAAAACTTACACTCAGGATGACCCGTGAAACCAATCTCCTGAGCCATACCCTTCTGCATATGGTCCGTCAGCTGCTTGCTTCCATACAGCCGCCGCTCGATGGGGAACTGCTTCTTGTGGACAAAACAGAGATGACACACTTGTTTATGATGCGCATCTCTGACGTGGTCCTTGTAGTGCTGAGCATTATTAAGCAGCGACTTGCAAATAGGACACTTGTGCTTGAGCAGCAGCAGCGAGTCGTTCTTGATCGGCTCACTCTCAAACTTCATATGATACTCGTCTGAGCTGGCCTTGAGATCCAGTAAGCTGTACTCCTCAAACCGCTTGTCGGCAGTGTTGGCAATCACCACATAGTCGTGTTCACTTCGGCAGAACTCGCACTTTCGGCTGCCAAACAGCGCCTCTCGTCGTAGAGGACATTTGTGGCACATGACGTTGTTGCATTGTGTAATGGCGTAGTATTTCACCTTTTCAGCACAAATATGGCAAATGTCCGAATCGTCGTCCTCATCCTCGGCCTTGTCTTGGTTGTCGTTTTCGTCATCCTCGTCGTTTTCATCGTCCTCCTTATCTTCCTCCTTTTCATCTTTTTCTTTTTCTCGTCTGGGTCGTGATTTACCGCCTCTGACGCCTCGCTTTTTGCCGGGCTGCAGAGCGGAGGACACGCCGGTGGGCTTGGGCTTGGTTTCCAGTTTTCCAGTCTCAACTCGCATTTTTGGTTGTGTTTTTTTAGGTGTCAAAAGTGAGATCACAAAAAGTTGGTGATCATTTTTTTGGAGGTGTACAAACGCTTACAGTTAGAGTTTGGGAGATGGATGTTTCTCGGTAAGGAACAGACAGACGCTGGGTGGCGTAGGTGGCGGTGTGGAGAGAAGCTAAAGGTCTAAATCTGTTCTCCTGATCTTTGTGATTCCATTAGTGTTGGTATTTTCCCCATAGCTTCATTATTACTACCAGTACAGCTCCTCCCCCTTTACTGTCATAGTTGCATTTCACAGGCGTCAGCAATAGACTAATCACAGCGCATCCCGAAAAGTGGAAAATTTCGGAAATGCGAACTAGAAACAAGATGGCGTTAGTGCGACGCGTGATCTAGTTGAAAAATTTCTCTCTAATCACGTCACAATCGCACTCTGCTCTATAAAACACGTAACTATTATTTTTCACCCATTAGACTTCCCCAAAGTAGTAGGTGGAATTTATAGATAGTGCGGAAGAAGCCCGGGTAATACCTGAGAGGGGTGGGATTTATGAAATCAAGAACTTTCGTTATGACGGTGTTGTACTTGTAGAGGTGTTTTTGTTTGCTTCTGAAAGTCTGGTTTTTTTGTTTAAGGCTGATTCTTCAGTGATCCATATGACCTCCATTTAAGCACCATAAGAGAAGGGTTTGAAGGAGAGCGTATGAGACAAGTGAAGGGTTTACTTGTATGAGAATGAAAAACAGGTGAAAAATCTCTGAATTTGAATGAAACGGCGATTTATTGAAAGTCGGGTGTGCTTATATAAGTACAAGTACATGATAGCTGTATACTGTGTACTTGTTTTGGTTATCTCCCTTACAAGATGCTGTCCTACGAGTACTTGTATTAGACAGTGCTAAGCTATAAGTTGAGCACAGCATACTGTAGCTAATAGTTAGCTCTACACAATGAACTTATTGTATCTACTTGTATAGTAGACATTCTCTTAATTCAAATGGATGCTTATTGCTATATATACTACCTAATGGGCAAGAGATTCTGCTCTCTGACACCCTGTCGACATAGAGGACACTCTGGTTTTTCTCGCACCCACTCGGAAATGCAGTCCCAGCAGAAGAAATGGCCACATGGCGTGCATGCTGGTGCGTTGATGTATGACAAACAAAGAGTACATGCTCTAGACGCCTCAGGAATGAACTTGAGCTGACGAGGGTCTTCCAGATCAACCACCTCTTCATGCTCTGCGTCTGTATCTTCAATGAACGGAATCTTTGACGACTTCTTCCCGCTCACAGGTGCAGCAGTTGTGTCTTTTTCCGTTCCCTCCTTCTCCACACTTTTTTCCAGCAAAGCTCCAAGGTACTCCTTTCCAGTTTGCACAAAAGAGGTGGCAAACCGTGCGAAAATCAGCAAACCAAGCATCTCGTACCCGATTCGAGGCTCGTTCTTGTCCAGTCGATGTCCAAACACATATCTCATGCCCCAGATTCGTTTACTGAGCTGGTAGTAGGACCCATAACAGTAGAAAATGGCCAAATGAATGGCTGTGAACCCCTCCAATGCCGTGAACTTGTCAAACTTGTTCACAAACGTCTTGATGACCCGCTCCTTCCACGTTTCAGGATTAGGTACCGGATCGTCCTCATCATACTCCACCAGATGGGGATACTCACGCATCAGCTTTGCTCTCAACTTTCCCATGTAGCGCACAAACAGGTACGGAAAGAGTGTGTTTGACATGACGTATCCAAATCGTCTGAACAGTCCAGGAAGAGCCGTTCGATCTCGAACAGTGTACATGAGATTCGTATACTCTTCACCTAGAGTCTTTGAGCCCACCAAAGTGCACAAACCCAGGTATGCAAACTTGGACGCCGTTTCCAGCTCCTCCTTGTACTGGTGGATGAACCGCACACCCTTCCATTTCTGCAGAAAAGTGACGAGATGCTGTTCCAGAACGGATTCAAAGTAGTGATCTTTCTGGTTGGCTCGGATGATTTCAGCTGCTCCAGCATAAGGCAGTTTTTCCGTCTTGATCGGCTTGCGTGGCTTGACTGCTTTTTTAGGCAGGGTTGTGTTGTCGCTCATAGTTGTGTTGTATGGTCGAGATCAGAATGTCAGGCTGTCAGAAGGTGAAAGTGTCATGCATGTGAACTGAGTTTCCCCACATTTTGAGCCGAGGTATTTTAGAGTTGTGATTAGTAAGGAAGGGGAGAGTGGTGGCAAATTGAAGAGGTAGGGATGGTGAATATAGTGTGTATTGGATTGTATATTGGTGTTGAGTATGTTTTGAGTGATTTGACAGAGTTCTGTGGCTGTTTGGCTTTAAATCAAGAGGAACTATTGGTAGGTGGATTGTTAAGTAATTGGCGTATGATAGTGCATAGTGCTTGTTGGCATTTGTTGAGAGATTTTTAAACACCACTCAGCACCCGTTTTTCACCTTTTCCCTACAATATTGAGCTTGTAGAACAACAATATCGCTCGTACAGAGCTCTAAAGATCTACAAAACTAGCCTACTCTTAATCCACATCTAGCTAGACCTGTTCTTACTATCACCATTATCTTATAGCCTAATCACTCTACAGTTCTGATAATGAGAGTATCTAAAGCCACACTACCATACGTAGTATACGAATAGCACTCCTTTCAGATGTTTCAGTTGCACTCATAGCAACTCCCATCGATCTCGAAAGCCAGCAATTGACAAATATTATTTACTTGATGCATGTCTCAGGTACCAAGTAAATTACTTCATTCTTCGGACTTGCAACTCCGAAAACGATAATACCACCCCCAAACAGCCCCCAACACGCCTCAAATCAACCCACACATCTTTCATTTATCTCTCACGTGACCACCAAACATCTCGTCATCTCCACTTTTTCAAATTTCACCTCCCAAATAAAGACACGAATAAACAGATCTGCACAACAATGCACTTATCTGGAGCTTGATAGGTGAAACGAGAGGCAAAAAACGCGGAAATTTATCATAGCTGAAAATACCGCGGACTATAGCAGCTCTCCTAAACGTCATTCCACTAGTGAAATATTTCCCAAACACCCCTTGATTCCAACCATCTATTCTTAGCCTAGTCAAAGCTTATTCAAGACTGAGCAATTCAAGACATGACGAAATTCCAGGGTGGTGGAGGGTGTTCCCAGAGAGTAAATGCATATCCAAAACCACTGGAACTACAAGAATCACGTGAATATCTCAAATATCACCTTCAAACCCTAATCCACCCACTCACACACCCCTGACTAATCCTCTCCACCCACCCCTTAAACTTCACATTCATGCATGCACTCTCCATACCTATCGATAATCGTATCAACAGCAGAACCACACACAACCTCTACCACCACTAACACGCCTCTCGGAAAATATGTCAGCTATACGCCGCAAGCCCGTGGGCGACCCGCGCACCTCGTCCAGGCGTCATTCAAGAGTCAAATCGGGAATTTCGCGAGTCACTGAAAAGTCACTGTTTGACCAGGTGCTCAAGGTGTGCGTTTTGTCGTACCGAAATGAGCCCAGATTCAGAGGAGGCAAACGACAGTCACGTGATTTGGCGTCTCTCACGTTATCCGACCCTACACCTTCCTTTGGAGACCAGAAACTGCCTAAAGAAGCTCCTAAACTGCTACAAGTCAAGCTGAACAAGCTGGCTCTCAACCAGGGTTCCAGCGACATTACAGACCCGCTAGTTCGACGGTGTTTTCTTGCATTTTACGCGCTTCTACTGGATCCCGACTTTTCTCGTCGAATCAAGGAAAACAGACGTGCTGAAGATGTCGTCATGTTCTTCATTTCGTCCAGTACCAAGGAGCTGGCAAAGAGTGGCTCTCAACCTGCAGAAACCAAACGACTGGTCAATTACTTCACAGCGACATTTGTGCAGTTTCTGATTGCTACTCTTCGAGAAGCAGGCTTTGAATCGTCCTGTGCTTCTCTTATTCGACAACTACAGAGCTATGAGAGTAAGCTGGTCAATGATAGTGGCAACTTGGGAGAGTCCAAGAATGGAGCATTTGCAGGAGGTCTGACACCCACTTTTGACGTGGCTGATATCCACTTGGCCAAATCTCTAGGACCTTACTTTCTCATGAGTGATACTCTCATCCAGAAAGGTATTTCAGAGATCAAAGATACTGCTACAGGAGAAGCAGCTATGGCGGATCTACGACTAGCATTGGAGCAGCTGAAGCAGGATAGACTACCCTACTACCAACGACAGTACTTTGGCTCAGATGAAGCTTACCAAGACTACAAGTCTCGAGCTATTGAGTCGATTCAGACGCAGATGGCGAACATTGGAGTGGAAAACGCGCCAGCCACTACCACCTACTACTACATTCCGGAGGATCCTCGAGCATATGGACGTTTGTTGGTCAAAATCTGTCTTTCTCATGATCTCAAGCAGAAGAGTGATACCCTGTTGAGCAAAAACTCGATTGCTATTCTCACAGAGTGTTTTAACCTGTGGCAGATTCCCTCTAGTACTCGAGCTGCATTGGTTATGGACGTTTGTCAGGAGTTGTTGAAGTTGAAGGAACTTCCTATTGCTCTAGTTGAAGACTCTGTGAGTTTCATTTCGCATGTTGGCCGAGAAAACGGAAAACGAGACTGGGATACGACACTGTGGCCTGTATGTGACAGAGAAGTGTACGTTTTGGGCCTCAAGGAGGTGCTTGTGTTTGTGGTCGATCTGATTTCAGGCTGCATAAAGTCGATTTACGAACAAAAGCCGCCGCAAATTGGACCCTATTTGCAGATTTTGGGCGAGTGTGTTTTCTGCTCAAGCGAATGGGATAGAGTCGAGGGTATTGTGGACATGCCTAAAGTGTTTGACTCTTTAAGCGTGGTAGTTAAAACCGTGGCTGAGCATAAATATGATGAGTTCATTGACGCTATTCCTAGAGACCATACTCTAGATCCTCTGCATATTATTGAGTTGGCTGACAGGATTATCACAGCTGCTGAAAAGTTACAGAAACGATACAAACGGCCTCTTTTGGAGCATGTTCCTATTGCTCTGATTGCTGCTAAAACGCATTTCTCACTTTTCTCAGTCGACTCTCAGTCAATGTTCACCCATTTGATGAGCCATATGACAGCTCGACATGAAGAACCCGCTTTTGACGATATGACTCTCCTGTACAAAAAGCTGTGTGAAATCAGAGAGTTGTATGTTCAAGTTTTGCCTGGAAAATTCCCATTTGACCTTGAACAGGCCTTTGTCAAGTACATTAGAAGACACGTGGAGGCTTCAGCTACTCTAGCCACTTCATGGGTCGATCCTGCTATTGATGCTGACAAATGGGAGCCTCTGGATGAAGCTGAAGGTGTCATGTACTCGTCTTCAGTTTCTGATATGTTCACTTCTCTGGGTACAGCTCTGGCGTTGATTTCCGAGCTGAAATGGGACAATCAGGTGCATGTGGCTCAGTTTTACACGGTTCTCATGAACGGAGTGTCAGTGGCAGTCTGTAAGTACGCTTCTCGTGTGTTTCAGCTGTTTAGTGAGGAGCTGGAGTTGGAAGATGACAAGAAGGTCAAGTACAAGAGTCGTCAGGAAAAGTGGATGGCTATGGCTAAAAATGCAATGGCTGGAAGTGCCCCTCTGACTCCTTATCAGTTCAAGAAGACCACTTGTATCAAACTGAACGATATCGAGACTGCTCAGGCGAAACTGGACGAGATTGAGGCTCAATTGGACTCTGAGAAGCTGGCAAAGGTGCTGGAAGGAGTGAATACGAACGCTGGACCCGGAAAGATTGTTGCCAAGGAAACCACCAGCAAGAAGAAGGCGTACTTGTTCACTATTCGTATTGTCCAGGCTGAAAATCTGAAATCGTGCGATATGAATGGACTTTCTGACCCCTACGTGACTCTGGTTGATCAAGCTACACGTAAACAGATTGGAAAAACACGTACCATCTTTGAAGAGCTCAATCCAGTCTGGGATGAAACGTTTGAGATCGCTACAGGAGGTCCTTCTTGGTTGACAGCTACAGTATGGGATGAAGACTCTCTAGGATCACATGATCTCTGTGGACGAGCATTTTTGCGTCTGGATCCTGCTGCTTTTGGAGACTTTGTTGCTCAGGATTATTGGTTGGATCTGGATACTCAGGGTAAACTTCTGGTGAACATTACTATGGAGAGTGAACGAGATGATGTTCGATTCTACTTTGGTAAGGCTCTGAGAACTCTGGTGAGATGTGAAAACGATATGATCAAGGTCATGGTTGATAAACTGACTGCCTTCATTCAGTACTCGTTGTCTAGAGAGACTATGAAGAACTTGATTAGTCCTGGTAGAGGTAAACTCAAGGAGTTCAATATGGAGAGTGTTTCGAGTTGGTTAAGCAGCACTAACATTTCTGCTGGTCCTCTCACTCCCACTATGATTGAAGATGCCATTACTCCTTTGTTTGACTACCTCAATGAGTCGTTTGCTACTCTGGCTGTTGGTTTGACAGATGAGATTCGTCTCAAGGTCATGTCTCGAACATGGAGAGTTGTTCTCAGTACGATATCAGCTCTGTTACTGCCTCCTCTGTCGTTCAAACGAACCTCCAAGAGCCAACTTTCTGCTAAAGAGGTGGATATCGTCTTCACTTGGCTTTCAGCTCTCAGAGACTTCTTCCATCATGATGGAGCTGGTCCTAGTCTTGAGGTTCTACACTCTCAACAGTACCAGGAGCTCATGAGAGTGCCTGTCTACTACGATTTGTCCAGTGACGAGCTCAAGGACGAGTGTGAAAAGCTGTCTTCTTCTACATTCAAGACTCTTCAGGATAAGACATACGTTGGCTTGCCTGAACTCATCAAGCGAAAGAACACTGTCATGGCCCACCGAAACCGAACGGTCATGAGAAAACAAAAGGAGCGTATCCGAAACGCCAAGCGAGAAGCACCCCAAAACGAAGACATCATTCTGTGCATTTTGCGAATGAGAGGCGAGTTGGACTTTGTGCAGAGGAGGATGAAACAGAAGGAGAGACTGCAACAGACACTGGCTACTGAGAGTCTAGTGGCAAAGGGAAGGAAGTAACGGAATCAGACAATGGACTTTAATTAATGATTATGATTTATGATATTTGTAGTGTATACAAACGTGTACCGTAGTAATGACCCTGCATCGCCAAGAAGGAACACCTGACGTATTGTAGTCTAATTTTGGGAAACCCCACAAAAAGTGGCAAAAGCCATAACTCGTCGAAAAGTACTCGGAGCCACCCCCGGAGCACATTTTCGCACTCCCCACCCCCTACTTACTCACGGCTCGAATTTTCGGCCCGTTCCGAGGACTTTTGCTGCATTTGTTTTTCCGAAATCCTGGCCTAGTCTGAATTCATGCACCCCCAGGGCCTAAACGTGCTTCCACCACCATACTTCCGCTCCCCGTGTGTTAGTGGTTCCCCACTAGTAGCTACACTGTAGGGGCTGCATTTATTATCCCCTCTCCACGGCTCCACGTACCTTTCTTCCTTCTCATCTGCATCATCATGTCTTCGACTGCCACTATGACTGTGGAATCTTCTCTGCCTCCTCCTAGCAGTGTTCCTCTGCCTGGAGGTAAGCTAAACTACGTCACTTTTGTTATCCCTCAATCACACCATTATACCGACCTGCTCTCCAAGATCTGTGCGGAAATCAACTACGAGATTTTGTCTGGCGAACCCCGCCTTTGCAGGGATGTACGTGCCCGCGTTGTCTCCTCTCAAACATGCGAGTTCATCTCCATTGCAAATCTACACGACAACCATGCAAAGTACTTTAACCAACTGTTTGATGACAAGGACAGGCCCAATGAATTTTTCGAGACGCTTCTAAGAGACGTGAGACGAGAAATGGGGCTTCTTACACAGACACTTACCCACAACAAGCTGGCTACGGTCTACAGATCATCTGACTGGCTGCAGGTATAAATGTGACGGAGTTGAGCGGGCCGCTTTCTGGGACAAAGTTATGTGGGGGAAGCGGGACAAGGTTTCGGGACCAGTTTCCGAGAACGGTTATTGAATAGCCGAAGGGGAAACGAACATACTACCATGAATATATTATTGACAATGACGAAGATAGTACTGTAAGTGAATATGTATCGGAATTAGTGCCTGGTATTTCAGTTTGGTAGAGCTTCTGGTAATGTAGCCTATGTTGTTATAAAGTGTTGAAATAAGACCAACCTCCCAACAGCATTAAAGAGCTCTTATGCAGTCTAACCATAATGCCCAACTAAAAGTAGCGGACTCAACAAAATTCAACAAAATCAAGAATTTCTCGAGTCTTTGATATCCGAATGATTACGCATGCAGAAAGCAGCAATATAGCTCTTTGTGCCTTTGTAACACAGCCACCGCACTTGCTGAGCTCTTCTACTACTACCAATTACAGTAGTCTAGCCATACCCCTTTCGTCAGTCATAAATCATATCATTCATATACACATTCTACTTGTTGAGCTTCTTGTCCACAATCTTCTCGACAAGAGCCTCCAGACCACCCATCTTTCTGTCAATGGCATTATCAATCTGCTTCTCCAGCAGCTTACCCATAAAGTCCACCTCAACATTGACCAGATCTCCAACCTCCTTCTTGGCCATAACCACCTTTTCCTGAGTGTAAGCCACCATCATGATGGAGAAAGTATCGTTTGTAACAGCAGTAACAGTCAGAGAAGTTCCGTCCACGGCAATAAAGCCCTTCTCCACGATATAAGTCATAAGAGACTGATCCTTGGGCTTGAAAGTAAAAGCAATGGAGTTTCCATCGGGCTTCTTCTCCACAATCTCAGCAGTGCCGTCCACGTGACCCTGCACAAAGTGGCCTCCAAATCGCACGTGACCAGCAATAGCTCGTTCCAGGTTGACAGGAGAGGAAGTCTTGAGATCACCCAGGTTGGTTCGTCGAAGAGTTTCGGGAGCAAGTCCAGCCTTGAAGTAAGTCTTTGCGTCGTCGTATTCAGTCACAGTCAGACACACTCCGTTGACAGCGATGGAATCGCCCATATTGACATCATCCAGAATAGGTCCGACGTTGGAGATGGTCAGAGAGACTCCATTTCCTCCAGATTCAGTCACATCGAGCTCCTTGAACTCGGAGACGGTTCCAATGTGTTCGACGATTCCGGTGAACATTTTTGTGTGGGTTTGGTGTGGTTGTGAGGAAGATGATCTGGACCTTGATCTGGCGTCATCCAGGTTCATGCAGCTGAAACTTAATTGGTAATGGATGACGAGTGGGGGTAAGGTGTGAGTAGTGGGATGTGAGAGTTGCAGCAAAAATGGTATGGAAAGGATGGCTGTATCTCTAGAAGTATCCTATTTGTGCTTGTGTTATTGCTCAGTAGCTTCAGTATTAGCAGTGGCGTTATGTAATTCTTTCACTAAATTGTTGGTGGTTAAGGTTACATTTACTTGAAAAATATTAACTGAAAAATGCCAGTGAAATTCCCAAGTGAAATAATATCACGGCATTCAAGAACTGACATCTTCTGGAAAAACAAAACCCCCTCTCAAACTCATAACCTGTAAACAATACCTTTGTCCTATTGTCCTATTGTCATCTCGCGTGATAACGCACGTTTCTCTGTACAATGACATCACACAATAAACCCCACCAATATTGTATTAAAACCCCCTCTCAATACGCCATCTGCCCCATGGTGAAATTAAGAGCAAATATCCATCTATATTTAGTCATATGAGTTGTGAATGACCAGTCAACAGTGGTGGTGTGAGCCACTGAGACTCACTTGAAGTCAACACAGACAAACGTCTCTATCGTCTGTATCATCTCTCTTTCGTGATTCATTTACACCCTCTCTGTTGCACTTTCCGTATCTTCTATATTCTGGTCAAAATCCAGCCTCGTCCTGTCTCACTAATTTAATTAGACATGCACTTTGAGGCACGTTGGACTATCTGATGTATGCCCAGACGTGAACCTTAGCACGGCAACTAAACTGAATAACATCAAAACAGTGTCTTGCCTAGCAGCTCTAGCAAGTCTGGCGCCTCAAAAACCACTTACTTATATATAACTGCCTTCAAATAATCCATTTCCATAAAAATCTCACCCCCAAACACCCCCTAAAGCCCACAAAACACACCCTCCCATCTCCCACCACCTCATCCACCTGAGCCCAATTAGGTTATCTTGTGCCGTACAGGGAAATAAGCTCAGGCCCCTTTTGCTCATCCAAGAGCCCACAACTCACGGTTCATCACAACCACCACTTCACGGGCAACAAATGGACCGACAGTCGCTTCGAACGACCCTCAGAGGCATGGACACGTCCAACGAAAACGGCTCGAAAACGCCGGCGAGAAAAACGACAATCGGCTCTTTTGTCCGATCCACGTTTGGTTTCCATTCAGTGCCGCTCACCACCCTTGTGACCATCACAACAGTGCTGTTGGGGCTTATCGTGTATGTTTCGACATCTGTGACGCCTCCTGATGTTACTGATGCACAGAAACCTCTACTCGACTATGCTTGGCGGCAATTGGGCCACATTTCTATGTATCCTCATCCCTACTTTTCTCACGACAATGACCGAGTCAGAGCCGCTATTTTGAAAGAGGTGTACGCTCTAGCAGCTAGTGAACACTTTGAGGGTGCCCAGATTGAGGTCGACGACTCCCAAACAGATATCTTTATCCAGAAGGAAGATGTGTTTGATAAAAGTGCTCCTCCAGGACGACTGACTTACTTTGAAGGTAACAATGTTGTGGTGAGACTATCGTCCAAGAAGAGTGACAAGAGTCTGGGCGCTATTCTTCTGTCTGCTCATTTCGACTCTGTGCCCTCTTCCTTTGGTGTTACTGATGATGGAGCAGGTATTGCTACCATGTTGGCTGTGCTTAAACATACCTTGACTCAGGAAGAAGGACCAAAGAGAGATATCATTTTCAACTTCAACAACAACGAGGAGTTTGGTTTGCTTGGAGCTGAGGCGTTCATGCACCATCCTTGGGCTGCTAACGTTTCTGCTTTCATCAATCTGGAAGGAACTGGTGCTGGAGGTAAAGCTATTCTGTTCAGAGCCTCTGACTACGGTGTGGCTTCTCATTACTCTGCTGCAAGCATGCCCTTTGCTTCGTCTGTCTACCAGGAGGGTTTTTCCAACGGCTTCATTCACTCTCAGACTGATTACAAGGTGTACACTGAGGGTGGTCTTCGAGGTCTGGATATCGCCTTTTACAAACCTCGAGCTTTGTACCATACTAAGCGAGATAACATTGCCGAGACTACACGACAGGCTCTCAACCATATGCTCGTTAACACCATTGATGTTGTTCAGTCTATGACTGATGCTGAGTCGTTTGAGTATGCCGATCAACATGCTGTGTTTTCAGATGTTGCTGGCTACCTGTTCATCATCCTGCCTCTGCAGTACGTGTTTGTCATTTCCTGCCTGACTCTGCTTGTTGGCCCTATTTTTGTCGGTCTTCTTTTCCTCTTGGTTCTTCGAAAACAGATCAATGCTGGCTTGGAAGAGACGATCCTGGGTGGATGGCTTCGATCTATAGTCTCTGTGGTTGTTGGCTCAGTCGCCACCTACTTTGTGGTCGAGACTCTTCATCTTGGTAATGAACTGTTTGTCGTTCGATCTTTCTACACTCCTCTGTTTGCAGGTCTTGGCACCTTCATCTTTGTCAACTACGTCCTCCTTGGCTTCTTCCATTTCGTGCGACCTGTGTGTGATCAGAAACTCATCATCCTCCTTGAACTGTCTGTTGTTCTGTGGGCTCTTCTGCTCACTTCTGTCATTCATGAAGCTACCAACAAGGCTACTGGTGAGTACCACTTTCTGATTCTGTACATTGTGGTAGCCACTGCTTCCATTCTCGGTCTGTTTGGTCATCTTGTCTCTTCCACTGAAGTCCCTGCCAAGTTCGTTGAAGGTCCTGAAGATGAAGAAGATACTGTTGACGTCTCAGAAGCCACCGAAGGCACTCCTCTGTTGCCTGAAACCAACCCTGACAGTGCTGGTCATGGATCTATCGACCCTGAGAACCAGCAGGAAGACCAGACTCTTCAGAAGATTGCTGTTTCTATGGGATACGACTGGAGTATTCAGTTCCTACTCGTTGTCCCCATCACCTTCTTTGTCACTTTTGGTCTGGCTGCTTCTCTCCTAGACGGTCTTCACCAAACTCCCCTTGAGTCTGAAAAGTCTGCTGACTTTGTCTACACCGTCATCACCGCCATGTCTATCCTCATTGGTATCTCCTTCCTGCCGTTTGTGCACAAACTCCAGGTTGTTGTTCCTCTTGTCGTTGTCGGTGTTGCCGTAACTGCCAGCTTTGTGCATCTTCTCAGCCCAGCCTTCAGCAGTGATACTCCTGTCAAGCTGCGGTTCGTGCAGAACATCAACCTGGACGAAGGCACCTCTTACGCCAGTGTTTTGGGTCGTCAGGGTCCTCTTCAGGACGTCCTGCAGTACATTCCCTCTACTGACACCCACACGCCCAACTGCACATACCGGGGTGATGGTGTCGAGTCCTGCAACTACATTGCTCCTCGACCCTGGTTGATTGATGGAGAGAAGGTTCCTTCCAATGAGGACTCCACTGCTCTTCCTAAACTGCTTGACGTCAAGGTGGTCCCCGTGAACGAAACCTCCTCCGGTCCTTTTGACAGGTTTGATGGCCGGTTCCGAATTTCTGCTCTCAACAACCGAGGATGTGTGCTTCGATTCAACACCACCCGGTTCCAGTCCGGAAATGTGGCTTCTGGAGTGTCTCCTGTGAAAATGGTGACTCTCCGACACAACCGGTTCGGCAAGACCGGAAAAACTACAGGTTCTGGAGGCCGGTTCTCCATGTTTGGATGGACGCGAGACCCCAAGACGGGTAAGGACGAGTTCCGGTCGTTTATGCATGGTGTGGATGATGTTACCCTGCATAAACTCGACTGGGAAGACACCGAGTACGATATCCAGTTGAGCTGGATTCCTCGGTGGTACGAGGTGGGAGACCCGGAGGATGAAGGTAGTGATGCTATCAAGAACCGTCTGGGAGTGACTGTCACGTGCAGTTGGTCCGAGTACTACAGCCCCTCGTCCGTAGTGGATGAACAGGGTCGACATCGCATCATGGAGAAGATTCCTGCCTTTACTGAGCTCAACCAGTTTTCGCCTGCTTGGTCCATCTGGAGTAACCAGGGTAGAGGTCTTGTTGAGGTCAGCAAGTACGTCGAGTTGTAACCCCCAAATAGCTAACCATTTAATATATTTTAGAATGCATCTGTGAACAAACAAAAGAAATTGTAGCGTCAGTGATGAGTGTAACTATAGTAAGCACCTATAGGGATAGGCTACGCCAGATAGAGCCTATTAAAGAGTGCCATTAAACAGCGAAGAAATGAGAATACCACTCAGGTAATATGAACTCATATGGGGCGTATATGACTGAGTAAGATCTTTTATTTCATTTACTGAGATGTCTCAGGTTTTGGAAATCGCCATGGTTGTACTTTTGTGTGCTGTACTACAAATACGATAGTGGATATTAGTGTTCCCAAATAGGTAACAGCTATCTCCTGAATAGGATGTTGTACACGTAGCACTTGGTAGCGTAGTACACTGGATATTATATGTACCAGTACCAGTACCTGTCTACAGTCGTCATTAAGTCAGTAGTTTTGCATTATTCTAAAACATAAATATCTTTTCCTTTTCCAGCGTCGTCAACAGGCCGGAATAACATGCAATGTGCGTTCCATGCAGCGTCTTATGAGATCTAAGCACTTGAATCCTTTTCATTCCATCCACCTCCGTACCAAATTCTTCCACATCTCACCTCCACCTCTCTCTCCTGGCCAATATGCCACTCCAGTGTATTTCCCTCCAGTTTCTCGTTAATGCTATCGATGGCCGCTACAAAAGCGTCCACCGTCTCTTCGTTGACCGTCTCTGTAAACCGTCCAATGGTGATATGGGCTGAAGGAACCTGGTATCGAGATTCCACCTGGACTCCTGTTTCAGACACGGCTTGATGTAGCCATGCTCTATAGTGTGTGTATGTGAAGATGGACTGGTCGTCAGGCACGAGCGTCAGAGCCACAGCCGAGTTATCGAAACATACCAGTGGTTTAACAAGAACCACATCCTGAGGCACGTTTTTGAGGTCTGAAATGGACGGTCTGAGGTTCTGTAGCAGTGCCAGAACGGTTTCCTCGGTGACTGAATGTGCCACTTCCAAAATGGACAAGTGCAGACAGTCTGGAGGCATACACCATAGAGCTTTGGTGACCTCTGTGAGCTGCTGTTGGACTAATTTCACACATTCAATCACGTCAGAAGTCGGTCGTCCCCATAAGGTGATGCAGTTTCTGGGGTCGAATTCCGGAGGCTCGCCGTTCAACAGCCCCGACAAAATCTGGTCCGGTTTGACGGCGATTTTTCGGCTTCGGAGTTCCGCTGATTTGTCCTTGTTGCGTGTTCTTCGGTGCCGTTCATAGGCCTGCTGCATACACTGGGGGTCGGGGCATGTCTTGATGAGGTGCGCAAACGGATTTGGCGGGGGAGGTGTGCTTTCGTGCTCCGTCGTCACCATGGTGGAGGTATATCAAGAACTCTTGTTATGCTGATCTCTACCTTGGACAAGTAACCTTGATGGGTGTTAGCATTTTTGGCTTTAGGGGATGTGGAGTAACGCGTTGGGAGAGATGGATGGTCATAGTAATAGGGTTAGCTTAGTCAGTACTGATTGGACCTTTTAGGAGAATAGTGGAGCAAGTGGCTGAATGGAGAACGACTGTGACGTGTCCATAGAGCAGTATGTGAGACTTGTGGTAGCTCTCGGGTACCTGGAAGGTGCACCTTTAGCCTCCAGTTGACCTCTCACGTCACATGACCACGCTCTCTTTCTGTCAGGCTTTTCTGACTGTCTTCTTCAGACGTTCTTGGCGCTTTCCGTTTTGGTCATTTTGTGGCAAAATGGACATACCTCGGTCCACGGAGCAAATGCCACATTTTTTTGTCTTCTTGCGAGTTTCGTCGTAGGGCAACCACAGCACTCTGTGTCTTGGATCGGAGAAGGCTTAGCTAGCACTTGCCAAAATTTTAGCCCGTCCTGATATGTACAGACAGCCTGGCTTTTTCACCACAACCTTCCGGATATACGGATGTGCAAGCACGTAGTGTGCTTGTTAGCACGTTCACTAAAGACCGATAAAGCGAGATCGCTCTAGCTAATTACAGTATTTGCTCTCCGGTGCGTAAAAGCTGTACTTGTTTACCGCTACGGTCAGTAAACCTGTTGTGGCAGTTGCCTCCGTTCATACCGTTGTGTAAACGTTTTTTTTCCTGCATATTTCCAGAGCCTACAAAAATAGATTTTTTCTTTTGCGGGGCAGTTTCGGAACGGAAGAACATTTGGCTGTAGTTAGGGTTGTAGTTACAGCTAAAGATAGCAGCTTGTGGTGTATTTTAGAGCTCTGAATGAGAGTTTGCAAAGATAGGAGGTGAAACTGGCCTCCTTGGGGGCCTCTCTTTGCCAAATAACTGCAGTTCAGACCGGTGTATCTTGCTTGTCAACTGCAGTTGCTGCTTGGGTGAAGAAAATTTCTCTCTTTTGACGCCGCTTTTTTAGCTTTTTTCACAGTCCACATCACCAGAGCAACTTTATATGGCCGATAGGTCTGCATGGGAGCTGTTGCCCGATAACAGTTTGCCGAGTCTCTAGCAACTCTTCTTTTCTTCAAACTCCGTTGAAACGCACGTGGAACGGAACACTCGCCGAAAGCGAAAAAGAAACCAAGAATCTATATACCCTACAGCAGATCCCGACTCTCTTTCTTTTCACTCACACGAGCACAGCACACGACCTGTTTTTCGGCTCACACGACCAGTTTCGACAGCAACCTGCTTGAACGCATAACATCTACAAGTGTACGATACAGGTGACAGTTTCAGATCCGCCACAAGCAAAAAGCGAGAGACCGAACTTAGCAACCACAGCAGGATATATTTCATATCTCGCCCACATTTCCACGGCCCATATTATTCCTACTACCTGCCTGGTTACCCAACAAGTATAAGCTTGCAAAAGAGACTGAAGACTAAAGACTAAGCAGCAGCCTACCAGTACACACCCTACCCTACACACTACACACTACAAGTGCACTACAAAAGGTCTAATATCCCTTTATAAGTACGCCCGCACTTCCCTTCCTACAACACACACACATGACTACAACTTCGCCCAGCTTATCGCCTGGTATAAGTCCCGGATTATCTCCTGGCCTGTCTCCTCATGCTTCACCCATGTTGATACCCATCTCTCCAGGTCTGAGGTACCCGTACTACCAGTCGCTGGCCTCTACTCTGTCGCCCAACACAAAGTCGCCTGGAGCTTCTCGCATTTTGCCCAGCACTTCGGCCATCTCTCTGCTGTCACTATCTCTGAACGAACTGGATCACCATGTTCAACAACAAGACGATGATGGCCTGACGTTCGAGTTCTCCAAGGAGTCGTTCGACAACACCAGCATGCCCACAAACACAAACACCAGCGCCCCCGCCTCCAGACGCAACTCGTTGCAGCAGCATTACAACCAGAGACGCCACCAGCACTACAGAGCCACTACTCCCAGTAGACCGCACTCCAAGGCTGCTTCTGTGGCTTCCCCGCCGGATTCTCCCGGTCTGGACCCCATTTCGCTTTGTGGGTCTCCTACAGTGCTGTTTTTGTCGTCCAGTCTCGATAAAGCCATGCAAGGGGAACATGCTATGAGCTTGGCAGGCGCTCTGGCGTCTTCAGGAGGGGTCAAGAAGCGAAAGAAGAGCCGACCTTCACTTCTGACGGTGCCCAAGGCTACTAGTCTGGCTTATAGCACTCATGCAGTGCCAGATGTGCATGAAGAGGTGGAAGAAGACGGAGAGGTGCCTGATTCACCAGACCTGCAACCCGTCAAGAGTCCCAAGTTTGACGCTCCCATGACACCGCTGGTGCTGGAGAGTGATAGCTGGTTGGACGCAAAGTAGGAGAGAGATAGCATTAGGATATAGGATTAGCATAGCATAGCATTTTATGATAACTAGAGACTGTAGACAACAAGTAACTAAAGTGAATTAGTTAGAGTTTAGTTAAAGAAGTTTCATACTGTTGTACTTGTAGTTGGCAATGGTCCAGATCGGTTGCAAGTTTCATGTGCTTTCAGGGGAAGTGTTTCAATAGAGACCTCCTATATAATCGTACTGTACAACCCCGTGTTTCGACATGAAACGTGTACGGTATGCTTGTGTTCAACCTGTTCTCTTACTCGTATTTCTATTCTGTATTTTCAGGCCATTCAAGGTGGGGCTATCCACGAACAAATAATTTGTCAGCTCCTCCACCTAACGGTATATTGGACCTAAGCGCTCTTAGCATTGGCACTATGGATGACGTTTCCAATATGCCGATATTTTCACACTACCACCAGACAAGCACACACATAGCTCGGGGAGTTTTGCACCCCTGCATGAAAGAAGGCACCCTCAGACATACATACAGGCACCAGAGTATAAATGGTATGATTGTTGAGGTAGACATATAGGTGGGGTGCTATACTTGTCGTGTTTTGTTTTTGCAGTGTATTTTTGCTTGTTTTCCCTTGTCATAACTTGTTCCTTTTTCTCACAATTTATTATTCCACTACCCAGCCCTGTGTGGACAAGAAATGCAGTCTATTTATTTACACACGCATATAAGGTGGGGTAGACCAAAAAGCTATTGTTGACCAGTGGAATATAATGAATATTTTTCGGACGTTTAGATCAGTTAACTAACCGTAGCTTCAATATTCATCCGCACCTCGTTGTTCACACGACTACACATTGCTTTTGTCTCAATGACTTACTCGGTACCTGTTGGCTTGAATAATATTGCTATATGTTCATGCACTCCGATTTAGGTGTGCTCAAGTGCACTCAAGTGTCTCGATCCGGAAAACTGGTAAGCCACTGTGCTTGTATGTACTTGTACACATTCTCCTTGTTATTCGAGTTTTCGTCTTGTCGCATTCTGCCTACTTTCTGCGCCCTATATTATTCAGGCTGGAAACGGAAACATTCTCGAGAGTGAATGTGACTCCTACCGAAGTCTTATAGCCAATAGAGATCGTGCTTTACGAGGTTCTTGATATTTCGAGATCCGCTAAAATGGTCAATAGAGGAATTTAAAAGTCTCAAGAATGGACGTTGAGCTATTGGAATATATATAGAGGGGTGATAGAACCTGTTAGTTTTAAAACTCATGGGTATAGACACTAAAGGTCCGTGGAAGAAACATGTTCTGTGCTACTGTATGTTCCTGTGCAGATTGAAGGAGAATGGAGGAATGTTCAAGTGACCTATAGTTACTAGTATCGTTTAGAAGGGTTTAACCAATAGGTTGCAACTATCAATTTTAGTATTAGTAATGGGTTTGATCTTTTGATCCTCTTCTCTCTTATTCAAGCTCTGAGGTATGTACAGAATATCACAGAACACTACCACAAAGGCCTCAGACAGCATGTGAATAAAATATAACCCATAACACCTTCTCGCATGCTTGCTTATCATGGGGAAAAGGTCTCTAGGGTGCTTAGAGACACTATTGGTCCTGTGCAGGGCTGTATAAATCTTTGAATAGCTCTCCACACAAAAAACAAAAGTAAATCTACAAAGAAAGTAAAAGAGGAGGCCAGCTGTAAATGATAAGTTAATTGATTTTCAGCGCACGATTAAAGTCCAATATGCTGTAAAAGTTGCCTACTCGGAAATCTACAGCTCAAAGTCTGTCGTAGCAGCAGCTTCAATTCGGTCCGCAGCACTGAGACAGTTTTTTTGCGCCAATACACGAGTAAGACTTGATAGCACTTCATCTATACATGTAACGATCTGTAACGGGTTATTTTTAGGACACTCTGTGTCACTGGTGACTAGAACCATTGATGTGGGCTTGTAAGAGACTCTAGAAAAGCTGGACTAGTGTTTTGGAAGTATTGGGAACAATAGGGCTTCTTCAAAGTATGGATACGAGTACGAACACAGGAGCACGGTACTTTTCAGTAAGTTAACTCGCACCTTTGATGCCGTATCAGCACTCTGCCTGCTACAGAAAGTTGTACGGAAAAAGGAACTTGTACGATAGTGCAGTATACAGTTGAATATCTTACGCAGTTACTCGGGTAGACATGCAAGACCTTGGCAGCCCTGGATACGTTAACTCGGCTCTGGTTACCCTTGTGACTCCTTCACAAACATGTCTTGCCTGTAGTCCATACACATGAGCACACAATACCGGAGACAATGGTAAGACATAATTAATTGACACTTGTTTGAGGTCTCAAGTAAGCGAGGTCGGATACTATTGTCCTTTCTATCTGTGTTTGAAGGTGTACAGACTCTTTTTGAAGCAACAGTGATCTACAGTGGTTATTGGATACATGATACAGGAAGCAACACCACCCCTTACTTAGAATAGGGGCTCTATCTTCTATCCGATGGTGGTTGTTTTTACGATGTTCACTGTTTAAACGCGTTTTCTCTTGTTTTTATAAAATAATATTATTTGATTCTTTTCTTTTTCTATTTTTCCCCTTTTTCGTTACTTTTTTCTGGCTAAAAAAAGACTTGCTTTCTTTTTCTGCGTGCGTGGCAGCCACTTGATTGTCTGGTCTGTACGGTGAAAAATAAATGGACAAAAAAACACTCAGGGAGAGACACAACCTCGGTGGTGCTCCACGACGTTGCACGCGTCTTTTTTGTAGTGCCGTGCACTATTTTTCCATTACTCAATGTACACAAGGCACGTTCCCCAGGCTCTATAGACTTCAGTTATAGTCTTTGGATCCATAGGAGAAGTAATTACCCGGGTAAAAGCAACGACACGTATTCATTTCCCAGACTCCAGGATATATTACCATGCCGTAAACCCGCTCTATGGACGCTGGCTGTTTGCGGTTAGCTCCGCGTACCTGTATTTGCTTTTGCCGCTGGATCGGATGAATCTCGGGAAAAAAAGATGATCATTGTGCCCACCCCTTGGGTCGCTCTCTCCACCTTTTCGATGTCTTCAACTCTGCCAATTGGCCTGTTGATCATCCGTGGGGTTGTTTCAGACGTTAAGACATGGTATGATTTTACCACAAGTCTTCGCTTCCGTACATGCTGGATATGTGGAGAGTTGTAATTCTATACATATGACGATGCACAGAGCAGGGCTCCAAGTCAAAGGGTCTATACGACTGATAAAGCGGTCTATACGACTGAGTCAAGACAGGCTGTGCATCCAGAATCACTCCATACTACCCTGCATTCGAAACGTGCAGTGCGGTGAGACTGGTTCACACTTTCTGGTTGAGACAGTTTCACTTGTCTGTGAAAAAGCACGACATTGTATACTAATCTCGTTAGGAATTATTATCATATACCAAGTGCCAAGTCCTGCATACTCTACTTTTTTCAAAAGAGAGAAAACATGTTTTAAACCCGTCAAAATTGTATGGCTCTCCGTCCCTGCGTTTCTCCTCTCTTTTAGATCCCGCCTATACCTTCAACGAAGATCTTGGGTGCAATCCCCGACTTCGAAAAAAAGTCAGGCCATGTCTCACGATTGTCGTGTACCTGCATATCAACAAGTGCAAATTAAAATCCCCCTTCGACGCAAGGAACATGTACTACAAATCGCGTGTCTTGGAGATACCACTTGTTTTTCGACATCGTGAGACTTGAAATGTCACCTTTGCACACGTGAATTTCCTGCGTTTCATGTTATACGTCTGCCAATATGCTGATCGGAAAATCGTTAGAGATCGGCACCTGCACAGAAGTGCTAGAAATAATATCGCCAGAAGTTTGTCGACTTTGAAGAGATTTGAGGTTGATATAGATAACAGCAATCGTGAGTGAGTGGATCCTTGATGCTCGATTTTTTGTTACTCAATATTTTGCCTTATCAGTGTGCTGACTACTGTATGCACAAGGGTACCCTGTCCAATCGGCATAAACGGTAGACTTTGTGAGGACTTGGTCGATTTTTTTCGGCAACGTTTTTTTCGGTGAAATACTGGCCAATTTTTCGGTGTTCAAACCGCGGCAAACTCCCTACCTCTATAAAGCGCCCTCACTCTCTTGAAATCCGCACGGGAGGAAGCTGGTTTGCATGTATCGTGTACCAGCGGTTTTTCCAGCACCTAAAAGCCTTTTACCGCAGTGGTTGCTCAGGTATATACTCTAGCCTTGAGTTTGAGCTTGCCCATGTGGAGTATAGCAAGATATACAGGCGTGGAATTGTGGAGTAGAGCCCGGGTAGATATAGCTAACGGGAATCAGACCACTTTTTTTCGACCACCTTCTCCTTGATAAATGGAAGCTGCACTCTAGCATGTGCTCGGGGCACAGTCTCGATCTGCACAAGCTGCGAGGACTTTTTACTGCGTGCGTAAATGCTTCCTGCTAGAGTGTAAAAAAGAAGCAGCCACGGGAGTTGCTATCCATATTATTGCGGGCTCTACTTCACAACCGATTGTTCAAGCTCGGAAATGCAGAGCACAATGGTTTTGTATTATTCTTCTTTTATTGTCCACGGATACGTGCACTGGTAGTCGGTGGCTTGCCAGCACATACAGTATCGTACTTGCACTTGTAGTATCGTCTATCTTCACCAAGAATGAGTGTGTTGACGTCACAACCCAACGTAATCTCAACAATACCCCTATTACGTGTCGTATCTGGGCACAAAGCGTTGCCCGATACCCTTGCGATGGTAAATTCTTGGTGGGATATGTGGTTTGCAATAAGTCCTTGTCCTCAGCACTGTTTAGATCTACACTTCAAGGTTTTTGACCCTTGCTTCGCTTAATGTTGGAGCAGGCCAAGTAGGCCACCGTTTGCAACCAGGTGGCATGATTTTAACACGTCTCTTAAACCAACGGCTTGGGTCCATTTTTCGCCAGCCTATAAAACGGATATATATACCTGCTACCTCCTCCATGGCGTGCTAGCGGCGTCAGGTAAGTTTGCCAGTAAACTTCAAGAGATCGGCAAAAAAAAGTCTAGAAGCCACTTTAGACTCATTAGGCGAGAGAGAGATGCATGCAACGTTTATACATCGGCAGGGCCACAAGCAACCACATGAGGGTAAGTGGTGGTGACGTACGGCGGCAGTATGGGCTGGTATCTGCAGTCACGTGAGCTGTCTGTACGGTCCTCTAGTGTGAGCTCGCATAACGCACGTAGCCGCTACTACTTTAGCTGTCAGGGGATCGTCGTGTTTTACTCTGCCACCCCTGCCAGATCTAGATCTATACGACCGATCACTTCATCTCATCTCGAACTCCATACCACCCCCCTGTCGACCGCAAATCTAATCTGGGGCTACCTACATGTGGGGAGTAATAACAATGAGGTGAATGTAGCCGTGGCAGTGGAAGGAATGCCGTTTATTAAGAGCACTGTTGGTGGGGGGTTTGGATGCTTTGGAGGTCTGTTTCACTTGTGAACCAGTATCTGCGTTGACTCAGCTAGTGGGAGAAATTATGGAGGATAGTGTTGGCGCTAACACGTGTGACACGGGTGCAGGACGTGAATATCGTGGCGTATATAGATACAATGTTTGGAGGAGTGTTTGGTGGGTACGGTTATTTAATATTAATTAGGTGGTTAAGGTGGAGCACAGGTTAAAGTGTTGAAAAGTGGTTTATAAGACACAACATCTCAGGCTGGCATAGCCTAAAAATATAGTGGTTGGACAGAACCCTGTAAATTTAGCCAATTTAGTAGAAACAGTAGACTGGCACATACCTCGCTTAGGCAGCGGTACGGACGGCACTGTCAGGTCAGGCCACTCTTGAAACGCGTACTACTAGTTACGCGCTTGACTAATATACAAGCCTAGCCCAGAATCCGCTCCTACGCCTTGGAGAGTCGTTAGAAATAAATATAATAAATAAATATGTGAGTATATGCTTGGCTTGGGTGGCTTACCACACCATTCGTTTCATGACGGGTCTACCGGCCTTTTCGCCGCAGAACCCTCCCTCCAGCAGGTCCACCCATCCGTCCTGGTGGATCTGAACCCGCTCCTCGGCGTACATGTAGCTGACGTCCTGAACAGTGTAGAGACTGTTGGTGGACTGTGTAGATGCGGTGGAAGCTGCCGAGCTGATGGAGGGAGTTCCTCGGCTGTGAGACTGAGCAGAAGACACGGGGTCGTGTTCGTCAGACTCGGGTCCGATCCACATGATGCCCTTGGCTGTGAATCGGACCAGGTTGTCGGGGTGGCCTTCAGAGGCAGAGAGATGGTTTCCGTAGAAACGAGGGACCTTCTTGGGCTTGGGTTCGTCCACCCAGCTCAGCTCGTCCAGATCCTTCTGCAGAGTTCGGTACTTTCGCTCCAGAACCTCGTCTTCGCTGGTATCGCAGCCGTCAAACGTGGCTGACACGGCGCTGTCGGGAGAAGCCATTGACAGGCCAGAGTGTGTAGATGACGAGGATCGTTCGCTAAAGGCGGAAGCCGCTCGGTTGTGAGTGTTCCAGCTACAGTAGGGGGCAGTCGGAGAGGATACAGGGTCTGCTCGCTGCAAATGTCGCTGTCGGAGAGCCTTAAGTCGCTCGTTCTGAGATGCATTGAGGGACTGAGGCTGGATGGCGGAGGGTTGAGGCGAGCTAGCTTCACTGCTCTGAGAGGCCCATTGTCGTTTTGCTTGGGCCATACGGTCGGCCTTCTGTGCTGCTTTGTCCTTGTCTAGTGAAGATGCTCCTCCAGACACGTAGGCCATGGCAATGGCATCGTCAAGAGTTGTCATTGTGGTATGGGAAGATTGTGAATGTCGATGTCGATACACCCTATTCACACTGGCCCCCCAAGTCTCTATATAGCGTGTGAGCTCTTTGCTTTGGTGACCCTTGGCAGCGCTGCTGCTATTGCATGTGCATACAGCCGCTGCTACGTCTTGTGGACAAAGAGGGTCCAAACGCAAAGTGGAAGTTCTGGCAAGAAGCAAAAAAAAAAAAAGCTAACGAATATTTCAGCTAACAAAGCCATCGCCAAACTCTCAAACTCTAGGTTTCCCACCTTTTCCAAACCTTGCCAACAGCCAAATCACGGCTTGAATTTGAAGCTAGCTGCGAATTAGTTTTGGCGATTGCGCGGAGGTTTGAGCGGGAGCTTTCGAGCAAAAAACCACGTGCAAAAGACGTGCAATTTCGGACGATATCCCCTCTACTGTACACGCACATGTGCACCCCTTTTGGGAGCCCCTTGAGCTCGAGTCTCTCGCTTAATATAGGCTTTTCGCCCGTGCTCGAAAAGTGCCCGAAAAGTTAGAAGCGCTGAGATGGAAACGACAACGCAAAATGAAGAGAACGCAAAACTAAAGAGACAGAGACAGGCAGACAGAACAGAAAAAATGAAAAACCAAAATTACTACGGTCCGCATAGCTTCATCTACAGGTAGAGTAGAGATTAGCATCGGAACCCGCTAAAGAACAGGTACCGCTTCAATTGACAAGTCAAGTCGATCTATTGTACTACAAACAAGTGAAACACTGTCAGACGGCTGCACGTCAGCCCGCCAAACTCTTCACACGACTCACATTGCAACCCCAAAGTGTTCCATGCTGCCTGCCCTGACTACCAAAAAGCCCTTTGTGCCCCCGTAGCCCCAGTTACTTGTCCAAGTAGCTAATTTCAAAGCCTATCGATTCTCAACCCCCTGGGTCTGAGATAGCAAACAGGTAGAGCAGGTTGGGCAGCGGAGCTACCCCTTTTCCTGAGGAATGAACAGGCCCATAATAAAACGCGGAGCTGGGTCGCGGACCTGACAGCCAGATACCTATTCACTATGACTGTCAATACCCTGCAACGTGAGGCGGCGTTAGCGTGGTTGTATAATTTAGCTTTGTTGTGATATGGATTCTGAGATTGTGGAGGAGGTATAGGCTCCAGCAAGGTATGTTGGAGTGGTAAATGTTGGTCCTTGCGGTTCGTCATCGAAATCTACTGTTTAATTGGATCTCTAAAACCCCTCTATCTTGCTTATACAACCCTCCCCCACTCATTCAGGTTGCACTCGTATTATAGCCAAGAGACTAAAAGAGCAGCAGCAGCACGGTCGTCTTGTCCGCCAGGAGGGGTCACGTAGACTGTTTGTGCACTGTGGGGCGCGGAATAATATTTCCAGACTACCACGATAGTGTCCCTCATGCCAGTGTCATCAGGGAATGTGGCTGTGAAGACGTCAGAGGAAAGGAATGCCCTGAATGAGGGTGGCAGCTACATATTGGGGTAGATGGCAGCCTGTTCTGTTGAAGGGCTGCTCCGGTTACGTCACTTTTTGAAGTGCCTCTGCTTACTGTGCGCTCAAGGGTTCCCTTTTAGGTGCCTGGATCCACCAGTCTACCGGTTGTACAGCACAAATGTGCAACCACGTCAAGTGGTTGCTTGATGATTAAGCACTAAAGGATACGCGCTGCAATACGCCGTAACCTCCGATCCGTGAGGTTCCCAGTCCCTGGCAAAACCTCATGCCTCGGTAGAGATCGGAAAACATTCGGAGCACGTTTGCACCCTTATCCGACGCTCTGGAACTCCTACAACGTCTCCTACATTATTCATGCTTCTAGACCTCTGGGTCTGCAGCTGGTGAGACCCACAGGTCTTGGACTCTGAGGTACTACCCTGGGCTGTGTACAGTCTTTCCGTTCGTAATATTGTTATCTTGCCGGACCGTGAAATATCTTAAATCAACTCTACAGCATCATTGCCGATCATTGGATAGCACTGGTGGTATGAAAACACTCATGGAGCGTCGGCTCAAACGGCCCAACGTATACGACCGGCGGCTCCAGACGTTGCGTCAGTACATGTCGTTGGCCACTCGGGCTCTGACATACGTGTACGATGCACCACCGATACACCTGAGGTCTGCAAACTCCTTCCATGCACATTGAATTGTGCACAGCCAGACAGTTCATGTATCAGGCCCTTGGCTGCCGTTAGTATCTTTGCTTTTTGTCCCACACTTGTATGGTGGTTCTTGTCTTTTTACCTTTTTTTTTTTTGGTTTGGCATTACACACGTTGACAAATGGCCCCCGTGTTTCACAGTTTACACCTTTATCTGGGAGTGATAGTCGAGATCCCACTTCATATCCCGTTTCAGCCACTGCTGATCATTTTTGCCCAAGAATCAAAAATCGCGGGGTCAACCTTTTGCTAGAAAGCAAATGGGACATATGTTGATGGCTGCTACATACTGGGGTACCCTGGTAAGCCCAACTGAGATCCCACCATACATAGCACAATACCGAGAGAGCCGATTCGCGAAATATTATCCACATTGTTTACATTGTCCTGTGGGCCCCTGAAAAAACCTGCTTTTCGCGCTTTACTGCTTGCTCCTGCAAAAAGTTCTTTTTTTTTCACCTTGTCGCTGCATGAACCGGCTCGTGCGTTCTTGCTTTTTTTGCAAGACAAGAGGTCGCCCCAAGCAGTCAAATTGACCGAGCCCAAGACGCGGCTAAGACAGAGGCGGTCACGTGACGCTGGGGCAGGTTGAGCCGATACACACGCAGAAAAAGCATTTAAAACACAGCCTTTCCATAGCTTCCACGGAATTGCAGCCTCTGTTGAAACACACTAAGCACACAGTGTTTGTATCGCCCATCCACCCGTTTTTCATCGCTCCCAACGCCAACCCCATATAAATGACATTAGGCTCACCTCTCCGTATTGGGCCGTTTAAACCTTGATATGTTATTTTGGGAGACGAGAGGTGAAGGGCTGAAAAATATCCGATGGTCGCCACCTGAGAACCATTGCAAGGGCCCCAGGCTTGCTGCAACACACAATACCCTTGTAGGTGTCTCTGGATGACTGTTTCACTCATGTAGGGATAGTCTTACAGCGTTCCATTGATGCGAGACATAACACGGCATTGACGTGTGTCTAACGTGATAAGTAGTTAGTTACAATTGGGGCTAGTGCTACCAGGTAGTGCCACAGAACACGTCTTCAAACACACCCTGGCATGGAATAAAGACGCTGCTAATTGTACGAATACGAAGAGCCCCGCAATTGCGCGTTTACCGCGTTCTCTTGCTCGATCCAACTGTGATGCTATTAACACGGTCTCGATAATTACGTCCTCTTTGGTCTGTTTCGCCGTCCCGCCACAACTGATAATGTAAGGTTCTTACAGCACGTTTTTATACGGTTAAACACAATGCTCAACCTCCAAAAGCTTCCACCGGGTGCGCACTGAAATGTGAAATATTCACTAAAAGCAATTCCATCCTAATGTGTATATGCATTTGTTAACTATGTAATAAGAAAAGAAGCTGTAGAGCCGCAATTGACGTGTGCCAAGAGCGGAGAATATAGCTAAGAGAGCCATAAGCGAGAATTGCGCGCTGTGGACACACTTGCGAAACACGATGTGCGCTATCTCCAGATAACGGACTCCGAAAGACTAATCCAGCCGCACAATGGCTTTTTCCCGAAGGAATCAATCACGCCAACTGAGACTTGACGTAGTCCAGAACCTTGGCATCGACAGCAACATCGAAAGGAGTCTTGTTGTCGCTGTCAAGAGCCTCAGGAGAGGCACCCTGCTGAATCAGGTAGACAGCAACATCACCTTGACCCTCAGCCATGGCGTGATGCAGAGCCGTCCAGCCGTTGACGTCGGTGGTGGACAGGGGAGAGCCGTTCTCAAGAAGTGTCTTGACCATGACCATGGAGCCATTGGCAGCAGCTCGGATCAGAGGAATCTGACCCTGGCCATCCTTGACTCGAACAGAGGGCTTGGCTCCATTTTCGAGCAGGATTCGAACAGCGTCCACCCGGTTCTTGCCCACAGCCAGATGCAGAGGAGTCTGACCGCCATTGGCCTTCTCATTGACGTCAGGTCCGAGAGGCAGCACCAGCTGCAGCATGTCCACATTGCCAATTGAAGAAGCAATGTGCACCACGGTCCAGCCACTGGCGTCCGTCTGGTCGATATCTGCGGGTTTGTGGTTCTTGAGGATCCACTCCACAATGTCTTTGTGGCCCATAGACACTGCCCATAGTAGAGCACTTCGTCCATCGGAATCGACGGAATTGACGAGCTTGGGGTCACGTGACAGAATGTCCTGCACGGTAGCGAGATCGCCGTCTCTGGCAGCGACCTGGAGAGGGTATTCTTTGGTTTCCATTGTGTTTTAGTGTTTGGTTGTTGTAGTGTGGTTGAGATGTGATGTCTGCAGTCTAGAGATGGTACGATAGCTTAAGGTTTGCGATGCCCCAGATTTTTTGCTGCATCTTCACGTGACCGATACGAAGCCGGAGGGTGAGGTTTGGGATAATAAAATGAGTGGGGAAGGCTCGAGAAGATGAGGATGAAGCGTACAAGTGTGGGGAAGATGAGGGTGAAGGTCGCTTGTTGGTTTAGGTGATTTAACTTGAGATTACCACTGTTTGCTCACTTTTGGTGCTTACTTGCTGGTTTTAGTTTTGGAGCAAAGTCATAAATTGCGATTATTGATTCGCGTTGGTCCGGAGATTTGCACGTGTTTAGGGCTCGCTCTATGGCTTCTTTTAGTGAGTTTAGTCCAGTTCCGGTGTATAATTAGTGGTTAATTAAACATCAAGCAGAGAGACTTTAATGAAAGAAGGTAATTTCATGTTGTAATTTCAGCTGCAACTTCTTCAATAACAACAGTAGAAGGTCAGCCATTGTCCTCCACTCATTGTCCCACGACATGAAACACAGCTACAGCTTGTTCGGCTATCTATCGCCAATCACTATACCGGGATATTTTCATTCGCTCCCCTCAATGTAATGCAATGTCCTTTTACTGCCTAATATTAGCCCGATATTGTGCTGGACAATGGCGACCTGTAGCCTTTCGCAAAAGGGCCCTTTTTCAACAAGCGGAGAGTGCAGTGCTGCTGACGCTGTAATACAAGCACGTAGACCAAGGGCCGTTGTATGCCGTTGGGCCCCCTGCATGCGAGTTGGTACGCGTCATTAAACCGAAAAGCCCGAGGTGTCGGACGTACTGTACCAGGAGGTGTGTTTGTTGCGCAAGGGATGTTTCTTTTTTTTTTGCAGCGTGTGTTTTCGTGCTGATCCGATATCGCGGCTGTTATCATAAGGATCTGAGACATGATTTAATCCCAGCTTCGGGACCGTTAAGCTCAGTTGTGAGACATTTTGGATTATAGCCAGAAATAGGCATGGTTGATCTTTTTTGCAAGGCTGAAAATAAAAGGCCCCCCACAACCCCTCACCTCTTTGTATGACACTTGTACCTTGTCCTGGAGCCTATGTCGCTGCCATTGTGCAAATATTACCAACGCTGTAGGCCAAGACTGCATCTCAACAGTCATTCTTTCTTTCCCCAAGGGGAACCGTGCATAGCTACGCTGATATTGAAGTGAAAATGTAAACCAGAAAGAAGAGAGGTTGTGAGATATCTCAAATACGGTCCGATTGTACCCCTGACTCTCTTTTAACCTCCCGCGTCGGTCTAAAGAACGCCACTGACGCCAACCCACGTCATCCAAACTTTTCGCCAGCTCTAAACCAACGTCTGCTTGGCAAGACTGCATCAACAGAAAAATGTGTGAAAAGAAATTATCGAGACCGAAATGCACGGCCAGACAAAGCACTGCCCTGAGAGATCCATTGTATGACGCTCGATTGTCCCGACACATGCACGCTAGCCTAGAATTGCCAAAAATGTGTCACCCACCATAGCGACATAATTAATATTTGGCATGAAATGCAGCGAGTAATTATTTGCCCTCATTCTCGGCTCCAACCCCGAAAGGACATTCTGGGCACGTTTTTCAACAAGTCAAACAAGTGGTTGTTGGCAGCTTCTCCACTTTGATGTAATTACAATACGCCTCTCTCTATACGCTTCTTTGATTGACAGCTCCATTCAGATGTCAAATTTCCGCTCAGGAATGCATGAGATAATTATGGCCAAGTGCTCAATCTCTACTGTACCTTCCTGAATAGTCCTTTGGCGATTCATAACATCGGCTACAACTACCGATCTGTCTACTGTCGATGATGTACCCTACATCCTGTGCACACACTGAGACACACCGTATACGAGTTTGGCAGATATTATAGGTACCAACCCGGGTAGGGTACCAGGCCCCAGGTACAGGCCCAGGTACAGGCCCAGGTACGGTGTACAGCGTGCCACGATAATTATTGCACTAGTTGCAGTTTTTGTCTCACTTGAGTTCACCTGAATGTGGGCGAAATTTACGGGTTCCTTTCCGTATCAAATTTACGAGTCTCCATTCCATCACGGTCTTTCTTTTCAGCAACAATTTCCGGTCCTTCCTTTCAGTTCAAATTTCCGGTCCATAATTATGTAAAAGCCCTGATCCAGAAGAGTCACCGAATAATATTTTGGCGTGCGAGTGCACTGACACTTGTAGATAAGACCCTATGTTTATACAGCTCTACCACACCTCGTTCTCTACACACCATTTAAACAAACACAATCATATTATACAGCAAGTTGTAGGCTTTTCCATTCACCTATTATATATCTCGTCTAACCCCGAGCAATGTCCAAAAGACGGTCAGCATCAGTCACCACAGGAGAATTCTCCTCGTTGTAGGTCCGGGCGTTCTGGTTCATGAGCTCGAAATCAGCCACAAAGTCGTACCGGTTCTGGTACACGTTCTGCTTGACCTTCTTCTGGATCACATCCAGCGCAATCGGGTTCTTGATCAGCTTGAAGTAGTCGGGGTACAGTTTTTTGGAGGGCACCGATCGGAACAGGTCGCACACGTGTCGAGCTCCCTGGCTTTCGTCTTCGGGGTCCCAGGGCTCCGTCAGCGAGAAACACTCGTTCAGAGCAAGCTGACACGACTCGTTGAGCTCCTCTCGGTCGGCCACAGACAAGGTCTCCCGCACCTTGGGGATCTTGTTCTTGGTCTTCTTCTTGGGGGGAGGAGAAGCGTCTTCGTCGACAAACTGGTCATCAGCATCAGGCTGGTCGACAAAGTCGTCAGCCATGTCAGTGTCGTCCACAATACCTTCACCAGGGCCTCGAGCCCGTCGGCTTCGACGTCGCTTCTTGATGGCAGCGTCCAGATCCTCATCATTGTCAACAATGTTGAGCCACTGCTCCTCGGTGAGGCCATCGTCGTAGTAGACCTCCTTTCGCTCTCGAGCTCCTCGACCGTACTTGTCCATATCGGCCATGTCGTCTTCTTTGAAATGCTCAGAGACATCGGCAGTGAACTGCTCGGGAAGCTCGTCTTCGGTGAGCAGACGATCGGGTCGACCAGATCCCTTTCCGTAGTCACTGGTGGCGTTTCGATCGGCATCCATCTGGGCGTAGAAGACCCGTTCCTCGTCATTTCGAGCCAGCAGGTCGTTGAGCTCTTCATCATCAAGGTCCTCGTCCTCCTCCTCTCGAGACCCTCGTTTGGACTCCTCCTGCTCCAGCAGACCTCGCAGGAAGGCCTCCTGCTCCTCGGCAGTCGACTTGTTATCGAACTTACCGGCCTGAATGACCTTTCCGTCAATCTCCAGCTTGGCATGTGCTCGCTGCAGAATAACCTCCTCGACGGAATCTTCAGTAATGAGACGCAGAATTCGCACCTCCTTGGTCTGACCGATTCGATGGGCTCGATCCTGGGCCTGCAGATCCTGATGGGGGTTCCAATCGGTATCGTAAATGATAACCGTGTCGGCAGTCTGCAAGTTGAGACCCAGACCTCCAGCTCGAGTGGACAGCAGGAAACAAAAGTACGGCGAGTTGGGGGCGTTGAAAAGCCGCAGCATTTCAGATCGATCGTCGGCCTTGGTGTTACCATCCAGACGCAGGTACTGCAGACCTCTGAGCCGCAAGTAATCCTCCATAATATCCATAATCTGGGTCATCTGGAAGAACATGAGAACTCGATGATCTCGAGCCTTGAACTTGGGCAGAATTCGGTCCAGCAGCTCAAACTTACCAGCAGATCGCCAGAGCAAGTCGTTGTTGCCATGAGAAGGGTTCAGAAGAGTCTCAACCTCCTCGTAGACATAAGGATGGTTACAAATCTTACGCAGCTGCATAATCTTGTTGTTGAGACCCTTGACTCCACTCTTGTTGACTCCGGCGGCACCAGAGTCGTCTCCAACGTACAGAGCGTTGTACTTGAGCATCTGCTGGTACATCTTGAGCTGCAGAGCACTCATCTTGCACTTGATGACGGTCTCAATCTTGTCGGGCAGATCCTTCTCGACATCCTTCTTGAGACGTCGCAGCAGGAAAGGTCGAAGCACCTTATGCAGACGTCGAATGACCAGCAGCGTCTCTTCTTCCGTCAGCTCCATCTTGTCAGAAGCTCCACTGTTGGCAAACGGCGTGTTGAACCACTCATCGAACGTCTTGACCGAGTTGAAAATCTTGGGCAGCACGAAATTGAGCAGCGCCCACAGCTCCGGCAGGTTGTTCTGCAGAGGAGTACCGGTCAGAATCAGTCGGTATCGCGAGTAGTAGAACTGTGTCAGGGTCTGGGCCAGTTTCGAGTTGGCGTTCTTCATTCGGTGACCCTCATCGATGATCATGTGGATCCATCGGATTCGACCCAGAAGAGCCTTGTCCTTGATGATGTACTCGTAGGTGGTGAGTAGCACCTGGAAGTCACCGGCTCGAACCTGGTTAGACAGCTCCTTTCGCTGGTTGGGGGAACCCTTGAAGACAATCTTCTTGACACTAGGAGCCCACTTTTCAAACTCGTTGGTCCAGTTAGTCAGAGTCGACAGAGGAACAATAACCAGGTAGGGTCTGGTCTGTCGCTTGACCTCAATGAGGTAGGTGATGAGCGAGATGGACTGAATGGTCTTACCCAGACCCATCTCATCGGCAAGAATACCGTTCAGAGAGTTGTTATACAACGACACCATCCACTGCAGACCCTTGAGCTGGTACTCCTTGAGCTGGCCTCCAACCAGAATGCTGGGCTGCTTGGTGACCGTCTCCTTGACTCGGTGAGCAATGTGGTAGTAGTCCTTCTTCTCCCGGTCCTCCTCGTCACCGTGCTCATCATCCTGCTTTCCAGCGTTAGCCAGAGCCATCTGAGTGCCGGCTTCACCCTGCTGAGCACGCACAGCAGACGACAGAGAGTCTAAGAACGAGTTGGTCTGTCGCAGCAGATGCGTAATACGCGTATCCTTGGTCTGGTCCAGCAGCTTGAGGTATGCCTCTTCATCGTTAGACTTAAGAGCCTGCAGACGCTGCTTGGCGGTTCGCTCAGCTCGTCGACTCTCCTCTCGCTCCACATACGAGTGGAACTGCTGGATACCCTTGGCGACGGCGTACTGCTTAGTTCGTCGTCGGTGGGCCTCCTCCCGGATTCGGTCAGACTGGTGACACACTGAGTTGACGTAGCCCATAATCTCCTCGCGCTGCTTTCGCTCACGCTCCATTCGCTGCTGTCGCTCCAGCTGCTCGGTCAGCCGCATCTCATGGGCGGTCTGCACCTTGGCTCGTCGGTTGAGCGCTCGGTTGATGACCGAGTCGGTCACCTGACTGGTCTGGGCCTTGCAGAAGACGAGGTGTTGTCTCAGAGACTTCTGCTTGGTGAGCAAACGAAGAGCCTTGAGTTCAGACACTGCTCGCACCTTGAGCGCGTCAGTACCCTCAGCCAGACCCAGATCCTCCTGGGCAGCGTCCAGCACACCCAGGTTGGACGGCAGACTCTCGAGCTCGAGAATTCGCTGCGAGATTCGGTTGGTGATGATGAACTCGTGTCGTCCACACACTCCCCGTCCATTGTCAACAAATCCTCCTCGAGGAGGAACTCCACTATCCTTGAGACGTCGCTGGTAAGGAGTCAACGACTTTTCAAGAGCAGCATCAGCCTCCTCCTCGGTGATATCACTGGCGATACCAACCGTCTCCATCAGTCGTTCCTGCACGTCCGTAGGCATGTCGAGACCTCGGGTCATGTATCGGAACGCGTTGACCTGGGTTCGCAGCAGGTCGAGGTCGATTTTGTTGTGGGCGGCCTTTCGTGCGGCGTTGACCTCCTCCAGTCGCTTGGTGTAGAGCTGCTGTTCCTGGCCCATGGCGTGCAGTCGGGTGACAATGCTCTCCAGCTCCTGTGTCGGCTGTTCGTTTTGGTTGAGGGCGTTGAATCGCTGTGTTAGTGGGAACGAAAAGGCATTTCATGATGTGTTGTGATGACCTTCACGTTATGTTGTGATGCATTACGTTGTGTTGTGTTCGTGATGATGACATTCATATTGTGTTGCGTCGTGTTGTTCTGACGACAATGCCACGTTGTCGTGTCGTGTTATTTGTCGCGTCGTTTGTATCACCAATCCATCTACGCGATGCTGCGCACCGCGTCCTGATCAGGTCCTAGTCTCATGATACTCACCAAAAACAAGAGCTGTGCCTGTTCCACGCTCTCTGGAGTGGGGATGGAGTAGCTCTGGGGCTGTTTGGCGGAGCCGTTGAGAGCCGCGCCATTGCCCGCAGGCGAATGCCCGTTTTCGAGTTCCATGTTGTTCTGTGCCGTGTGTTTGGTGGAGGATTCGGTTTGTCGAATTTCACACGGTTCTACACGCTGATAGTTTCGCTCGACAGCAGTGGGTGAAAGTGTGTGAGCGTCGGCAAAAGTCTATTCCGCTCCCACTGCTGCATTTCGGACCACGTTTTACGCTGCACGGACAAGGCCGTCCGTTCGACTCCGCTTTGGGTTGCTCATATAGAGTTTGAATAAAGGGATGGCTCAAGGGGTAGATTGTTAAGGGGGTTGTAGTGGATGGTGCTGAATAGGGGTGGTATTTTTGGGGTTGTGGGCATCCATACTACCAACTGGTTGTCTGTTGTTTCACACTGTTTCACGTTACGCGTCGTTCAGTTCGATCCGTGGAATTTCGGAAAATCGAAATTTTCAATGAGTAAGCAGAATGAGAACTAGGCGAGGTTTGAGGGTGTTTTACCGCTGTTTCAATTACCCTAGACCACCTCTATATTCCTGCTACATGACTCAACCGCTCACTCACTCACAGTCATACATGCATGTCAACCCAATCATTATTATCTGCACCTAAATTGAATATTTCATATTTCATATTTCATCTCAACCTACAACACACCAAAATGCCCCGACCTCGACGAGAAATGACCCCTGACGAGGAGTACTCCCGTAAACTGTCGTACATTCTGCGGCACGGAGCTACCAAAGAAAAATTGCCCATTCGACCGGATGGATACCTCTCAGTATCAGTCCTTCTGAACAGAGCAGGTATCAAGGGTAAATGGACTCTGGAAGATACAAAGCGAGTGGTGCGAGATAACGACAAGCAGAGATACAAGCTCATTTTCGAGCCTACAGAGAAACAGCCCGAGGAGCCTACAGACCCCAATGATTGCACTGGATACTGGATCAGAGCTAATCAGGGACATACTATCGACACCAAGGTGGAGATGAAGGCTCTCAAGACCCCTGAGGACTTTCCCACTCTCGATATCTTCCATGCCACCTCAAAACAGGTGCTTCCCATTGTTCTCAAAGAGGGTTTGTCTAAGATGAAGCGACAGCATATTCATTTGGCCACCGATCTGGTCACTGAAGGTGGATCTGTTGCTGGAAAGCGGTTGAATCGAGAGGTGTTCATTTATGTGGATGTTCCTAAAGCTCTGGAGGCAGGTATCGAGTTTTTCCTGTCTGAAAATGGTGTTGTGTTGACTGAGGGTAAGGATGGAAAGATCAGTCGAGAGTTTTTCAGCAAGATTCTCGACAAGAACAACGAGCCTATTGATGTGGAGGGATTGTAGTGGAGTATAGTAAATAGTTGCATGCATTTTATGTTCATTAGAAGTGAGCTACTTGTAATGGTTCAAGCTTAGTAAGTGGAAGTCGTGAACCTTTAGTAGCGGGTTTTGTTATTTTTCTGTATAAAATCTTGTGAAATATATTCTCTGAGTGATTATTGTTTACTTTCTCTTTTATTTTCGTGTATTTATCATCTCTTGGCTCTCTACATCTCCTCCTCTCTCGTGCGGCTCGGAAAAGCCAGAAAATATATCTTTCTGCATGCATAATAATTTCATCCACCATCAACCACACATTCACCATGAACAGCAACATGAAAAAGGCGCCTCCTACGGCGAGCAAAACGCATCTCAGTAGTAAACTGAACAACATGAAGGTGAGTATCTTTCTACGGCACTTTTGGCAACTTTTTGACGATTCTAGAAAAGTTGCTGCAACATCAGCATTATCAGGGCAGTTAGAACGCCACTATGAAGGTAGAACCTCATGAATGGCAGTGAAAACACCTCCAGTTTATCTGAATCACCACTAACACAGTTCATGCAAAGATCCACTGACCAGGAAACGAAAAAGGAGGAGGAGAAAGCACAGAAGAAAATCGATGATGCATCGAAATGGACAGTATCCGGTGTAAAGGCACCGCGAATCCGAAAAAAGTCGCGAAAAATCGTCTCGGTGGGCTACTCGGACATTGCTCTGGCTGATGATACCAAGGGTCGACTTTCTTGGGGAGGATTCAATGATCTGGAAGACACAAAGAAGCCCAAGGTGGACACACGGTCAGCTGCCGAGATTGAGAAGGAGGAGTACGAGTTATTACGCGCCGCTGCGAAGAACCAGGGTGTTTCTGGATCTGGATCCAAGGCCAAAAAGCGACCCTCTGAGGGCGGAGATAACGGAGGAAAGAAGAAGATGAAGTATTAGATACTAAGAACCATGTAACATATAGCATTGAATTTACGAATTATACAAATTAGAAAGTCGTTATTACTGTAGAACTACTTCTTGAGGTAGCCACCCTTTTCAAGAGCGTCTCTTGCAGCTCCATTGATATGCTTGAATCGATCAGGACCAAGCTTAATACCTCCATACCATCGAGCTACAACCACAACCACGTTTTCAACACCAGTGAGAGACAACAAATGCAGTAGTCGTCCTCCAGCAGCGTCTTCTCCATCGTCATCGCAGTCCTGTGCATAAATGCCCTTATCTGCATCTCTCAGAATACGATAAGCTGTGATGTTATGTGTGGCCCGGGCAATCTTTTTATCCTCCTTGAGATGGTTAATTTTGGCTTCTGCTTCAGCTGCTGAGTGGACTGTAAATGCGTGTGCTACAAAAATGGACTTTCTATCCACCACAGGATCAGACAGCACCCAGCCTGCAAAAATCGCTTCTCTAGCCTCTGCATTTGTCTCTTCGTGATCATGATGCGATTCTGGCTCCTCAGGCTCATCTGTAATCTCCTCAGTCACTTCTTGAACCTCTTGGATCAAAGAAAACAGAACAACCTCTCCTTCCATGAATACCTGGGCCAAAATGTCCTCCACTAGCCCCTTGTCCACATGTTCGGTCGACTGCACCTCTGGGATCAGGTCTGGGTACGCTGACGGAAAAGATAGTTGCACTACCGCCTTGCGATCTGGAATCGAAAGAGTGTATCTCCTTGGTCCAATCTCCTTGAGCGAGTCTGGAAAAATGGCGTCGATGGTCTCAACTTCCTCTTCTAGAGACATTGTGAATGTGGCGTGTGAGTCTGGTGCGTCTGCTGTTGTTTGCTGCTGGTTTTGCGCTCTTAGCTCCGATATTAGCACTAATCATGAGGTGGTACCAGTTCCTTCAACTGCAGCACATGCAGCAGTTGCATGATCCCCAAGGTTAGGGTCGTAGATGTTGTTTAGTAGGATGGTGGCTAGCAAGATAATAACAGGTATTTATGGGCATTGTGGGGTGATAGTTGTGTGATAGTGAAGGAAGTTGATGGGGTATTGCAAAAAAAGAAAGTAATTACTTAACTATACTTCAAAATACAATGTAGTATTGAGTATAATAGTTAAACTCTCCTCTTTCATCAAGTACCACCCAAGTAATCACCGAATTCAAGTTTTTTCTGAAATAATACATCATCCCCCATCACACCACGTTCATTTAGTCTACCCCGTGATTGATCCGATGAGGTGATAATATCGAACGCACCATCCCATCATACCACCCACGTTTTTAGCATGGAAGCTAAGGAGAACAAGCAGAGTGGATCCCCGATACGGGTCTGAAACAATGACATTTTCAATCTTACGCGACTTGCGCTAAACGTTTCAGGTCCGACCTTTTGAAATATCCTGATTCTCTAGAACTGTTGCTACTGAACACGTATTAATATAGGCCTTTTGGTTAGATCGGCTGCTTCGATCCATGTGTTCGTCGTTTCGTATGGGCATTTTTCGACGTCAAAGTCAACGTTCCGAGGTGTGATCTGGTTCGCGTCTGAATGCAGAAATCTGATTACCTCCTTGGTACAAGAGTTTTGACACAGCCCAGTTGCTTTTATTAGTTTCCCCTGTCATCGAACGTGCATAGCTGTGGTCAATGATTTAACCTGCCCAAACAGCCAACTAGGCTAAGCCATTGTAAACATGTTCTTGTTTGCTAGCGTATTTGGAACAAGCAGCAAGCCAGGGGGGGTTATCAAAAACATCATTCCACCTCGTGCTCAGGAACAAACAAAATCGTCTAATTTACGTCACTACAGCTTGTCCAGTGCTCAGCCCCGAGGTCTATTTCTATCGTCCAGGCGCTAAAGACCATATGCGATGATACAGTAACGGAAGCACTATTTTGAAGAGCTCTATCGACCGTCGCGGCTCTGCGGACCTGTACTCTGAATCGTAACAAATGCACCGGCATCTGATATCTTTTTCATTCTTTTGCATCCTGGTCCAAAAGCCGACTTTGGGAACACATGCACAAAGGACCCACCCGATCGGTTAGATAAGTCGTCGTATGCGAGCTTGGCAACGCTTTGGCCAGGGTCCTGGGCAAATATACGCTGGGTTTCGTATGTCTCACTTGGCTCTAGTGCAGACGCCACACCCACACTACGGTGTGTTTACGGTTGAGGCTGTGTTGAGTCTGTTGGCGGTAAAATGCGCAAGTCATCTCCAAGCGAGATGAAGCGTTGGGCTAACGAATAAACAAAAAGTGGTGCACTGGGTCTGGTACCTGGCACAAGAGTATAAAGGGGTTTTGGTGTGTTTTTGTCGGTCTTACTGTACCAAACGGGATGTGGCTGAGTGATCATCTCTTGTGCTCATTTTGGATGGTTAGACCCTGACTCAGTGCCCTCTCCCATGTATTTCCTTCTCTGTTTCTTTAAGCGGCGACTCATTTTTTTTTCGCCTCTTACGCATGCACTAAAACTCTCTTGACAAGACTCTATTTCTTACACTTTAATATGCGCGGCACTCCACAGCCGTATATGAAAACCACCGTCTGTAGCTCGACACTCGCTTCGAACCTACTCCTCACAACGACGACGATAAACACCACGATACAACCCACCGCCAGCCAGCCATGAAAAGGTCGATATCTCCTTCCGGCCCAGGCGCCAAAAAATCGAGAACCACGTCTTGTGAAAGATGCCAGAGACGGAAACAAAAGTGCGACCACATGCTGCCAACGTGCACCAACTGCCTCAAGGCCGGCGTGTCGTGTGTGCAGCCCGAAAAGTACGCCACCAAGGCCCCCGAGAAGGACGACTACGTGCTCCATCTGGAGAAAAAGGTGGCCATGTTGGAGGACCTCATCGCTCGACAACAGGGACATGCCCATGTAGCAGACTCATGCAACGGAGCAAAGGCACAGGCTCAACAGCATCACCATCATCATGGTCATGCTGCCGGCCAGATTTTATCACCTGGTATCCCTCTGCCACTGCAACAACCACCTTCTTCATCTCCAAATGCTCCTCCCACGCCGTCGGAACCGCTCAATAGAACGGTGTCGATTCTCAACGTCGACCCGAACAGTAACTCCACAGCGCCACAGTCGTTCTCGGTCGTTTCTCAGCGGCTACAGGACTCTTTATGGGATAGTCATTTGGCCACTGAAACCAATGTTCCTGTCGACCCTTCGTCGGAGGGTTTCCTCATCCCTCCTCAGTTTGATTTCTCGCCTTACAAGGGTGATCCAGTCGAACAACCAAGCAGCGAACTCGCCGATAAACTGCTCGAGACATTCTTCCTCAAGGTCCATACTCGTCTACCCATGGTTCCAAGACACGAGTACCAACAAATGTACAGACTGCGGTTCGATAAGCCCGTGGGAGCTTTCAACTCGACGGCATATACCTCGTACCGAGTTCGGTGCTTTCGTCTGTACATTGCCTATGCTGCTGCTGCCATGATTCTCGATATGGCAGATCAGTACTCTGGACCCGATTACATGGGCTACTTTTACATGGCGATGCGATACGGTCAGTGTGCCAAGGTGGACGATCCATGCTTGCAAATGGAGGCTTGCTTGTTTGCCATCCACGTGCTTGTTCGGTGTGATAACGAGGTGGAGCTGTACAAGAAGTTTCTTGATATTGCCACCATGTTGTCTTCTAACGCGATGTTGCACAAGAAGGAGACCTATGAGGGACTTTCGCGTCAGGACAGTAACCGCCTGAAGATTTGTTTCTGGGCTACTTACAACATTGAGCGAATCGTGCATAGTGGACTTGGTCGAAAGAAGTACCGTCATCTTGAAGGTGATATCACTACAGACATTGATTTCGACCTGGAGCCACCATACGTTCCTAAACAGGTTGAATCTGACGGTTCAGAGCATGGAGGATCTGGAACTAGCACTCCTGCTATGTTTGATGATCCTGTGGCTCGAATCAACGGCTCTCGAGTTCTGAAACGAATCCTCAAGCTACGCAGAATTGAGTCTGAGATTCGGGAAGCCATTTATCTCGATGACAGACCTCTCGACGAGCAGATTCTCAGGGTGCAGCCGTTTTTGGATAAGCTGGAAGACTGTAAAACCGAAATCATCCAGATTGGCGGCATGGACAAAGATCTGCATCACCTGCATTACTCGCGCGTCATGCGAATGCTGTTGCAGCCGTTTTTGGGTCGTCTGGACCCCATGTCGGATCTGTTCCGGAAGTGTGTCACTGCCACTGAAGATATGATCAAGATCTTCAAGGAGTACTTTTGGAACTCGCAGCGAGGTTTCACCATTTCTTCCATTCATACCATCTTCGTCTGTGGTCTCACTCTCCTCTACTCTCTCTGGTTGTCCAAGCACCACTTCCCTATCCACATTCTCGACGGTATTCGAGATTGTTCAGTGGCCCTGGCTATCATGGCAGCACGTACTAAACTGGCCCGAGGGTTCAGAGACACGTTTGAGAACATGACCAAGAGCACACTCAACTTCCTCATTTCCAACGGAGCCAGTGGCTGCATAAATGAGAGGATCCTCAAGTGTGAGGATGCTGGTTGTGGAGGTGCTGAAGAAGAGACTCCTGCTGCTGTTGAATCTACCCCTGTGGTTGCTCCTTCACCCGTTGGACAGTACTCTGAGCTGCATCCCAGCTACGATCTACGAGCCAAGCGTCAGCAGATTGCAGCATCTCCCAAACCTGTTGTTGCTGCTGCTGCTGCTGCTCCTGTTCCCGAGGTGCCTGTGGTGGACTACTTTATCAACAACATCAACGACCGACCGCCTCTTCCAAACATCCCCAACACGGACTTTTACTACTACGACGACGATATGCAGAACGTGGTTCAGGATATCAGTTCATGGGCTCGTCAGACTAACGAAATCGAGGTGTTTGAAAACGGCACTACTAATGGCCAGGTCAACAACGGGCTGTGGCGACAGCTTGACTATGGTTTCACTTAGTTATTTATTTATGGGTAAAATGTATTTTCTAAATTTTCTAAAATGGGCAGCCACACTAAAAGGTGGAGAAGCTCGAGTGTACCCTGGTATCGTAGAATATATTGTTATTGCTTTTTAGGCCTATTTTTAATTTAGTCACACCGTGCATGAATCAAGCAACTCTGAATATTTGTCCCACACCTTGACGAGTGAAATATCACCAAACCTACCTTACCAGGTTACAATGTCGGAGCAATTCAAAGAGAAGGGTGAGTACCAAGCACGATCTACATTCAGTCTCGTCCGCTAACACAGGAAATGCTTTCTTCAAAGCTCAGGACTACGCCCCAGCAGCAGAGCAATACACACTCGCCATTGACGCCTTACCACATCCAGTCTACTACTCCAACAGAGCTGCCTGCTACCTCAAGCTAGGAGAATACGACAGAGCTGCTGCCGACTGCAAAGCTGGTCTCGACCACGTTCCAGAGTTCCAGAAACCTCGAAAAGACGCCCCAGAACTGAAACCAGATACGCCCATCAAACTCTTCTTCCGATGGTCTCAGGCTCTAGAAGACCAGCGAAACTATGCTGCTGCCATCTACGTGTGCAATTCAGGTCTGAAGACCTACCCTGGCAACGAGTCGCTCACTACCCAGCTCAAAAAACTACAGTGGGCCGAAAAGAAGGAAAAACGAGACATGAAGGAGAAGGCGTTTGCTCCTCAGACAAAAGCACAGGCTGCAGTACCTACTCCAGAAGCATCACCAACTATTCAAAACATTCCGATCCATGTTGTCGACTCACTGCCCATCGATCTACTCTCAATCTACAACTCTCCTGAAAACACCGAACTCTTCGAAGCACCAAAAGCAGCAGCAGCAGCAAAAGCATCACCTCAAGCATCTACTAGTCAGCTTCCTCTCTTGTTGCCAGATGCTCTCAACGCATACACTCTAGCACAGCTGCTCAAATCATCTAAAAACCACATGAAGGAGGTCCGATCTTACCTGTACAACTACGATCTGACCCAATGGCCTAGCATTTTTGGTAGAGGAGGAATCGACTCGGAGTTCATCGAACAAATGCTCCAGGCTATTATCGAGAACTCGGATGGACCTAAGAGACCCCAGGAGATCATCCAGAGCATGAAAAAATGTGAACGATTCAACATCGCCAACACCTTTGTACCAAAAGACTTGAAGACTCAGGTCGGTGAGATCATCGGTGAAACCGTATAACCACATAAAACTACATACGTACTAAATTATTTACACTTGTTAATCATAATAAATCCATCAATTAAATCAATATAGCTAAAGCAATCTCTAAACATCAAGCTTCTTCTCCGGAAGCTTCCCCAGCGGCAGCCGAGTGTGAGGCAACGGCTGCTGCAGCCCCCGAAGAAACCAAGGCACATAGTTGTCCAGCTCGATATCAAGGGTATCTTTGAACACAATGGGTAACACGAACAGGGCAGTCATTGCCAACAGGTTGAAGGCAAATAAAATGGCGTATCGAGTGACAATTCGACGTCGCACACGCTTCTGCCGGGTGGAGAACACAGGCGACCGAATCTGCCGACTGGGTCTCAGCCAAAACAACATCATCGAGTGCCACCGATCGACAAACGGGATCAAAATGAGTGGGAATTGGACAAAAAACAGAGCATGGCCGAGAATGTAGTCCAAGGCATACATACTGCTCTCAATCTTCTTGCACAGCATCTCTCTCCATGGCTGGGTGAGGATCCTCCATCCCAAACCAGCCGTAAACCACTTTCCAGACCACCACGCACGGTTGGTGTGGTCGTGCTTCAGCTCCCGACTGAGGAACAGCGTGATGATGGTCTTGAAAATGAAGTCCTGGATCAAAGTGCATGAGATGAACCCGAGCAGAGTCACAGGCACGTTCCATCGCTGGAAGAACCACATGAGCTCAAAGGCAATCAAGTGATTCAAGACAGCAAAAGTGTGGACAACCGCGGCAAAGGTACCAGGAGCTGACTTGCAACACACAGAGAAAAGGGGGCCCACAAGACACGAAACAGCAAAGAGAACAATCTCCATCACAATGTTGGCAATGATGGGGAACAAGGTACAAATACCCAGTCGCAGGAGAGGGTTACTCGGTGATCCATTGATCTGCTCATTCTGGTAGTTCATGAACAGATAAGGAAGAGTAACGCAGCAGGCAGACAAGAGTGTACCCACCACCTCGGAAAGGAAGACGTTCACCAGACTAGGCTTCATCACTCCACGACTGTCGGTCTCTGAGATCTCGTTCAGAGTCTTCTTCTTGTATCCAGTGATTCGAGTTCGGATCAGACGAGTGTATCCAATCCAAGACGACTTGTGCCACTTTGTGTTGCCACGGTTGAGCCATCGAATGAAGTTTCGATAGTCCACAAAGTAATCAACCCAGGCAAACTGATGAGGGTTGAACAAGAAGGGAGAAATGCAAAGAGCCACAGCAGTCACCCAGAACCACAACAGAGCCACTCTCCACATGGTGGTACTAATCACTATCATGATCAACAGTGATATAGCACCAAAGTAGATTGACGCTGTGGCAAATCGCGAATACAGCGTCACAAACGGTATTCGAGATGTTGCAAACCCTCGTCCTGTGGAGATGTACCTTGCACCACCAATGGTCAAGTCCTGCAAGAGTGCCTTAGCATAGATCTGACAACAAAAGACTTCAAAGAGAGGCGACAGGCAAGCAAGATGTTTGGCAAGTCGCGTAGCTGCTCTCAAGAAGCCTCTTTCACTGAACTCTTGGATGAAAAGAGGCACAAAGGACATGAAGAAGACGACAAAGATGGAAAGAATGCACCGCTCAAGCCACTCAATGATGGGAATCACATTGGTACAGCCCTCAGGGACACGAGCGGCAGTGATGGGTGCGTCTCTGTCGTACTCGCAAATAACCGAAGAGCTGTAGAGAGCAGCAATGTTGATACCAACAATCAGGAAGAACTCGACTGACATGATGATGAACATGTTGTTGATATGGAAGCCCGGGTGAGCGTAGTAGAACGACAGGAAACGATCCAGTGGGAGGTGAGTACCGAGGTAGTAGTACTCACGACTCAGCATCTGCTCGCCCATACCAGCGCCAATCTTGGTGGAGAAGTTGAGAATCGATCCAAAGCCAAGATCACGACCCTTACCGCACTGAACATACTCTGAATGCTTGATTCGACCTCCTCTCATCAGAGCATTCATACCAGCGTAGATATCCTCGTTCAGATGCAGACCCTTCTGTGCCTTGGAAACACCTCCTCGGGTTACCATGAACGTAGCGTTGAGATAATCGGGATGACCATAATGCAGCTTACCGCCAATCTTGGACAGAGTACGGGCAAAGAGAGTACCAAACGTCTGCTCCTTTCCAGCAGCAATGTCACCAAGCACACCAATGTTCTCGGAAAAGATGTACTCACGAGAGCCGATGAACGCCACAGGGTTGGCGAGCGTGTTGGAGTTCTTCTCGTTGGCCTTGGGACTGGCATAAGGAGATGCAGGCACGTTTCCAGCAGGGAACTCTTCAAACTCGGCAAGAATGCTTCGAATCTTCAGACACTCCTCGATGTAGTTATCCTGGTTGGCGTCGACAAGCTGGATGTACTCTCCTCGATGGAAGATGAGAGCCACATTCTGGTTGTCACTCTTTCCGTCACCAAGAATGGGGTTACCAGAAAGCCGGATTCGGTACCGAGGCTTTCTTCTGCCGTTGTCGAGAATGTCACTGTCACCATCGATGAGAGACGCGTAGACAATAGGCTCTCGACCACCCTGACTGGGATCCTCATCCAGGTACGCCACCTGCAACTCTGGATGCATCTTGAGAAGGTACTCCAGATTCTCAGTCTCCTGTACATCGAACTTGCTCAGTCGCTGCATGGATACAAGCAACCTGAACTTTCGACGAGAGATCATATCGAGATGCTGATTGAAGACTCGAGTGTCGTTCTGGCAATGATGAAGTAGCTCGGGGTTCTCCACGTTGTACAGCAGCTTGATGGCCCTGGAGTAGTTCATGAAACCACAGACAGTACGGTAGAGAGTCTGACATCTCAGAGATGCCCAGATTCGAGTTCTCATCTGATTCTCAGGCGAAGAGAACTTGAAACCAACACAGTAGTACGGCAGATTGTCGTACTTTCCGCTCTTTTGGTCCCTCTTGTGCACAACCTCGGGAACATTGAGAAGGCCATCCTCCCCGCCATCCTTCTTCTCCTGGTAGCTTCCCGGGGGCTCCTCGCCACCATTGTTGTGCATGAAGTCGTGCATCAGTTTTGAATCACATACAAAGTTGTCCCACTCATTAGCATGGAGCTGTTTGAGGTACTCCAGCAATGTGACCCGCGAGTTCTCGCCGTCCTCTTTGATGATCTCCTTCAGCGACAACAGAATCTTCTCGTTGTAGTGAGGAACCAGAACGGTAAAGGTAGGCATCTCATCAATCACATAGTTGTCTGGAATGGGGGTAGCCAGCGACTGTGCAAAGAATGAGAGACGACGCTCACCTTCAGTCTGCGAATCAAACACCGAGTTGTGGAAAGACTGGTCCTCCTGAGAAGCAAAGTACTTAGGCTCCGACAGCACGCACATACCTTGCCCATCAATCTCCTGCTGGTAGGCCAACCTGTGAGCATGCTCCTGGGAGATGATGTGCTCACGATAAAGAGAAGTGATGATGGAGTTCCAGACTTGAGAAACCAAATAACTCTTCTTGTATCTGTTGGAAGGCAGGTGGGAGGTGGAAAGAATCTTGGAATAGATCCGTTTCGGCAGTCTCGAGAAAGTGTTGCGCCAAGGAGTCCAGAGTGTGCCTCCGAGGTACACTGACCGTATCACAGAGAACGTGGTGTTGAAGATAATGTACCAGAGGTAAGTGTCTAGGAAGAAAAGAACCAGCTCAGTCACAAACATGCACGCAAGCACAAAGAGAGGCTGGTACTTGCACAGAATCTTGCCAACGTACACAGCACCAATGCACTTGTCATACTCAACCAATCTCAGCTCTCGTGTGGGGTCCTTGAGAGACAGAATCATGAAGAAGTAAGACTCAATGTACTTTGCAACGAACACACATACCCACAGCCCATATGACATCCACCTATCATTCCCCTTGAGAGGAGGGAACGACGAGGCAAAGAACTTGGTGGGAAGTTGCCGACGGTTGAACTTGTCTTTGGGGAAGAAGGAGAACAGACTCTTCAGAGGGGTGAAGGCAAAGTAAAGCACTGTGACAAAGGCAATCACCAACTGAATGATAGATATCATAAGCGCTTGGCCATTCTCTTCCGTCTTGGAGTACCAATACAACACAAACACGGGAGGTGCAGCGTTGACAATGGTCACTAGGAACAGACAGAAGAGTCGGTAGGCCACTCTCTCACGTCCAGGCCACCTCATAGGCACGAAAACAGCCTCACCCATAACAGCAGCCAGACAAATCAAAGGCGCTAGCACTCCTCCAAGCCCAACCATACAAATCCGCACATGAGCAGGGGGCAAGTTGTCCAACTCCTGCGAGTAGTTCACAGTGTAGAGCGACGGGGTGTTAAAGGCTGTGTAGAACCAGAACACGCAGAAGTGAATGATCCAGATTCTGTGGAAGTTGACAGCCAGATGCATCCACGATCGAGACTCGTGATACGTCTTGTAGAAGCACGTGGTCCAGTCCACATTGTGCAGGGCACCGTATCTGTCTGAGGAAGGCAAATCCAGAATGAGGCCTCCAGTACCCTTCAGTTTGATTCGGTTCAGGCCCTGTCTGTACCAAAACAACTGGTTGATATCGTCGTAACCAATCACGTCCTTGTGATCACGCTCACGGTCGATAAACTTGCCCTCAAAGTTCTCATATCGCTGGTTTCGATAGAAAGAATAGAGAGGGGTGATGATAGTGTCTAGGAAGACACCGTCCTCCACGTCGGGCGAAGTCGCAAAAGTGGTTGAGTAGCAGAAGTCCCGTGCACAGTTGTACAAGAAACAGAGGCACTCAGGCATGAACCGCACCTGGTTGGCTTCTCCCCAAATGAGCAGATAGAGAGCGATGTCCGTCAACTGATCCTTGGGGCTCATCGTCGCCATGTGGTTCTTCCAGTTGCGGTTGCTGTGCTCGTACGAGAAGTTTGCATTGTCCTCGTTCCAGATGGGATCTGTGGCGACCATGCGACGGCCCGCCTTGGTAAGCTTGCCGGAATAGTCCACAAACTTGCCACCAATCTTGTCGGTGATGTCCATCTGGGAAGCAAAGTACCACTTGCGATAGTTGGAGTGTTCTCCTCCAATGTAGTCTGCGTGAAGGGTGAGCAGCGCATCAGAGTAGGACATTCGGGACGACCGAGAGTCCAGGAGACACATGAAGTGGTCACGCATGTTTCTCATACTCTGCACCTGGAAGCCAAACTTGGTCTGGAGAAGATCAAACACTTCCACCACTTCGTACAGATTGATGGGGATGACAATCTGAGGATGTGGGACCCAGTCGAAGTACGTCTCGAACAGATGTCGCTGGTGCTCGTCCTTGTACTCGAGTGGAACGTTTCCTGATCCACTTTCCTCCGGGAACAGAGCCATTCTGTATCTGACCTGCGGCGACACAAACCCAGACATCTCCTGGCCATAAGGAGCAGACTTCTGGTTGTAAGGAGCAGACATCTTTCCTGTGGTGAAAGCTGGAGCGCCATGCTCGTACTTTTGATGATCAGGAGGGATACTCTTGAGGTTGCTGTCCCCATGGAGGTCAGGTGCCACTCCAGGGTTGACGATAGCCTCGTCCTTCTCACGGATCCAGTCTACGGAAGACTCGACTGCCGCAAGTGAGCCTGTGCCTGGCGCCATGCGCATGGTGGACGCATTGTCGCCGTCGTCGTAGTAGGAGTCGTATGAGTCGTCATCTGTGGTTGTGTAGTGGCCATCTGTGGCGGCATTTTCGGTGACATGGCCCTCTGTGGTGTAGTCTTCGGAGAAGTCGGAGCTGCGGTTGTCGTAGGACGCCACGCTGTGACTACTCTCCGAGTACACTGACCGCATTGTGGCCCTTCGAGGCATCTGTGTTAGTAGGGTAAAACATGCTGGGGTATCAAAAAACGGGTGTCTGTGGGGGGATATCAGTGGTATCACGTACCTTGTATCTCTTGGTAGAAGCTCTATTCAAGGGATTTCGGATGGTCTCTCTGGGAGGGTATCTTTGGTGAGTGTGGGAGCAGGGGGTGTTTGTAGAAGTTGAAGATTATGAGTGGGTAAGGTTGTGGGTCACAACACAAACAACCACACTCACCTGGTTGCTTGAGTAACCTTAATCTTTTGTACAAGGAGAGGCGCAAATTGGAGTTTAGTTAAGAGAATATTCGAGGTGGTTGCAGGTAACCTGGAAATTGGTGTAATTGCCTTATAGATGGGTCTGTGTAAAATTACATAGCGCTTTTATACTTGTGGCATCCATAGGGCAACAAAAAGGCACTATTAGTGCTTGTATTCCCAGTGAGATTATGGAGTTGTAGAGATGCTAGTTACCAGTAGAACAACAGTACAAGTAAGATAGTGCTGTTCAAGACACCTCCTATTGCTTCTCAAATTTTTGGATTTTTGGTAATGTCCCGGTGAATATACGGAGGATGTGCAATCTGACTTTTTCCATACGGACTTATTTCTATACGAACACTTCTGTCGTATTTAATGGCCGTATAGATCCACTAAAAGTGTTCCTTCTATAGTCTAATAATGCTGCTTTCTGTTGAGCTTGGCATGTCTTTTTTTTTGGAGGCCCATGATCACCCGTCGTATTTCTGCATGTGACCCCACAAGCGGAGTGGGAAGCTGAAGGCGCTCGTGGGCTATTTATACGGCCGTTTTCGTACTCTATGAGGGTATAAAAGATGGCCACGTGGGGTCTCCACTTCCCCTCTTATAAACTGTCTGTCAGACCCTTAGATGCGTGGGCCTTATCTCACGTCGAGATAATATTAAAACGGTTTGGGCTTTATTTGGCAGCCAAAAGTATAGGGGTAAAAGAGAGACCTTGGACGAAGATACTGAGACAAATGTAGGCCTGATATCACAAATTTAGGCAGAAAACATCTAATCTCCTTGCGCTTGCCATCACATGGCCAAATTTATGACCGCTTGCTACTAAACCGCTTCAGTCTCATGCACGTCCTGTTTCAGCCCCTGGATCCGCTTACCATACATCAGCCCACAGAGTGCTGTGAGGCATGGACATAATTTATGCCACCCAGTGAGGAGTGACGTTTTTGTGTAGTCTACAGCAGGCGGGAAGGAATAAAGTAGGGTACACGTGATCTTTTCCCTTTAGCTGGGAATACCTCATCACCTCCTCTCGCCCGTTGACAGTGTAAGGGTGATGGATGTAACATGGTCCACCTGCAACGTCACATTGGGAATACAACGCTGTGAGGTATGAAACTCTACCCCATACCTCAGCCGCAAACCTTGATAAGACGAGTAAGTAAGAATAGTTGAATGAAGGCAAAAAAAATATTTTAGAGTTTTAAGCATACAGCTTTCGGCAGGGCCGAATGTACAGTAATAGTCCGAATTTCGGGCTGAAAATTGCACCATTAAAAAGCTCTCACTCGGAAATATCTGCTGACACGTGTTTTACCCCAGCAACTCCCCAATAACCCCCCATAATCACCCCCTCGTAAAAGTGAAGGTTGGACGTTTTGAAATAGAGTTAGTTGATGCGCCATAGGTTTCTCCCAACCATAGTCTTTGTCGCGTGCGCGGGCTACTGTTGCATTGGAGTGTACGACACTAACCCCAGATGTTACCATAGTTTTGGTAGAGTGGGTATATATCAAGCTGCAAGACTTCCAAACCTCAATCACCGAGCCTTCCTCTCACACACAACAAACACACAGCTACAATGATCCCTCAACTCTTTCCCTCCTCCGACCAAGGCTGTGCCTACGTTGCCCAGCTGGTGATTGATCGAATTGTCGCCTTCAACCCTACCGAGGAGCGTCCCTTTGTCCTGGGCCTTCCTACTGGATCCTCCCCCGAGGGTGTGTACCGACGACTTGTGGAAGCTCACAAGAACGGTCTTTCCTTCCGAAACGTGGTCACCTTCAACATGGATGAGTACTGTGGCCTGGCCCCTACCAACGACCAGTCGTACCACTACTTCATGTACCACCACTTTTTCAACCACGTCGACATCCCCGAGAAGAACATTCACATTCTCAACGGCCAGTCCGGCGACTATGCCCTCGAGTGTGCCAACTACGAGGCCACCATTGCATCTTTCGGAGGTATCAACCTCTTCCTCGCCGGAGTTGGTGTCGAGGGACACATTGCCTTCAACGAGAAGGGCTCCACACGAGAGTCTCGAACTCGACAGGTCTTCCTTGACGAGAGCACCATTCGAGTCAACTCTCGATTCTTTGAGGATCCCTCTCAGGTCCCCAAGTCTGCCCTTTCTGTGGGTGTGTCCACCGTTCTGGCTGCCCAGGAGGTGATCATCTTGGCTTTTGGATTTGCCAAGGCTGAGGCCGTCAAGAAGACCCTCCTGGCTGAGGTCTCTGCTGACTGCCCTTCTACTTTTGCACGAGAGCACCTCAACTCTCAGCTGATCATTGACACTGGCTCTGCCTCCGGTCTCGGAGCTCTGGCCCAGTCTCTTCCTATGCATGACGGCTCTCCTGTTTTTGGGGAGATTGCCGCTGTGGTCAAGAAGGTCGAGGCCAAGTAAAACAGACGATGCTTTTACAGACATTGTTACCCAAAATTAGTAGTGAATGATATTTATTGATTAGTATGTGGGGACTCCACTTGAGGTGGGGGTGAGACTAACAGCCGTATTCTAGTACGGATTGGACTTTTAGTCCGTCGCTTATTTTTAGCCTGTTGAGAGTGTTGAGTCGTCCAACACGGAGACACCATAAACCGCTTGCAGGGCTGCGAGTACTATTACGGTATGTTGGTATGAGTACCAGAACTACAGCAGAGCTATACTCGTGTCTGTACCACCTGACTGGAATGCTCTTGAGCTTTCTTTTTCTCTTATTTATTAATAACTGGCGTTTTATCAATGGTCAGTGTTGTACCAGCACTTGACTACACTAATCAAACATACTAGAGCTGAGTTCACAAGTAGAGCTGTTGATTTTCGGGTGTATCGAGGTGATATTGGTGTTTGTATCAAATAATCTCCTTGGAAAACCACCCCACCAGTCTACTCCCCTATACAACTCCCTATCAACGTCCATTACAGTGCACTTTCCTTCCTCTCTCTCCCAATCCAAAAACGGAAAACAAAGTGAGGCTTACGGGTAATTAGGCTGTGTAATTTCAGGTGATACAAGGCATTTCTGCTCTTCTACTGCTGGATTTCCTTCTGTTTCACGCCTGACATTCACATTCTGCACTACGTGGCCTCACGTGACGTGGTGCACTTTTTTCGGCAGCCTCGGCTCATATTTTGCTCAGCCTGCAATTTCATTTGACGGTTTAAGTTCGAGTCCAAGTCGGGAACATACCCTTGCCTTGTGACCGAAAATAGCGACTTTCTCAGGTCAGCACGGCCTGATAGCGCCGTTTAATACGAGTGTAATTTGCTGCCAGCGAATCAAGGCGGCAAGATTGAGAAGAGAGGCGAAAAGTAAAAATAAAATTGGGAGGGTTTTGCGGATATTTTAGACGCCCTGACCAAAGATATTCAGCCGCCGTTGGGTCTTTGTATCGGTCCTTCCTTTTTAGAGGTTCGATAACTATACAGTGCACGGGTCTGTAGTATGGCGGGTAAAAATATTATAGAGGGGAGCCGGTGTGTAGTAAATATACAGTCTCGCGGTTTGTGGTAACGCCTAGCGATGCGGTTATACCAAGTCCAGAACCCTGGCACATTCCTCGGTCTGCATCGCATTTTTTCGGTGCTCCACATGAAGCCAGCTTGTGAGAGGTCAGCTCACATGTCTCTTTGAAGCAAGAGTAGGCGATAAACTTAGCGTGCAGTGCTTAGGCGTAAGAAGTAGACGTGTGATATAGAGGCATGGAAGTTAATCGCAGCCCAGAACACCGAAACTTGATTCTTAACCTCCTTCAATCCACTACCACCACCACACAAACAAACGATACACCCCCGTGACCGCCACACAACGCTCACTACACACTCGTCGCACCTCGGGCACTGAGACATTCAACAGCTCAGTTCCAGGTCACTTGATCTAGCGATCTCTAATTACAGATCAGCTTTTGGCCACCCAGCATTCAACCTGCTACGACCATACTACCGACACAAACTCACGCACACCATGATCTATCTGCCACAACTTCTCTTACGCACCAAAAAGCTGAGTCTGGTGTCCTCACACATCTCCTTCTCTGCAGGTCTGAGAACTCTGGCGTCTTCTAAACGCCGGTTTGGCACTCAGCCCATGCTCCAGAAGGAAAGTCCTGTTTGTGAGGCACCACACATGCCTGGTCCTACGCCGTATGAGCTCAGAGACGATCTCTTACGACTCAGACGACTCAAATCCGAAGCTGGACTCGATGTGGACCCTGTGATTGAACTGCCTGCAAAGGAGGTCAAGGAAACGCCTACGGACAGAAACGACAAGGACAAGGTGGCGATTGGCAGTGCCATGAACCAGACCATTCCCAGAGCTGAAGGGACATCCATGCCTATTGATAATGCTGGTATTCCCAATGCAGGTATTCCCAAAGAAGTTCCTGATGCAGGTCTATTTGGAGCTGTGGGACTGGACTGTTCAGGTATCTCAGATAACGCCTCTCTGGATGTGGAGCTCAACAAGTACAAGGAGGAAGAGGCTCGAGATGTGCGATACTACCAGTACTTCAACACCTACCAGGTGTTTGATGAGCTCAAGGAGGGAGGCTTTGATGATGAACAGGCCCATCAGATGGTTGGAATCATTGGAGATATGGTGAAGGACAAGCTGGGAGATATTCTCGAAAACTACTTTCCCATGCTGGACTCTGATAATGAGGCTTACTTGTTTGAAGCTGCTTGTTCAGAGCTTCGAACTGAAGTCCAGAAGATGAGAGAAGCAGACGTCAACGAGCGACAGCTGGAAATCGACTCATTCCAGAAAGATATGGAGGAGTTTGAGCAGGACGTCAATTCGCTGCTGATTGATATGCGAAACAATATCGACATTCTGCTGAGTGAGCGAAAGAACGAGAACGACGAAGTACTCAAACACACAGATATCCGAATCCAGGAAGTCAACAACAGCATTGTGGTTGACGCCAATCATCGTATGAAACCCGTCATTGAAGAGTTCAGATGGGTGCTCATGCGAAATGGCCTGGTACTCATTTTCTCCGGTGCAGTCATGCTGCTCGGAACCCTGTATCTGTGGAGAGTCAAGAACAAGATGTTGGAGGAGGAGAAACGTCGAGAGGAGGAGACCGAAAACAACAAGACGTCTCTCGAGAAGTCCATGGAGGACCGAATGCGAGATCACGAGCCTATCGTTGATTACCTGCTCAATTCCAATGATGGGTAATTGGACGGATTATACCCACCCCGGAAGAAAACAACTTCCTTTTCAAAAATAACTAACTTATAACACACGCCTTTTCAGAGGGGCATTCCCATTGCTGCATTTATTTATCCTCGGTGGCCAGGTGAAACTGGCCCGCTAGCAATGGTGTATAGAACGAATAGATTACTGACTTATGATGTATATGAACATGTGTGCTGACTGTAGCTTGTCATTGTGTGGTTAGTTAGAGGTGAAGAGTGCCATGGAGTAGGTCTATGTCTATACAGCTGATGGCTGCTGAAACGAATGTCATAGCAAATGATGCTCTCGCTAGTTCTGGTACTTAGTTTTGATATGTATTCAAGTATCATCCAAGTAGACTCTCTATCCTTTATGCTCGCTCTTGGTTAGGCTGTTGCGTAAATGGAGTCTTGCAGTCATGATATTCCTTCGTTTTGAGACAAAGAAAAACCAGGAGGTGGGATATTCTTCCAGCGGGAACGTTTGTGCCAGCTATATCAGACCATTGACTGGATAGTCAGGTTACTGTTCCTTGTAGAACATCCATGGTTGCATAACTGCGTGGTTCAACCGACAGTTGATTTATGGCAGTTCCGTATCTTCAGTACTTGTACCCATACAAACCGACAGTACCGAAAGCACTTGTCCGGAATATATATTGAAGTACTGAGAGACCAGAACTCCACCTTTGGAGCTTCCGCACCCTTGTATTTGTATGGTTCCTGGTACCTACTTGTACTCCTTCAGAACTTCCTAAATTAGCTGAAACTCGCATTGCTTTTTGAAGAAGTATAGTTGGCTCAGTTTCAACTGGTTTATTGGTCTCAGATCCTTGCTTCATTCATCTGTTTTATAATGTCTTTTCTCTGATACTTCTCCTCTCGGCTATGATACGCGTTTCTCAGTAAAACTGGCTGCTTCATGATTCTGCAACAAGAGGAAGCAACAAGATGGATGCATAGAATGTGATAATCCAGGTGGAATGGTGTCTTTCGACAGTTGCTATTACCAGGGGCACCGTTACAGGGTGCACCGTTTCATCTTGCTTAACGTCCACACATGGTTCATGACGGTGACTTTTTCGGTTGCTACATTCCGGAGTAATTTGTTAAATTTGGACAGAAAACTGTTGAGCCGTTGATACGCATGGTTGCCTTGCTGCTTCTTTTCCATTAGCAAGAATTACGTGATTCGCGTTTTGGAGGGCGAGAAAAAAGAAACCATGCTCGAGACACGTTCGTGCACGATGCTTGGGGTGCTTGGTTTCTGAGACATTTTTCAAATGGGGCTTTTTTTATTTTGGAACCTCAACGTGGTTTCATATTATATTTATTGCAACGCAGATTTCAGAATATCCCACATGTGATTGCTCATATTTCAGCCTCCTGCGTGATAGCTATATATAGATGAGGCACGAACACGCACTGTACAAGTCGCACAGTGTCAGATCTGGAGCAAGGGTGGGCCCCACGCAGGTTTGAAACAATAAAATGGGGCATTTCCGAGAATTTTAGATGGTGGGTCCCAGACATGGAGCATGAGCATTTGGTACTTTGCAGGGATGAGTTACCCTGTCGTACCAGGACTGGATTTCGTAGAGGGTGTGAAAATCATGAGTGGAGAGCCATATACACCACGTGATGGTTTAATTGTATTTGTACAGTGTAGTGCCGTATCTAGAGCAGTCTGACGGGTAAGGGACGGTATCTCCTTATCACAATACAAGTACGTCCACGTGGCACACTGTATCAGTGGGTACGGACTGATAGTTTGATATAAGATCCCCACTTTGAGTGCATAAGATGACGGCAAAAAGATGGGAGACCTTCAAGCCTTCCTTCAAGATTAATTTAGACTACGCCGAAAGTCACACCGTATCCGTCTGTAAAACTCTGTCATGGGAACTAGGTAACCCCTTCCATCGGATGAGGCCTGAGATTAATTTTCATTTAATACATGCCACACTGCTGTGACTCTGTGGGGTCGTACCAGTCAGGTCTTAGCTGAGACAAAGCGGGTGGCCTAGATCCACTGGTCTACTGTGGCTAACATTACCGTGCCATTGTACATGTGATCGCCCATTGTTAATAGGGCAAGGTTTCAATAGAGTTGGGCTTCTAAGTTTGACAGTGGAATGAGAAGAGACATCTGCCATTAAGGTGTGAGTTGGAGATGGCGAGGCAACGAAAAGTCACTCAATGTCGCAGACGTAGCGAAGCCCATGTGCAACTGTTACATAGCGGTGGGACACGACAAGCTAAGCAGACGGCGGATCCAACCACCAGGGTGTGCACATGACACCTGCAAAACGCACAGCACGCTAAAACCGTTGACGTGTCGGTTTGGTGTCCAACGTGGTCTTCAGGATATTACGGCGTGCCTCTTGTGCGTGAAATGAAACAGACCCCAGAAGCAAAGTCAATTTATTCCGTGCCGGTTCGACAAACGCAATTAACCGATTAACTGGCAATTGGCCCAGTGAGGGAAGCATGGCTCAGAGTATCGTACCAGTGTACCCAGTCAAGGTAGAGACAAGCCTGGCAGTTGAAGGACGCACAGATTGCGCACAGCATCTCCAAACATGTTTCTGGGTTTGCCAAATATTATTCATACCCGTGCTCTTGCCTATACTGGTTGCTCCCCACATTCCAGCTTATCGGTTCAGGCTGGCATTGTCAAGCATTGTACGGTTGCGATTATGCTAGGGTGCTGCCTGGTCCAACCTTAACCCAAGAAACGTTAAACTAAAAGATGCGAGGAGACGCGACTCTGCATTCCATAGGGTAAGGGTAGGGTACCCAAAGCGGATGCGCGTCGTCCTAGACATGGTGAGGCCCTTACTCTGGTGGCTGTGAATGGAACCATAACTGCATCAATGGCAAGTGTCTTGTCCTGAAACTAGCCCTGGATCCCTGCACTGGAACCGGAGCTGCAGAATTGCAGAACACAGCTGATGTATCAGCCCGCACGGTTTTCGGTTTAACTCGTCCACGTTAATACGATCACCAGGGCCAGCAGCGCACAAAGGTGGAGACACTATGATCATAGGATCAGCCTCCGGATACGGAGACAGATGGCTGTCAGTGCAACCGTGACGTAGGAACCTGTATCAAATCCCCCTGTATGTACCGAACTCCTCCCGGTGTGGCAGAACACGCTACAGTTGAACCAGCCATTGTAGGATAAGGGGTGCAGACCAGGGGCATGTTGGAACAAGCACTTTTGTACGTACGACTACAACACGCCATCCTCCGGAAGGATAGTCAACCCACGTTCCATCTCGCGGTCCCTATGCTTGCTTCGATATTCACATTTAGGAGAGACTGACGATCCCCATGAGGCCGTTGCATTTTCCTCATCCGGTAGGATCAGACCCAGAGGAGGGCGGCTTTAGGTGGTTAGAAATGTAGATCTTTTTCGATCGTGTCTAATGATAATGATAGCAGACAACTATGGTACACGGGTATAATGTAGCACTGGCACCATCCGTGGAGCCAAGCTACTGTTCTGGAAGAGCTGGGTTTCCAGACGCTTGGAACAATTTAGTATGAAAACTCAACATGGCTATAGCTTTAGACCCCGCGTAGTCCAATGTCAGTGTCAAAAAAGAAGCAACAATTTGAGGTTGAGGAGAGGATTTGGGATTTCCACTGCAGCTCCTGGCGGAGATGCAATAGATCGGTATGAGCAAGATGTTGTAACGTTACAGCCACCCGCTCTAGAGTGTTGTCAATCAGGGGAAGCACTAACGGAAACTTTTTCCGCCTCGCTAGCCCGCTCCTACGTCAATATCACCACATACCGTAGCAAGCAAACGGAAGCTGGCCCTCGCTTTTTTGCCCACCTAAGCTTCTCCTCACGCGTGGGTTTTCGCGATTCTTGCCAAACTCAAACCTTGTTGCAAACTCTGTACCAAACTCTATGCACCTGACGCGGTAGTTGGAATGGGAGCTTCTGTACAAGCCAAAACTCTTTACCCTTTGTTGGCTGCGCCCGAATTCGGATTTTCAAAGTGACGTCTAATCTCATCTCAGCATCTCATCATCTCTCTTCAATCCGAACACACGACCGCGACACGACCAGTGATAGTACCCACCAACCCACAGTCACCAGACACTGCTAAGGACGTTGCCAACGACACTAGACGTTGCCACATACAACTAGTCCTTTTTTCTTCTTCTCATTCTTCTCTCTACTGTCACACAGACACTGAGGCCACAGACAGGACAGAAGGACATTTCTGAGATTGGACCACACAACACTACCACCACAACGACTACGATAGCACTAGGAGCACAGACACACTCGCCACTCCAGACGCACATTCCACACTCGTTCTACCCCCGCCCGCTACTACTGACACTGTCTCAAAACGCCTCAGGACAGCAACACGCCCTAGAGCAGACTCCAGACACGAGGTAAGCAGCGCGCACTACACTTCAGATAATCACGTACCCGGCTCACTAATTCACCGGAACGTGTTTGTGTTTTATTCTATTCTCTCACCCCCCCACCTCCAGCTATTTCCACCATGGACGAAGGTATTACCCCCATCAAGTACAACACATCGGCTCTGCCAACCCTCAACTCAAACTTGCTCAAGTCCCTGAGCTCGGTACACCTGCCGCCGCCCCCCAGCACTCGCACCATGTCTTCGCGAACCTCCTCGTCGAAAATGTACTGCTACACGCCCGAGTCTAGCCAGGGCAAGCAGCAGCGATTCAACAACCAGCAGCAGCAGCAGCAACAGACGCCCGCGGACTACTCGCCCCACCTGGGCGAGGTGAACCTGTCCATGTCCAACGTCATGTACACGCCGCCCTCGTCTCAGCAGCGGTTCGTCAACACAAACCAGAAGCAGCAGCAGCACAACTCACAGCAGCCGTTTTTCACGCCCACGGTCCCGCAGTCCATGCGATACAAGGTCGACAAGGAGAACGTGCCTCTGTACTCGCCAGACCTCAAGGCCTCTGCTAAGCCTCCTCAGCCCTTCTTTTGTGTCGACAACAAGGATGCTAGCGCTTCGCCAGTGGACTCTCCTGCCAAGCTTCGTATCCCTGAGCCTAACGAGTTCCCCGAGATTGTGGACGAGGGTACCAAGCCTCCCTTCTCATACGCTCAGCTCATTGGTATGGCCATTCTGCGATCCCCTAACCGAAAGCTCACGCTGTCACAGATCTACGAGTGGATCAACACCACCTTCAAGTGGTACTCGCAGCAGAAGAGTGGCTGGCAAAACTCCATCCGTCACAATCTGTCGCTCAACAAGGCGTTCAAGAAGCAGGAGCGGCCCAAGAGCGACCCTGGTAAGGGTAACTACTGGCTCATCGAGACCGGCATGGAGCAGCAGTTCCTCAAGGAGCGTATCAACAAGAAGCCTGTTCCCCAACAGGAGACTCGGTATTCGCGTGAGAACATGCCTCGTGCCAGTGAGGCTGCCATGACCCAAGGCTCCTTCGAGGCCCATGGTCCTCCTCCCAGCAGCCAGTTCATGGGCGTCATGTCTCCTTTCAAGGGAGCACCTATGCAGCAGCAGCAGCAGCAGCAGCAGCAGAATGGCGCCGTGCATGGCCAGCATATGCAGATTCCTCCTACGAGCCATCCTATGCAGCAACAACCCCAGCAGCATCAGCAACATCAGCAGCAGCAGCAGCAGCATCAACAGTCACAACAGCAGCAGCCTCAGCAGCAACAGCAGCACCAGGGTCTTGGCCAGAGCGCGCCTTTGCACGGAGGAATGTCCCACAGCGACTTTTCGCAGTCGTTCCCCCACTCCCATTCTGCATTGGCCCACGGGTTGGAGCTTCATGCTGCCATGCATAACCCCAACCTGCAGTCGCCGCTTCGGCTCAAGAAGCCCGACGACAGCACGGACGACGAGGAGGAGGACAGCTCGACCCGCAGCGTCAGCAGCAGCAACACCAGCAGTATGGGCGAGCCCACCACGGACGCCATTCTGCTGCAGACTCCCCAGCGAGGATCTATTCTGGACCAGCTTCGGACTCCCGAGAAGAGCACCCCCGGAAAGCGACGAGGTACCAGCTTGCTGAGCTCCATGGACTCGGACTCACACAACAGCAGCGACGGGGCTAGCGAGCTACGACCCACGGCGCTGGCTCGATCTGTGAGCGAGCAGTCGTACCCCTTTGCGACTCCTGTTCGCAAGTCTCTGGGTCTCGACTCTCTGAAGCATTTCTCCTCGACCTCTCTGTCGCTGGACTCACCCACACGAGGCAAGCACTCTCTGGACGACCTGGACATGTACCCCATGACCCACAGCGCCAAGCGACGAATGCTCAACAGTGGCCGAGCCGCTCACATGCTTGGAGGAGGTGTCAGCTTGGGCACTCTCAAGCTGGACGCTCAGTCTTCGTCCATGATGCCCCCCACCTCTTGGTCATCTGGCACCTCGTTTGGCTACTCGTCCATGACTGAGTTTTCTTTTGGACGGTACGGTAACTCTCCCGTCCGAGGAGGTGGCGGCAACGCCCTCAGTGCTGTGGGCTCGGCTGCTCTGTCGACCGCTGCAGCTCTCTCTCCAGTTCGTAACGGAGGCCTCACTTTGGCCCCTCTAACCCCCGCTACCACACTGGCTCCTCCTGTGTCGAACCTCCCCTCTTTCACATCGCCTCGGTTCCGATCTCCCCTGCACAAGTCTGTTCTTTCAGGCTCTCCTCGAGGTTCTCTCATGGGTCCTCCCGTGACTTCTCGAGAGCTGGACGATTTGGCTCATTCGCCTTCGTCTCGACGTGTGCAGGCCCTGTTGGACGAGGACGACCACATCTCTCGAGCCTGTTTCGGCTCCCCTGGCAAGCGAGCTGCTCGATCTCAGCAGTTCCTCGACCACTCTGTCCTCTTTGAGCACACCGGCGATCACGTGGACGTGTTCGGTGTGGACGTGTGCCAGGTGGTGCGACGGGCCGTGGAGAACGGAGGCCAGGACGGAGGCAAGAGTGCTTCTCCCGGGTCCGGTAGCTGGGATTCCATTGATTTTCGCAGAATGATTATTGAGGAGGGCATTCGTCTGGACAGTCCCATCAAGACCCAGGACGGATACCGAATCGGTCTTTCTCCCTCTCGACTTCGACGATAAGCGGCTTTCCAGCAGTGAAAGCTCGGCTTGGCTGGTTCCAGAGACTCCTCAAATCAGACCCTTTTTCTATTTATTGTGACATTATGCACGGGCAGGTAATTTATGAGTATATTAACAAATTAACATGTATTTAAGGGTGATTGTAGAGAAGCGTGTTTAGTCGTATTTCTGAGACATTTGATTTTTACGAAAATAAACGTCGAGAGCGGCCTTTGCATCAAATAAACGCCGGGTTGTAATCTGCTAATGGAAGCCAATTGGAGATTGGACTTGTACTGTAAATTCTTTGTATTGTCTCAGTTGTCTTGAGTCTCTTGGTCGCCCTACGTATGACAGAGTGTTTCTACGAGTGCAACATGTATAGCCACTGCCAAGGCACTATTACGAGTGTGACGTGTCCATTGAGCTGGGGTATATATAGTCGTGCTGCTGTACAACACTTTCTGCATTTCCAGCAAGCTCAATTGCTACCATTTATTTCATTCCTCAAGCCCCTCCTGTTTTACCGGAGTTTGGTTTACCTTTTACTTTAAGGGTTTCGGAGCACCTTATTGGCCTTGCAGCAGGTGACCTAAGCTAACAGACTCGCAGCTACATCCTCCCTCAGAACAAGCGTCAATCACCCCTGATACGACCCTTTCACTCGCCAAACACGCCGCATTCGCTCCCCTGGCCCCAAGGTAACACCCCTTCCCCTGACACGTACGAAAAGAGCTGCAGCTGAGACGCATCCTCCGAACGTACGCTCATCATACCATCATTTTCAGGGTGAACATCGACACAACATGATTTGGAACAACCGGTTCATTCTGGCGCTGTCGCTTCTGTTGCGGCTGCATCTCGCCATCTCGCCGTCGTACATTCACCCCGACGAGCACTTCCAGGGCCCTGAGTACGCGCTGGGCAACCTGTTTGGCTGGGCTCACGAAACGACATGGGAGTTCAAGGGTGACAGCCCCATTCGGAGCTTTGTGCCTCTATGGATCTTGTACACGTGTCCTCTGAGCTTTCTCAACTTTCTGTGGGGAGGCAAGCTGTCTCCTCGAGAGGCCTACTGGTTCATTCGAGCAGGACACGCGTTAGCATACTGGATCCTCGGAGATATGGCCCTGGACCGATTGAGCATCACCAAGAAGGGCAGCATAAAGACCCTGTATCTGGTGGGCTGTTCATACGTCACCTGGTCTTTCCAGAGCCATACGTTTTCAAACTCCTTGGAAACGCTCTTGGTACTATGGTGCCTGGTTATCATCAAGGAAAGCCAGGAACGAGACTCAATGCACAACCAACGCGTCCACAAATTTATGGACGCTGGTCTACTGGGTCTGTTGATCGTACTAGGTAGCTGGAACCGTGTCACCTTTCCCCTGTGGCTCATTATTCCAGGACTCACCTATCTCCGAAAGTACCTCATCCACAACATTTCCTCTCTGTTTTTCCTGGTTGGAAGTGTCGCACTAACCGCATACCTGGTCATACACTTCGACTCGGCGCATTATGAGCTCGACTGGACCATTACTCCTCTCAATTCTTTCCTGTACAACTCTCAGGGCGAAAACTTGGCCCAACATGGTCTCCACAACAGACTCACACACCTCGTAAGCAACCTGCCTGTACTTCTGGGACCTCTAATCATCCTTTTGAGAAGCCCCAAGCTGTACTACAAGTCTCTGCAGTTCCAAAGTGCCCTCAGTGGAGTCTTTTTTCTGTCTTTGTTCCCTCATCAGGAGGCTAGATTTTTGATGCCAGCTGTTCCACTGCTGATTTCGTGCTACGATATCAACGCTGTTCCACGTAAATTTGCCTCGGCTGTGTTCCTCATCTCATACGCTTTTAACCTCGTTATGGGCTTCCTTATGGGTACTCTCCACCAAGGAGGAGTTGTACCTGCACAGCATTTCCTGTCAAAGTATGTTGACAGTGGATCACATACTGTCGTATACTGGAGAACCTACAAACCTCCTACTTGGCTGCTCGGTATTCCTGAAGGTGAACTTGAGCTTCTAGATCGAGAACATCCTCTAGGATCCAACCTGTTTAAGAGATTCAAGGATGATATCGAGAATATCCAGATCGGGCACAAAAAGACCATGGTGACTGTTTTGGATTTGATGGGCTCGTCTCCTGAGTACGTCAACGAGGTCATTGCTGCACTTGCACCTATTCACCCCCTGTTGGTTGCCCCTGTAGCTGGCCTGAAGGAGCTGGACTTGCCCGAATACAAAGAGCTGTGGAAAACCAGATTCCATCTTGGATTGGACCATATCGATGGTATGGAGAGTCTGGAGCCCGGCTTGGTGGTGTTGGAGATGCTGTAACACCAGTATCCCGTTATATTTATTGAATATCAGGAAAGGACCTGTCTACGTAACTGTACATAAGAATGATATTAGAAAAAGGTATAATTTAACTAAATGTCAACTAAATTAAACAGTAAACACAGGAGAGCCGGAATAGAGCAACTCATAGCTTACGATATTGATTCGACTATCATATTACTCTGTAAATCTATAACTTCTGTACTACTGTATCATGCTTAAACGAGAGTGGAGTGGGTGCTCATCTGGATCAAGCCCTCTTCGGCCACGTTATTCACGTACCGAAAATCAAACACAAAAGGCTCCTCAATAACCCGTCCAATTCTCTCCTCCGTGGCCTTCTTGATGCAGGCGGCCTTGTAGGCTATAACCTTGAGATATCGCTCAGAGTAAGCCCATGCGTTGAGTTCCGAATCAATACTGTTGATTTGGGATGGAGGCAGAGTATCCATCTCTAGGGATTCTAAATCCATAAGCAGCGTGCAATTATCTGAGCACAACATGACAAATTTATGCAGCGTCACGTCGGCTACCAATCTGGCTGACTCAAAGTTCCATCCTTGAAGAACCACATGGCTGACCAAGTACACAGAAGTGGCGTCTTGGTAAATGACGGAGAGTACGAGGTTATCGTACAACACCACCACAAAGGGTCCACACACTGTGAACTTCTTTCGTCCGTGCTGCTCTCCAAAGGAGTAGACTCCATTTTGATGCACAACATGCAAGTGCGATTCATCTGTAAGAAGCGCAAGTGAGCCCACAGTATGGAGGGAGTCATGGAAAGGTACCTCCATGGGCTGCTTATGAGGCAGAGTGGTCATGTCCACAAAAAAGTACTTATCTTTGGATTCTCCAGACATGGCCATTACAGTCAAGTGGTCATCAGTTTGAGCAATGAAAGAGGCCTCAAAAGGAAGCACAACCTGTCCCAGAGGAGTCTCGTACTCGTAACGCCAGCCGTTCTCACCATCGTCTTTGATAGCAAATTCCGGTCTGACAGTCTCACACACTCCAATCTGATCAGACATGTTGAGAGTGATGTTGATTCCATTATGTTGCATCTGGATTCTGTTGTGGAGAATCTTGCAGCGGAAGTTTCGAGCCACCACATCAGAAGCGATAACACTGAGTCGTTTACTCTGGTCGGTCTTCTTCCCCTCTCTTTCCATCTTGGTGTTGAGATGGCTTCGTTTGACAAGTTCTCCTCGACGGAAACGGCTCGGAAGTCGACCTCCTTCTGCCAGCTCGTACATGAAATGCAAGTTGTGGTAGTCCATAGGGGTGACCACTCGTTTGAGGCGTCTTAGTGTACCTCTCCAAGAGCCCTGACCATACTGAGGAGATATCCACTGACAGAGCTCTCTGCAACGGTGTGCAAAAAGAGCTTCATCCAAGAAGCGCGAGGAAGTGATATCTCTCAAGTCCGAGCATGTGGCTTCCAAAGCGAGCAGACTTTTGGTGTCGAGGTGATAACACACCATGGTGATAATTTCCGGAGGAAGCGATAGAGACATGGCTGGAAGCTGGTGGGCTGTTAATGTGGAGCTGTTAGTATTGAAAATGCGTGATTTGGGCGTGGTTGTATCGTGCGGACCAAGTTTTGGCTGAAAATGCCCCCTGACGGTGTTCCTACCAGTGTCACCAAAGTTGTAGCTGTTGTAGCGACATGTGAATACTCACGCATGTATAGCGCATGATAAGAGGTGTTTTAAGGTTCTGCTTGGGAGCAAACAAAAATGACCCTCACGGGAGATAGTGACAGCTGTCTCGTGAGTGATCATTCGGAATAGGTCATAAGAACGAGTTTCTGTAGGAGACTCGATCCTACAACCTGGTCGCTTTTTTGCCCATCCAAACAGCCTCCATAGCCGCCCCCCACTACTTATCCCTGAGTTAGCGTCGTGTCTCATTAGCTTTGATTTAACGCTGTTGACGCTAGTGTGAAAAAAATAGTGTCCCGCAGCGTGCTATTGCTCTGATGCGTTATTAGTGACGTAGCCCCCTCCTCGTGAGCAAAAAGCCCCATTCAGTGTCTTGTGGTTCGAGGGCAAATGGCCTTGGAAAAAAATGCACAAGGATGCCTCACCACACGGACGGTCACGAGACCATTTCACATGCAGCCTCATCACTGTTCAGAAGCAAATAAGGTTATCTGTTGCTAGCTAACGCCATGCAGATCCTCGGTATCGCTCGGTATCGGCCCAAACAGAAAATAATTAGTCATCAATGCATTGTTCTATATATATAAATACCTAAAAGGCCAGTTTTGTCTGTCGCTGGCCGTTTTTTCCTTTGCCCTTGGGCTTGACCACTTTGAGTGGCTTGGGCTCAGGTCTACTGGCTGTACTCAGCTCTACAGCCACATGCCAGTCACTGTGTTCCAGCTCTTCATCAACTGGGTACTTTCTGTCACATTTCTCACAAGTAAATGTGTCAATGTAGTCGTCCATTTCCTCATCACTGAAGACAAACAGCGATGAAGAGTTGTAATCGTCAGCTTCAGATCTAGCCGGCTTTTTGACCTCAGGAGCGGGTTCTGGCTGTTCATCAGTTTCCTTCTTTTCTTTGGGTTTTCTGGCAAAAAACTGCGTAATGTCCTTTCCGGAACTCTCCTTCTTCTCTTTGGGCTTGTTCCATAGCGTGTTAACCTGCTGTGACTTGACTTTCTCTTCTACCGCCTTTTCTCGAGCCTCAGAGGTGATGGTCTTGAAGAAGTGACCAATTGAAGCTCCTGCTGGAAGATCAACAAAACCAGAAACCGACAGAGACAGCATGGAAATGGGGTATGCGTTGTTTTCAGGCTCAGCTTCAATCTGTTTGAGCAGCTTGACACCAGCAGCAAACAACTCCTCCTTTAGTTTGTTAGTGTGTACCAAAGGCAAGTCCTGTTGTCGTGATCTTCGTAGCGTAGGCTTGAACCGAGCATGCTGTAGAGAAACAGTCTTTGGACGTCGACAAAGACCCAGCTCCTTTTCATGCTCCACAATTCGCATAGCCAATTCTCCAGCAAACACCGTGAGCCATAATTCTGCAGTTTTCCGATCCTTTAAAGGCACTCTCGCAAAGTTCTTTGCTGACAACATGGACTTGAGTTCAATTCTTGTCTTGAGTCCTCTATAGAGATTTCCACGTGCTAAGTTGTGTACCTTTTCAGTAAGAGCTGCATTCTGAAGTTTCTGCTGCAATTGTTGTTTAGACAGCTGCTGGATCTGGGTAATATTGTCTTTAGACTCCTTGTCAATGCCCAGTTTCTCCAATACCTCTTCTCCCAGCTTTCCTCCCATTCCTCCAATATCAGTGATACTCTTTTTCTTCAGGTAATTGCTCAGAGCTCCTGCTCGAACCACCGTCTGGTTGTTTGGCTTGTTCTGAGCACTGGCTAGTTTAGCCACACTTCTACACCGAGCGATACCTGCTGAGCATGTATATTGAAGCTCCTGATGAACCTGAGCTCTCATTTTTTTCGAGATTCGAGCTCCAAACATGAGAATCAAATCATCCCAGTCGGTGATCTGAGTGTCATCATGGACTCTGATCTCAGGGTCAAATCGTGAAACGTCAGTAACGATTTCCAGCACTCCTAGATCGTCCCAATTGTATCCTCTGATCTTGAGTTCATGAGAACGAGGTGGAGGAGGCAGGAAGTTGTCCAGATCGTTATCCAAGAGCTGCAATTGAGGAAATGCAACCATAATCTCATTGAAGATACGGGGTCCTAAATCGAGATAACTTTCATCCACACTGGCCTTTTCCACCACAGAAGAGTACTGTTTGACAATGTTGAGCACCTTCTTACCAGCTTGTCGATACGGATCAAGACTGATTTTGTAGTCGTCAGCTGTCGGGTTGGGATGGTACTCCCACATGTCTTCTCCTCGTTTGAAAGATGCAGCATGAGCCATGACAAGTTCAGGACACAGTTTTGCAGCCTCGTCGGCTCTCATATGTCGTGTGATTCCAGAAGATCGCGCTGCATAGCCCACAGCAATAAGTCCATCCCATTGTCGACAGGCCACTGGAGTTGTAGAAGGGAGACCTAGTCGTACTTGTTCAACCTGTGCAAAGAAGGCGTCCATGTCCAAATGGACAATACAGGCCATGGGAGAGTCGAACGACTTTTCCGGGTTCTTGAGATTGTAGAGATTTCGATACGTGAACCTGCTCATCGTGCCATGTTGTGTTGGGTCTGCAAAACGTCTTTTTCGCGTTTCAATTTATCCCCATGCATGTAGAACACCATATCGATCTCAACTTTATTTGATGGGGGAAGAGATCGAGTAAGGGAAGTGGAAGGTGGAGACTCATATAGATATGATGTTTGTTACCATATTACTAAAAGGCGTACCATACATTGATTAGTAATACAAACATGCAGTTCTGGTAAGAAACGCCACTTTAATCACGCGTTTTATTCCCCTACACGGTTCCAATGAGGGCCACCTCAACTAAATTATCACTAAAATTCCAACTGAAACATTTGGAATTTCTTAACCCTGATTCCTCCCAACTTACATAAGCCATGCTCACAACAAAGTGATGAAGTCTATTTCTTGGTCCAGCAGTAGGGTTCAATTTACCCGGCCTAACCTCCCAACCCTATTTAACATTTTCAGAAAATTCTTTCCTTCCTCATCACACACAACATGATACGTGAGTACCAAACAGCACACAACCACATCGAATCCATCCGGATCTTTGTCAATGATGAACCTTTGTCGCCCCAATCTTATTATCTTTATTTTCATGGTGATACGACTCCTAGCCAAAAGGAATTACTGAAATTGAACAAAAATCTCGATTTGATTTTCTGATCCAAAACTAACCCAGCCCTGTGAACTTTGACGTGATTGACATGATGTCTACCACTGTTAGTGATACCCCCATTAACAATTAATTTATTATCTTCTCTACCTTTTTAACGTGAGTACCCCCCACAGCGTCGGACTGAACACTGCACTGATGATCTAATCATGCTAATCATGAACAACATTGATTAAAAAACGATTTTCACCTTTCCACTGATCTCTTTATGAAGTCTTTGTACTTTTTTTTTGATAAAATCTAACCCAGGCAGCAGTATATCGTACGCATAACGTATCACCGTATAGAGTAAGAGATCAGATCAAGCAGACAAACAACCCGTAGAGAGAGCAAATATAAACAAGCCGTAATGTAGAAGAGAAATACAGACAATGAAATGCTCCTCCACGTAAATTACACGATAACGTAAATTCATCTCCAAAACCATGCTGGACAAAAGTCATAGTCAAGCCTATTATTGCTCCACGGCGAGCAATTATCACTTCAAATACCACCGTTGCATTCACAATATTCAAATACGGGCAATTTACGAAACGCAAAAACGTCAAGGTCATACTTGCGTTGCCCGCATTGACATCTGAAATATAGGGGTAACCCCACCCTACAGGAGGAGCGTCAAGTCAAGAGGCTCAAAAGTCCTTGTCTGCTCAGAAAGGTGATATTACGCCTTAAAAAAGGTAAGATTTGACAGGATGGTTCTAACGTAGAGCGGAACTTTGCTTGGTGAATTGTAATAAGTAGCTACAGCAGGTTGTGTGTTTTAATATCATCAAGGTCTTGTTGTACTCGTACCTGGTGCTGTGGCTCAATTGCCTATCTTGGCAGTGTCTCACTATGAAACAGAAAGGGTTTCGTGCCCATGGATGTGAGAAAAGCAGGTCACCCCCTCCTACATTTTTCACGGGGGAATCCAACGGTTTATTCATGCAGCCATACATACAAGGTTGAGCTAGTGTGTGGTTGCCATTTTGACAGACTGTAGGAGGTCACGACTTTGAGGACACCCAGCACCTCAATAAATACAGCAAATAAAAGCGGGTTTGGAGTAGAAAGACATTGTCCTCATACTTATCCGTCCAAAGGCAGCCACCTCTGAAACATGGGTTCTCAGCTTAGTTTTTGGCCCACCACTCGTACCCTTGTCATAGAGCCCTGTAATGTCTCACATCGACGATGCGCTTTCGTATCCGCCTAGATCTGCCGCAACTGTGTGTTTATATATTTGGTCGGGTTTGGTGGAGGAGCAAGAAAAATAGTAGTTTAAGCAGCCATATAGATATACAACCATTTCATATAAACTACCAAGGTAGCCCACAAACACTCACTGGACCAAATAAACACAAGACAGTCCGTGTACGTTTCCCAACTCTAGACACGCCAGACGCGTCGAGTATGCAGGAAAATCCTCCGATGGAGATAGACTCCAATTTAAAATGAGATATAGACGAGCCCAAAAAAAATACCCGTCCGGCCGTACTACAGTCTGATCAGCAGTCGATCCGGGGTAAATACATGAGAGATGTGCTGGTCTCCATACAACTCTAGGAATACGTCCAGAATACGTTTTAGCGTGTTTCACATTCTCTAGCTACTTGTCACCCGCATGGATGGCTGCCTGGTCAGCTTTTGATGAGGCCCTGAGGCTAGAGTGAAGCGGCAACCCCTGTCAAAGTTCCAGTTAGGGTCTGGGGTAAAATAACAAAAAATCAGATTATTTTTCTCCCTTATAACAAGCCATGCGCCTTTGCTGGGCGCTCAGCGACGCAAAATGATTTCAAAACTCGTGGTGTTTGCCTGTGGCATTCTCACCATGCTCACTCTGTGCTCGTACTTCTTCATCAAGGCTCCTGATTATGTTCAACTGATGCGAGCCTCAGATGTCGAGTACGAGTTCCGAACCAATGCAAAGGACGGAGCCAACCCCCAGCATTTGTTTCTTCCATACAGAAACACAAGATGGGATCCTGATGACACTCCAGAGGTCAACAACCAGCTCAGCCATTACATGAAGCACATGACTGACCCCTACACTCGGTCTTTTCCCAAGGAAGATGAGCTTCCTCCTCTCCTGAACGGAATGTTCCATGCCATTGCAAAGGAACAGCTCATGGCTCCTGGAAAGTTCACCTTTGAAGAGGCAAGAGCTTCTTACAAGTCTACAACCAAACGATGTCCTCCTCCCCAGTTCAAGGAAATGTACTTGGGAATGATGTCCAAGGGTCAATGGGACGAGGTTATGATTGATCAGGTTACTCAGCAGATCAAAAAGCTGCCCAAGGGACGAGACCTTCAAGCTGGACTGAAGGAGGCTCTCAAGGGTCCTGGAATTGAAGGTATTCGAATTGTCAATGGAACAGTTGTGAGAATGTCTTCTGAGAAGAAGCTCAATGAAGTCAGCCAACGGACTCTGGAAGGATTTATGGAAATGCTTGCATCTGTTTCCAAGTACCTTCCCGATATGGAACTGGCATTGAACGTTGAACCGTTTCCTCGAGTCCTCAAGTTTCCTAAACGACTCAAGGAGATGCGAAAGGAGCTTACCAAGGGCACTGTTTGGGCTGTACCCGAAAACTATGATCTTGACAGATTTGTCGGTGAAATGTGTTCTGGAATGCAAGCCGAGTCTCTTCATGGAGTCTTCCAAGACGGTCTTCTAGGAGGAGGAAACCCCTTGACTTACAGTGAAGCATGCTACATTCGAAGTGACTGGGGTAAGACTCCCGTTGTTTCTGCTGTCACTCATCTTCCCATTTTCTCTGACTTCTCCAGTTCTATGCATTCAGATATCGTCTACCCTTCGTACGACTTTTACTCTCCTGATGCTAGCATGTCTTATGACCCCAAGAAGGACAAGTTCCACATGGAGAAGAAGAGTGGAGTAGCCAACGTCAAGGCTGGAGACTGGAGCTACCTCAAGTACCAAAAGGCCTTCATTAAGGACACTAAACGGCCTGCTAAGACTGCCTCTGTCAAGGGCAAAAAGTACTCTCACAAGAGTCTTGACAACCAGGCCTTTCTTGCTGCTCTCAAGTCTCGATCCACAGTCCTCAGAGCTAGCAGATGGCGAACTTGGCTGGATCTATACACCACCAACGCATGGGTCTCTTTTGTCCCCGTCCAGCTGTCTGGTAACGATACCGAGGTCGTTAACCAATTGCTCAGTAACAGACACACTACAGCTGTAGGACAGGCGTTTGCCTCTAGAGGTGCTCGAGATGTGCGATACAGAGGCACTCGTAAGAAGATGGAGCTGTACTTTTACTACATGCTTCTGGAGTACCATCGACGAATGTACAACCCTGAAGCTTGTGAAGATGAGAAGGCTTCAGACGCTGGAGCTACTATTCAGTAGTTTCTGTCATTTATTTAATACCATATTTAACATAATAAAATACATCACCATACTACAGTTTGCTCATTGTATTATTAAATTAATTTGATTACTTAGTCTATAGTTAGTCCTCCATCTTTCCAACCTCTCCAATACAAATATTCTTGTTGGTTGGATCTTCTTCCGCCATCTTCACCTCTTCTTCTAACACCTTGGTCTTACCATACTCCTTCTCTCGAATGGCTTCTCCCTTGTGAATAAGGAAAATCAAGGGCAGAGCAGCAAACATGATAACAAAAGCAGCAATGGTAGCTGTCCAGCCAATACCAATGTTTTGAATAGCTGTAAGCGTACTGGCTGCTGTTACAGTGGCTCCAATGTTTCGAGCAGAGTAGTTGAGCATAACCGCAGCTCCTCCCAGATCAGGAGTAGAATCAGCGTAGTATGCGTTCACACTAGGGTAGTACATTGACAAAGAGAATCCTGTCAACAGCTGAGTCACAATAGGCAGAGCCATTCCTCCAAACTCCTTTCTCAAAGACCATCCGTAAATGAGCAAGAATACGGGAGCTGTAACAATAGTGAAAAAGATGACCGATCTGAGTCGATCCTCAGGAACTCGTCTTCCCTTGATTTTCACCCACTTTTTCACCTGAAAGTCGGCGTACCAGCCGCCGCACAGACATCCCATAAAGTAACCGATACCCTGGGGCACGTAAAAGAGACCCAGAAGCAGCTCATTATCCAGATTGAAACGGGGTTTCATGATAGCAGCAATAGGCACAATGAGAGTCTCGTTGACATAGAGAGCGCAAATAAGAGATACAGTGACAATCATGATATGACGCTTTCCAAAGGCCTTGAGGATATGACTGCAATGAAGAGGGAAAAACCACTGACCAGGTTTTCGCTGAGAAAAGGGAGTATTCAGCTTTGTCTCTTTCATGACAACTGCCACAATGACCATGGCCAGTCCTCCAACTCCACACTGCAGCCAGAAAATGTTACGCCAGGTGGATTTCATGACAATTAGACCTCCCAGTACAGGTCCGAGAGAAGAACCGATCTGGGTGCCTGCCAAACATACTCCTACAGCCTTGGATCGCTGATCGGGTTTCCAAATATCGGAAATAACGGCCACTCCTACAGAAAAAGTGGAGTTGCCGCCTACTGCCGACAAGGCTCGAAAGACATAGTAGCAGGCGAGGTTGGGTGACAGTGCCAATCCAATACCCGAAACGCAAAAGAAAAAGCTGCAGGTCAAAAGTCCAGCCTTGCGTCCGTAGGTTTCGCACAGAGGACCCACAAAAAACACAGACAGACCCTGCACAATGTAGTAAATGGCGTTTCCAATAATCACCACTGTATCGGAGACATTGAACTCCTCAGCGATCTTGTCCAGAGCAGGCATGAGTCCATAGGCCACCAGGAAGGGCTGGAAGAAGACACACGCTACAACGAGTGTGAAAACGCATTTCTGCCGAAACGGAAATCGACCATAGGGATCATCATCTAGAGATAGGGATTCCAGATCCATAGATTCTTTGGTGAGCGGAGTAGGGCATGATGGTGAGTCTGTCAGTGAGTCTGTGAGAATGGTCTGTGTACTGATGGCTGATTTATCTTCTTCCTTCATGTGGTGCTTGCAGAAGAAGAGATCTACATGTGGTACTACGCGTCTCTATATACCCATTTGGTGACGATAATTTACACAGACGTAATGACTAATGGCTAAAAGGGTTTTCCTTTGTGTCGCTCACTACTAACTTTTAGAGTCATCTGGAAGAGGAACCTTTTCCGCGTGAAAAGTCAAAATAAAAAAAATAGAATGCGTCACAACTGCCGCCCAGGTGATACCCCCACACCACACGATACCAGCCGTACCTGAAATTTGGGGGCTTAAAAAAACAGGCAATTATATGCAATTTCAAGCGGGTTTCAAGTGAGACAAAAACCGTTTCGATTTTACCCCAGAAACTGCAGCCAAGACCATTCTGCGATCGATACCACGAGGGGCAACTGAAAAATTAAATTAAATTTCAGCCGCACTAAAAGTCCCGTCTAGCACTTGCTTAGTAGATTGCCGTGTCGGGGTTCGGATTCCGACACCGCAAGGTGACACAACTATAGTGGAATTTTAGATACGCTGGTCTAGGATTAGAAGTAGTGAGCGAACGGAGTTAAACACGAGGGCAAAGATCGACTATAGGGTAAGACAGTACAACAGGGGAAGGCCAGACCGCAAGTTGTGCTCAAAAGCAGAGGTTTAGAGGGGTAGACGGCCGTATTTCGGGATCCGATAATAATCCAAAGATAACGATTGTGAAAGTGGAGAAAACAGGTATCTCTGCGTTCCCAGGTGTGTGGAATACACGAGTCTAGCCTGTGAAGAGGGGGAGCCCATAATAATCTGATTAATAAACTGAGTGATGGTGTTTGTGGCTGATCTGGTGGTATCTAGATGTATGGTGAATTGACACCCTTGAATGTGTTGGGTACCTGCTTTTAGAAAGCGTAGTATTGGGTGTTAGCCAGTCATTGTTACTTAGACTACACTGTAGAAAGAGCCTACAAGGTGTTGATACTGCATGAATGAATCATCTATTAAGCCGATTCGTCATTTCACTGATTGTGAATCTGGCTGTGTTTTATTGTGTTATAAATATATATGTACTTTTTCTTGTTCTGTTTTTAAAACTTGGACTTCCAAGTCTTGCCATCAATGCACATCTTACTGGCAAAGACACACACTCCTCCAACCAGCATCGTAACACCAGCCCACACTTGCAGACCGGTAAAATTGTTGTTATCTCTATGCAGAATCTGACCGGCAATGGGCATGGCTGTAAGAGAAGAGAAGGAGTAGAAGAAAGAAATAACTCCCATTCGTCTTCCAACCTCAGTAGGAGGAGTAATACAGGCAACCAGAGCAGGGAAGAGAGAAACAGTAGCTCCAGAAATAACACCAAAGCAACTGGAGAATGCAATAATGACAGGATTGGTCTTTGCAGGAATCCACATGGCAAGAAGGAAGACACCGCAGATGACAGTACAAATGGAATGCATGTTGTAGGAGCCGAATTTATCTGCAACAAAGCCAGGTAGAATTCGACCGACTAGAGAAGAACCGTTGTAGATGGAAACCAGGTAGTAGGAAGTCTCTTCGGACATGCCATGGGCAATAGCATGAGTAGACATGTATCCAATAGCGGTAAAGAGTCCCCAGAAGGAGAAGAACATGGCCAAAGTGACAAGAATGACAGAAGGCTTGGAGTAAGGAACAAGGACCTCTTCTCGGAAGTTGAAGAACTCCTTTCGAAGTTTCTTGTTAGGAGGAAATCGAGAAGAGACAAGAGCAGTGCAGATAACACAGACTCCGATCATGAGGTAGCCAATAGCTCGAACAGTCTGAGGAAATCCAATTCGAGGCTGCAGTTTGGTGAAAATGAAGGGCATAGTAGTACCTCCGAGAGAAGAGCCTGCAACCACAACTCCAAGAGCAAGAGCTCGTTTCTTCTGGAACCAGGTAGTAGCAGCCAACAGAGAAGCGTAGTAGATGGCAGAGTTTCCAATAGAAGTGCAGATACCCTGAGCCAGCAGAAAGTGCCAGTACTTGGTACACACACTGGTGGTCATGATTCCAGTGATAGTAAAGACAGATCCAAAGGCAGCGAGTTTCTGAGGACCGTACATCTCAGCAATTCGGCCAAAGAAGATACCGCCCACAAAGAGAATGAAGACCTGCAGAGAAGTGATCCAGGAAATGGTCGAGGCAGAGTACTCACTCAGCTGGTGGTGCAGGTAGTAGGCCTCATAGAGACCCACAACGTTAATGTAGCCAAAAGAAGAGTACAGGCCAAAGGAGGCTCCAATCATAGCCAGCCATGCCTTGCCTTGGTCTGGTAGGGGAATCTGGGGTTCAGTAGTAGCCGGCTTTTCCAAATCAGTGGAAACAGCAGGAGTGGCAGTAGGAGACACAGCAGTGGGCTTCTCAGCATCAGGCTGGAAGGTAGTATTGTTGTGGTCCATGATTTGTTCGTCACTGGTCATTGACATGGTATCTTGATTGTGTTTGTAGATGCTGTTGTAATTATTCGGGATGGCCCCATCTTTATATATAAATCTTTGGTCGCTACACAAATAGCCGTTATGACTGTATATTGAGTGTCTCCGTCTATGTTTCGGGCTCCCGCTCTTTCCGAAATGCGCACGGACCACTCTATTTGAGTTTGAGTGTGAGTCTTTGGCAACTGAATAAAACGTAATTAATTTCGGATTATCCGGTCAAAGGGGACTGAATGGGTGTATATTTTTTGTCAACAGGTGGATATAACCGACACAAAGACTCAGGCTTCATTATGGACCATTTCAACACCCATAATATCGTATTTTGTGGCTTCTACAATACTCCGCTTAAGCACGGCTAGTGAACCTGTCTGAGTCTAACTTTCGATTTGGGAGTCATCCAGAGCCATTGAAGGGTTGATCCGAAGAATCGGAGGAAGCAGGTCCACACTATGAAGGGGCAGCTCCATATCACGTAACGGTACAGTAGTTTGTTGGAGGTTTTCTTTGTCTTGTGCGTCCGGAAAAGAGACGGAACCAGAATAGGCTTTTAAGGTTGCTACCGGCATCCGGACATGAGAAGGAGTGGGGGTTGTTGAAGTGGTTGTGAGTGGAAACTAGGGTATATTGGGCTTGAATTGGATACAATGAGGGTGAAAAATTATATTACAAGAAAAAAACTGGTTCTTTTATGCTATTTTGAGGCCCTTTCAAAAGCCATATTCTTGGTGCTCTTCATACTCTCAGATAAAGTTGTTTTTGGCTTCCGACTGTGGAACGGCGAATGCATGCGGTGAAGAAGACGGTAGCGGCTGGAGTAAAACCATAGCAGTTATATCCGATTCAACCCTCGGAAGAGTTTATTTCGGTCTTTAGAACTATTGCCACCCACTAGTAGCTACTGAGGCGGCTGAGAATGTCTCCATAGTCTTCAATTAGTGCCCTGATGATTGATGCGGTGTAAGTCACATGGCTAAGATGAAAAGTACCATTTTGAGCAGTGTGAATCAATCCTGAAAGATCTCGGGATCTGGTTCACCGTTTTAGCTTCTCTGACATAGCCATTATAACCCCGAGATGGGCATTACGGTAAGGGTTCTCCTACTAAGAGAGTTGTAAGACAGGAAGAATCACCGACCAGCTGTATGCGAGTATAGCCTGTCTTGAATTTTCTTCTGGAGAGCTCAGCTGATGCTATTTGGCTCTTAGATATGATAGAGCTGGATTCGTACTGTACCAGTACAGTAGCTATGATTACTTAGATGGTCGTCTTCTTTCCGTCAGATCCGATACTTTGTTTTACTTGACATTTTACTTGATATTAGAAGTAAGCCTAAGTATACTTCATTGTTGCAGTCAACTACAGGTTTCGGGTTAATAAAGGGTAATTATTAGTCTATAAATCAGTCATTATTGGAAAGACCAGCTTACTCCAGCTTGTAGTCTCCGTTCATCCATCGGGTGATCATCTCGGAGGTAGCAACGGGCTGGTCATGAGGAACCATATGGCCTGCATCGAAGATTCGCAGGAAAGTAAACTGCTCGTAGTTTCGGACCTCTCCGGCCTGTTTTCCGCCAGCAGAAAACGGCTTGAAAGTAGCGTTGTTGAAACCCTCCTTACCGGGCCACTCAAGCTCCTCGGTCCACTTCTTCTGACCCAGCCAGTTGCAGATCCAGTCCTTGTCTCCGGCGTAGATGAGAACAGGCACCTCCTTGACAATCTCGGGAATGTCTCGAACAACAGGCAGCATCCAGTCTCCGGAAGTCTGGGTGAAATCGTTGTAGACAGTCTCAGAAGAACCGGTCCACTTGTGCTTGGCTCCAATAGCCTTGAGGGTAGCAGGAAGATCGAGCCACTTGGTCATGTAGTTGGTCTCGGTGTAGCATCCGTTATCATCAGCAGGCTCACACTGCTTGGTCTCATCGTAAGGGTTGAGAGTGCTGGGGTAGAGTCCGAGGACCTTGTCGTTGCAGAAGTTGACGGCAGCAGCACAGTCAGTAGCAGCTCCAGAGTCGTAGCACTTCTGGATGAGAGGAATGCACTGCTTGGCAGCATCATCAACCTGCTGACAAGTGTCCTGGTCAACAACAGGAGCAACACCACCCTTACCGCACATCATGGGTCCGTACTCAGTGTACTGGTTGAGAGGATCGGTCATACCGTTTCCGACCACGAGCGACTTGAGCTCGAAAGATCGGTCCTTGTGCTGCAGAATCTCGTAGGCAGTAGCAGGACCGTAGTGGCCTCCATAGGACTCAGCGGTAACGTGCAGCTTCTTGGGAAGATGGTCGTACTTGGCGAAGAAGAGCTCGAGGAAGTTGTAGACCTCAGTAGCAGCCTGGGCACTGTTGATCACAGAGTGAGGCTTGTCAGTGTAAGAGAAGCCGACATCAGCAGGCTGGTCCAGGTAGACAATAGTGGCATTGTTGTTCCAGGCATGGGGGTTGTGGATGGGCTTGAGATCGGATCCGATTCGGCTAGGACCGTTCTCAAACAGGTTACCCAGCTCGGACGAAGAGCCAGGACCTCCCTGAAGCCAGAGGATGACAGGGTCGTTCTTGGGGTCGTTTCGAGACTCAAAAGCCCAGTAGAAGAAATGCTCAGTCTCGTTGGCGGTCAGGTAACCGGTGTACTCGTTGACAGTGTCCAGACCAAGACCGTTGTTCTTCTGAGAAGACAGAGACCGGTGAGGGATGGACTCCAGAGAGAACTTGTGTGCCAGGGCAATGGTGGCCGACAGGAGAAGAGTAGAGAATCGCATGTTGGTTGCTGGGTGGACGTTTGCGGACTCCACGGTTTAAGTACTTGCATTGCCCACCTTCGGCTGGCGAGTAGAGTTTAGTAGACATGACGATGATCGTCGATGTGGGGGATACAACGCTGTATAGTGAGAGATTAATCAGAGTGAAATATGGGCATGAAAAGTAGTATAAGCTGAACACCGAGGATATATCCGAGCCTTGAGATTCAGTGTCTATTGATACCAAACAATCTGGCAAACAATTCCAGCGCTACATTCTTTCTACTGCCGGTGTTGACATTGCATACTGCTAGGCGCAAAGTTAGAACCTGAAACAGGGGAGTGAAAGTGGGCCGTGTGGGGAGAGCTACAGAAGCGAGACTCGTATTTCAGACATCTGTACCCCCTTTGCCACCCTCTAAATACCCATATCCACCCTCATCTCACCCACAACTCCCACACCTCGTCCTCAGTCTCGCTTGCTTATCACCCACATGCAGGTACAATGGGTTGCCAAGCTCATGATTGGGAGATAAACGCCGAAATTGAAGTTTAGGTTCGGTTAGCTGTGGTTAAACGGCTTGGACAAGAGTGAGACAGGGCTCCGGGTGGCTCACGCACAGGTGTGTGAGTCAAGAATGCCAATGTAAGGAGGTTTCACATTTGTCGAGTTATGGATATTATGGTATTGTTCATACCATTGGTATGTGGTTGGCGTATTACCCCAATACGATTCAACGGTTTTCACGATGAAGCCAAGATTGGCAGGTGTAGGGATTTTCAGATGTCTATCTGCCTCTCTGTGCCTCCTCCAGTTACCCTTTTAGTTGTAATCAAACCGTTCATTTCTCCATTCTAAACCCCTCATAGACCCTTGCATATGGCCCACCCAAATAAACTCAGTGCCGTGTGATAAGCACTGTGGCTGAACCGGGGCTAGAGCCGTAGATGAGCCGTTGGACTATCAATGTTACATTGATTTCGGAGATAGCAGGTGGGTGACAGGAGCTATGGCTTTTAGTTCAATTTTACAGTGGATACAGTGTCACAAAGAGTCTCGACTCTCCGAGATAATATTATGGTTAAGCAATGGGTCTCCAAAGTGGCTGAATGGGTTTCTTGGCGCTGTACTGAAGCAGATGAAGCTACAGTATATTGGTCTGAAAAGGTGGCGGTAAGTACCTACAAGCCTACCGGTACTCATCATTTTTCAGTTTTTGTAGCACGACGTCTCACTCTACTGTTTGTACTTACTAGCGTCTCGACAAGCTATCCCACCTCGAAAGTTAGAAGCCCTCGGGAAGTATGGTGGGCAGTACACTAATGATTAATATACAAATAAATAATATTACATACCAGTACATACCTACTCTTGAGTTTCCAGAAGCTCATTCTCACCAGCCTCATTGCTTTCCAACTCACCCACCAACTCATGGTTATGCTCGTTCTTCAAATTATACGGAAACGAGACTCGCCATACTCCGTCTTTGTTCTCACGGGCGTAAATATGATAAGGACACTTGCTTGGGGTCTTTCTGTCCTTGGAACACTCGTAATGTAACAGTTTCTGTCCATTGAGCTCCGTCTTGCTTCTTCTAATCACTAGCTTGAAATGTCTTTCTTTTGCAAACTGGTTCAGGTAAAGCACCAGAGCAGGCTTATCAGGAAAAGTCTTTGTCCTGGAAGGTAAATGAGCAGGAGCATAGTCTGGTTTCTGAATAATCCTCCTAGTTTCAGCTGCATCTAACAAAGCCTGCTGTTCCTTTGTCAACTCACTCTCAAGACTATGATTATGATCCTTTCTAGCCATCAAAGCTTGACTCAGACTCCATGAGCTATCTCTAGCTTCCTTGACAATAACACTGTACGGACAAGACTCACCTGACTCACTTACCATGCAACATACCATATACTTGCTCACTAGACCGTTGGTATGGCTTGTAGAGGAGTTACCAGTTTTGAATGCAAAGTTGTGTTTCACTGACCAGCCGTTAATAGCTCCATGGAGGTCTGAAAACGAAGAATAACTGTCGGTTATAGGCGGAAGAGCTACAGTGCTCACTTGCTCTTTGGTCATATCTGCTCCTTCATGATTATGTTCAATATGACGAGCATTATAAGTTCTAATAGCCCATGTCTTTTCATTGGATAATCTCACACCTGTAACAGCATACGAACAACCTGAAATACCACAGTAAAACGTCTGTTTCTCGTCTCCAGCTTTGGTAGACCAGTTTGTACCTTGTTTGAAGTAGAAGCCTTCAGCCCAGTCGTTCAGACCAGCAAGTAGAGTATCAGAAGAAGAGTAGGGTTCAAACCGAGGAGGTAGAGAAGCATGGTAGAAAGAAGGGATATCACAGAGTCTTTGACGTTCAGCCAAGTCTACCAATGCTTGTTGTTCAGCATTCATCTGAGAATCAGTATCATGATTATGACCTGAACTCTTAGCATCCACTTTTTTGAGTGTCCAGAAATCCTCATCTTTTCGTTTGCTCCCTCTCACTTCAAAAGTACAGCTCTTACCCTCCTCATTGCTCCGACAACAAGTATAAGTGATAGTGATAGATCTATCCGAAGGCCGTTCTTTACCAGAATTGAATGCAAAGTTATTAGGCTGAGCCCAATCGTTCAAAATATGGTGAAATTCGTAAACTGAAGCAAACCGTGAGAATTGAAGTGGTCTGCTCTTCTGCACTAGCACCTCTTCAACAGCCGACTGAACCAGTTCATCTTCAACTAGTGTCTCGTTTTCGAGCTGTTGGCTTTGTTCATTTTCGCTTTGTTCGGTTTCATCAAGCCTTTGTCGTTTAGGTGACCTGTCGTTTTGTGGGGAAGCAACTTCCGCTTCTGCTTGAACCATGTCGGGTCGGTTATCCTGTTGGGTGTGAAATATCACTCGTCAAGCGGTGGAGGTGAAAGATTCTACAAACCTTATCCGTGGCCAAAATCCAACTCCCAACAATACCTTAACTAAACGCATCAACTGGCTTACTTGAGACTACAAACACTACACTGTATCGGACTGTAATAATAAACATGTTAACATCTATAACTTTTTTTGAATGATTGACCCTTGCTATTCTACGTCAAAACCGTCTATCCTCCTCGTACAGTATCTCCCCACACAATTCGGGGAGCCTCTTCCTCATCTTCCTGAATAGGATGCACCACCGTCTGCTCCTCCTCATCATCGTCATCCTTGGGAGCATTGCCCAGACCAAGAGCGCTCATTCGACGTCGCTTCTCGGCAGGAGTCTCTTCAGGCAGGTTCTGAGACGTCTCAGGAGGAGGAGTCTCGCCCTTGGAGTCTCGTCTCAATCTAAACGAGCTGAAGGAGCCTCGGCTGCTGTGTCGAGACCGCGAAGTGTCTCGTCGCTCCAGAGAGCCATCCACAATGGTGGCTCGCTGAAGAGGGTCATCTAGACACACCTCATCGTTGCAGGGAGTGTGAGTAGGATGCAAAAGAGTGGCAGTGCCCTGAACAGCACCGTCAGCAGGATGGTCCTCAACATGGCTGAGAATACCGTCTCGGGCAAGAGCAACGTCCAGAGGCTCATTCTGCTCGAGATCCACAAAGTCAGTGGCAGGCGACTTGTCCTTGTGGATATCCTTGATGTCCTGGAAGTTCTTGTGGAAGATTCGGTCAAAGAACTTGGACACTCCGCCCTCATGCTTGGGAGTGACGTACTCGTCGTTGGGCGAGCCGGAACCGTGGCCCTTCTGTCGAATCTTGTACCGCTTGAGAATATCACCATCCTCGTTCTCAACAATCAGCTCATCGTCAATCTTGTAAGCCACAGCCTTGACCTTCTCGTGGTGGAGATGATGGTGGCCTCCAGCAGCCTCATTGTGAGGATGAGACTGTCGTCGGTCAGTGATATGGGGGCTATGTTCCATCTCAGCATCACCATCAGTTCCAGAGCTGCTTCCAGCCTTTTCTCGATCGTACTCGGCAATGATATCGCCGTCATCGTTCTCCTGGATGACGTGATCACCCTCAACGAAAGTCTCGATATGCTCGTTTCGGTTTCGGCCCTGGCCCAGAGAAAGAGGTCGGTTGACAGGAGGCTCCTTGGACATTCGTCGTCGGGGCTTTCGGAGCTTGGAGGTGGACTCGTTAGTCACAACACCCTCCTGCTTCTCACTCTGGTGCTGCTGTCGTCGAGCAGCCTTCTTCTTCTCACCGAAAGTAATCAGACCAGGCTCCTTGGTATCAACTCGAGAAATGGAGATGGTTCGACCATTGTCTCCAATACCGGGAAGTCGTGAGATCCAGAGGTGACTCTCATCTCCAGCAGTGGTGGTAGAGTTGATAGTGATGGACAGGTTGGACACATGCTTACCAAGGAAGAAAACGAAGAGGGAAGATCCATGGACGACAATGGACGAGATAATCAGGAAACAACATACTGGCCAGATGGTTTGTACTGCTAACCAATTTGGTTCTCCCTTTTCTGGCCAATCTTCCTTTCTGAGAGGAGAGGGTCCTCCAGACTCCAGTTCAGCTCGAGCAATCAGACTCATGTAAACTGCACCGACACCAATGGGTCCGAAATGACCACAGAAAAGCGCCTCACGCCAGTTTCGAATATCAGGCACCAAGGGCGACAAAATGAGCATTGCGGGGATTCGTCGGAAGAGAAGAATCAGCACAGCAATGACAACAAGTCGCCAGACGTCCAGACCAATCTCCTTGTTGTTGAAATCGGACCAGGGGACAACAGAGCCAAAGTAGACAAAGAACGAAGTGTTCAGCAACAAGTCAATGACGTTAGAAACATGACTATCCTCTGTCTCCTTGGCAAACCAACCGTCCCAAGAGAAAGCTGTTCCTGCGGCAAAAGCAGCCAGCAGATCGTCAACACCGATAATGGTACCGAATCCGGCACACATGAGGGCGAGAACAATGTAGAAGGCCAAGAATGACTCTCGATCAATCAAATTCCTGCTTTCAGCAAACTTGATCAAAATACGGCCTCCCCAGCCAATCACAATACCCAGACAGATACCGGTCATGCATTCGTAGAGAACAGTAATGACAAAGAACTCCTTACAAATCTCTCCGGCGTTTCCGTAGTGCAGAATAAGGTTGAGGGAAATGAAGGTGAAGGGGAAAGCCATACCGTCGTTACAGCCTGACTCAGCAGACAGCAGGTTTCGCAAATGGGTAGGCAGACGTTGAGAAAACCGACCCTTACCCACAACGGCGGAGGCCAGAACGGGATCGGTGGCAGTGATGCATGCGGCCATCACCAAGCCCTCCTTCCATCGCAGGTCCTTGATGAGCGCCCAGATGAAGAGCGACGAAATGAGCCATCCAAAGGCCATGATGGGGAACAATAAATAAAAGACCGACAGCGCGTGCTTCCAAATGTACTTTTTGGGCAACTCGACGGCGACGGCGAAAATCTGAATGACCAAACATACTCGACTGAGCTCCAGAGTGATGTAGTCAGTGTTACCCCAAGTATCGGGGGTGAACCATTTGAGACAGTGAGGGCCCACAATAAGACCACACAGAGTGGCGACTGTGGCCTCACCAATATACAGCTTTTCCTTGACGAACAGCGACACCACGGAGAAAATCATGGTGAAGGTGCCGATAATGGCATAGGCCAGATGGGCATCGTCGATACCAAGCTGATCCCAACCCATGGTGAAATATGTGTGTGTTGAGAGTTTGTGTTACCTTTGATAAACTGGGTATACAGTTGGGGGTATCCTGCGCCTTTGACTAGTCTCGTGTGTGACCAAGCTGACGTAGTTGGGCTTGTCGTTCGGCTGTGTCGTAGTGTTTTGACGTTCGATCTCGGTTAAAAGCGATCGAAAAGTCTTGTTTCGGGTCGTAATGCGTTGCGGACAGTCGTATGAGAATGGCGCCGCTCGTGCGATGAGTTTGATGTATGACCGACTCCTCCTGTTGCTGGTTAGTCGTAGTATCGACCTCCTTAACGTGACAAGAAGGAACCTGGAAACGCATCCCATATATCAAAGCAAGTTAAACCTTATTCTAAAGCTTAAAAATAGACCAAACGTTATTTCCCGCAGCACAAGCAAATCTGTCTACAACGTGCAGGGCGGTGCATATCATGTCTGGGCATTGGTTTGGGGGTGTTGGATTGGCCAAATAGGAGAGGAGATGATAATTAGGACAATAAAAAGGTCCTCCTTCAAAGTACGAGCAAAATGCGACTTTTCCCGAGCGATTTGCTTCAGTATTCGTAGAGTTACGAGCTCGCTTATTTAAACCTTTTATCGATAAGCAACTGGTGAGAGTCCAGACAGGTGATGGAGGTGATGAGAGGTGTTATAAGAAAGCCTTGAGTGAATTGAAGACGATGAAAACAAGACAAAAACGCTCTTTTACCGATTGCTGTATATTTATCGACTACTACCAAGGCTTGTAGCGACCTTGGCTGCATAGAACGCATAAATGCATGCACATCATCTCAACATGAGTTACGACTCTGACAAGGGAGTCTCACGATATCGCACCAGTTAGAAGTGTCCGTTTTCGAGTTTGGAAGCAATAAAAGCGATTTCTCCCAATATTCCATCTGTTCTCTACCACTACTAACAACTCCCCTATGCTCAAATCCTGTCTATAATCCCATTGTCTGTTTCGGATCGATGTCACATGGGCGTTGGCAAAGGGTAATTGTAACTCTGAACACTGTGCTTTTTTTTCTTGCCCTGGATGACTAAAACGCCTCAAAGGGAGTGACTTTTGATACCAGCCGTTTTGTTACCCTGTTCCTCCAGCTTTTCACGTTTTGAGATGCTTCCGGTATCTGTTACATCTTTCGGTGTTTGAGACGATCAAAACAAAACCCCTATTCTGAATACGACGCACTTAAAAGCGCACGAATATTGTATCGATAAAGCAGAGTCATATGTCGATTTATTCAAATCACACCGCACACCATTTACCCGCTATCCCCATATCTCTATCCCATCTAGATCTGATATAAATTATACCCCTTTCTAGCCGTCTCTCTCTTTAAGCTAAACTATCCTCATGTATTCTCATTATGCGTGTGAGATGCTGGGAGAGAGTAAGCCAATAAAAAGAGGGACAAAGGCAGGAATAAGAGGAGAAGCAAAAGTGGATCCCGGTGCGGGGAACCCATATCTCTGCCGAGTATGTCTCTGCTGCACCATGAGGGCTTCTCAAACTCTCTTGTCTTCCCATGATCTCCTCTTAGTTTCCAGCCTACTGCCCCAAATCTCACCTTATCGAAAACTTTCCAAGCCGTATGAAAAAAACGGGCTGCATGCTGCAAACAAACAGGGTATGCGGCGTAACAGAATGTAGAGACAGTTGATTGGGTATTCAATAGCCATTAACAACCCTTAGTAAGCTCTTGGCCTGTTTTTCGACCGCCAAAATTAACTTTTCGGCCCTTCATATCTTGACTCTTGGCGTCTGCTGTTCCAGATTCACGGATGTTATCATTGGACTGGGCAAAGCTTGTTCAATGTGAAAAATAAAATCAATATTTGACGATAACAGTGGTGTGTAAAATACCCGGAAAATTCAGAAAATCCCGAAAAATCGGAATAAAACACCTATCCAAAGATATTGACTGCGGCTTTTTTTAGTCCCTTTACTTGGTTTTCTTTACACGCCAAGGGCTAAAGAACAGGGTGAACTCTATCACGAGAGATGGACAGCATAAGCGAGCAGTTGCCGGATACCGAATACCGTCTTTTTATAACGTAATTCTAATACTATAAGTATGGTCAGTCTTTCGTTACACAAACAGACAGAGAAGAATCAGATACTCCTTATATCTCGCACACTACCCCACAAACCCGACTACTGGCTGACTACTCTTAGTCATGGCTGCTTTAGCGTGAATCTAAAAATAGAGTGCAAGAGTGATGTGGCCGAGTTGCTCTGGATAGAGACGGAGCAAGACAGGGGGTACTTCTGAGACTTTATGTGGGGATGCACGGTAACTGTATTTAAAGAATCTCACAGGTTATGAGTGGGTGTCAGGTTATGACTGCTCTTAGAAGGAACGAGTGACAAGTGAAGATAAGTGAAGGGAGGAGCAGTTCTTGTTAACACAGTAGTTGAAGTTACGGTAGATATGAAGGAGAATGATTATTTCCTTACTGTTAATGGCTTGGTACAAGTTTTCAGCTCTGTTCTTTACAGTTGAGCTTCCAGTTGTTCAACTAAGAAGACTCAAATAGTAACATATATTAGTTACGTATATAAATAAATACTGATGCAATGTGTGTCGATATAACACGTTCCGACACTGGTAGTTGTAGTTGTAGGGCTTGGTATGATCTCTTTAGACCCTGAAGTTGTCTTCATACCCTCAAGTTGTCGTTAGTTCATAGCTCCTGTAGCTAGTCATCGTTCTTGAAAGGCTCCTTCATGGCTCCACTTTCTCTCAGATAGTAATCCACCGAGGCCTGGTAGTTTTGCATGATTTCAGACACGACTGAGAGGTTCAGGTTTCGAGAATACACCTCTTCCTGGATTTCGTTGACTCGAGCAATGGACGAGTTGAGTTTTGAAACGCCGGAAATAATTCGTGCGAGGGCGTCAGACTGGTCTTTTTCGTGAGGGTTCTCCATGGTTGTGTTGAAGCGCGTTTCTCTTCAGTTTCGTGATGTTGTGCGTGCACTGTCCGTTAGAGTTTGGCGAATTAGAGTTTCCTTGGGACGTTGGGTCATGTGACTTTGCACAGGAGGGGGATACAAAATGTTGACTAGCAAGACTATTAATTAGTCAAATTGAACTGTTCAACTTGTGGTAGAGACACAAATATCTCCTTTATGATATTTCACTCATAACATAGAGTTTTCCTAAGTTCCCAAGTATGAAATTATTAAAACTCAATTATATTCCTCAAAATGCTGAAAAACTCATATTTTAGAATATAAAACAACAGTTTGAGTATTTTTACATCATAAAATGCCACCTCTTTCTCCATTATATCCCCCTACATACCCATTCAGACATGGTCGAGTCGCACCAAAAGGTTTCAAATAAAGTTAGGGTTTTGCGCACTGGGACAATTTTTTTTTGAGAATGAAAAATCTAGCACTCCCCATCTAACCACACAACCAACACCTCAAAATGCATCTTATGTACACTATTGGAAGCGACGGCAAGCGTGTCTACACTCTTCTGAAGAACACCGAGTCCGGTGAGATCACCAAGAGCGCCCACCCCGCCCGATTCTCTCCCGACGACAAGTACTCTCGACAGCGAGTTACTCTCAAGAAGCGATTCAACCTGTTGCCCACTCAGCAGGGTGAGTATTAACGATATGGTAGATCCACGGCAGTGGATCTGAGGTCTAGGAGACGACTTTTTGATACCGATGGAACACATGAGTGTGGATGTGAAGACAGGGAAGCAAGTTGATGGATAGATGGAAGGAAAGTGGATGAAACGATACAGGAAAGCAACGGAGAAAGCTCTGACGTCTTTGAATGAGATGATGGAGTGCTTCAGAGATGCTGGAGTGTTGTTTTGTGCCGCTTTTCCGAAATTTGTCAATGAAAACTAGGATCTCTGATTTTACACCAGAAACACTCATGATTCCCGTATTGAAAAGCTGTCATGCTACTGGATGAAGATATGGCTACGGATGGTAAAATGTTGTACTATGGCTTTGGCCTGTATTGCATTTCATCCATCTTCAGCTGTATCTACTCTTTGCTGCTAGACAACTCAGACAACCCACTCAAACAAACAAAACTAACTCAGCCGCCACCCCTTGGTAATTGGTATTTATTAGATAAATGTATTATATCTTTAGAATGTTCGTCAACTGTCACACCGAGCTCCTTCAACAGTCTGGTAAGATGGAGGACGGCTGTTTCTGTGTGTATTGTGCTGTGGCGATCTTGTAGTAACCAACAAAGGACCTAGCTGGTCTTCATCGTCCGCAGGAAGAATGAAGTACTCGTAAATCAAAGGAGTCGATAAAATAGCTCCAAACATCCACAGTTTGCAGAACAAGGTGGACACCAGAACCCATGCTGGCTTGTCAAGGTAAAGACGAAGACCTGCAAAAATAACAGCACTGAGAAGTAGTTTGACGTTGAGAAGCAGCTCTGATCGGTCTTCTGAGGTTCTGGAAGCCATAAGTTCATGTTTGTGGAACATTGAGCGCACAGCTATCTGTCCAAGTAAAGTCTGACAGAATAGAGACACTGCAGTCACTTCTTCAGAGTACCATCTGTAACCATACCAGATGATATGCGCAAGAGATAGTAGTTGAACCACAACAAGACTGATACCAGTGACTCTGACAAGTAGTTGTTTTTTTGTGCGAAACGTCAGTCCTCCAAACATGTTGAGTGGAGTGCGAATGGTGCTACCGTAAGCATATATATGGGCCAGGCACTAACTACAGAGGTGGGTTATAATAGGCTGGTCGGAAGTGCTATGATACTACTTGGGCATATTGTATTGCAGAAAATATAGATGAGACAGCTGGTATATACTTGAAGGCAAAGATGAATTGTTCAGTGCACTCTTCAGAACTCAGGTTTACACTTGTGGGTATATTATTCGCCACTGAATTACTAAGAGGCACGTGCTAGCAGCCTACTTCCAGCTAGCACAATAGACCCCTTTGAGCTATCTTATACAATCATGGTTTAGTGCGTATCGGAACTGCGGGGAGTCAGGCACCCGACTTCAATACTACCTTGGAGTGCCATTGATAATATATTATTGAAATCGTTTTTATTCGTAGTATCTCTCGCCATGGAAGGAATCAAAATTGCTATTGTGGTTGGAGTGGGAGTGTACGTCACTGTGGTTGCTGTTGGTCTGGGGTATGAGGTTGCATTGTTCCTGTGGGAGAACCAAGACATTATCATACACTGGATTGTGCTATTGATAGGTGGGAGTGTATCTGTGGTTGTTTGTGGAGTTTTCACCTACCAGACGTTACTGTGGTACTCCTTTATTGTCTTTGAAAGCAGAGCAAAGCTCAGAAAAGTGGTTTTACTGGGTATCAATACTGCTCTCTACACTGGCTGTCTCATACATTGCATCTGGTATGGATATAGATGGCTTGATGAGGAGGTTGAAGATCCCACACTGTTTTGTCTACTGGTATCTGGAGATCTTGTTGTGTTCTCTATCATTACGAAACGAGCTGAATTGATGAACGGAAAACTGATCAATGAGATTTATCTCTTCGGTCTAGCAGTATCAGCTGTTTTCTTCACTGCCCTAAGGCTTTGGAGTGATCCTACTTGTTGGCAGTTGTTTTTTGAGATGCTTTCCAAAATCTGGCCCTTTACGGTTATCTGGATAAGTCCTCTTCTTTTTGAATATGCTCTTATTCCAGAGTCTTCAGAACCTCACAGCTCAGAAGACTGTATGGTCCATCTCAACGATTGGGCTGAAAATAGCACAACACGGCTTTGGTATATTCGTTATGTAAGCTAGGAGCTCTTGAACAACCAATTGGTTACATAATCAATCACCTACAGTCACGTGAAGTTCTATTCATACAATGCCACCTGTCAGCCTATATCTGCATCCCACATGTATGGAGCAAGTTGCGGTGATGTCACATGTATGTGCCGTTTCCGTCCTGTCGTCGAACAATGAGATTTGAGGCTGGAGAGGTGATATTTATCACTGTACAGTGCTCAGGGCTGGCTTCGTATTTATTTATACGGTATATATTTATTTTATTGCTGATATTATTAACAGTCCATATGCCGTGATACGCGCTTTTTTTTGTCCACCAGAAATTTTCCCCTTTATCTCCCAGTGTACGCGTTGGACGCTCTCCTGCGTGTACCGTGTGGTAGGCACCGAAGCGTGTTTTGGTTTGATGCATGTGCTGTACGAAAAAGGTGGCCTATGAGGGGAGGAATCGCTTAGCAAATGGCATATGAAGCGATCTGGGGGTGAATAAATGTCAATGATTTTTTGTATATCGTCATTCCACGTATTTTGAGCTCTGCTTCCTCTGTAGTTTGTCTCTTTTTACCATCTCTAAATTTCACCACCCTCCCAACCCTAATATCGTGAGATTTTGAGGCTGGTGCATTGCATTAATTGGATTGGCAGTAGGGGTGCACTGGGCGATAAATGGGGTGAAAAATGCGTGTATCGGGGTATAAAATGGCGATTTCGCGTGTTACAACCCGTGTTACGCGTGAAAATCGCTGTTTTACGCCCCTCTTCTCATTTTCCACTGACTTTTCACACTCTGCGACGCGTCCGCCATTTTAGCTCGGTATGCCACATTAGCGTTTTTTCAATTAAGCCCAAAAGCAGATATGTAATTGATATAAGTGGGAAGGTGCCGATTCTGCTTCTACACACATTCGACATATCACAATGGCTGTTGCAACCCCCAAACGACCACAGAAGCGAGCTCGACGAGAACCCATCCGAGTGCCTCTCAAGGAGCTCGAGACCAATGGAGACCTGTTCCAGACCGGAGAGGTCGATAGACAAGTGTCGACTGAGCCTCTAAATTTGAAGCGACGAAAAGTCGAGTGTTTTGACGACGCGGTGATGGCCATGACTCCTCCTCGAGAGCGTGGAGACCCGTTTTCGCCTTCTCCTTCGCCAGCACCGGTCGCTATCCATCCTCATCTGGCGGAGCTCAACCACATCAAGAGCATGTTCTCCAGAGGCTCCAAGGGCCATATTCTGGCGACCGACCAGGAGATGGTTGGACGACAACACGAAGAGTCGACTCTGCTGCATTACTTTGAGTCGCGTCTGCAGGCCAATTACTCCGAGCCTGGTGCTGCATTGTACGTGAGTGGACCCCCTGGCACGGGCAAAACGGCACTACTTCAGAGAGTCATGGACAAGGTGTTTCGAGGCAAGGAGGGAATCAAGGTGGCCAGCATCAACTGTATGTTGGCTCCGAGTGCACGAGCTATCATGAATCTCATTTACAAGCAGCTGACTGGTGTTGAAGATGGCCTCACTGCTGACATGTCCTTTGACAAGAGTGTGGCCAAGTTGGAGGCACTGTTCATGTGTGAGAGCAAGAAGGAGTTCAGTGAGCGAGGCACGTCAATCGTGGTGCTCGATGAGATTGACCATATCATGACCAAGGACCAGGACATTCTGTTTCGAATTTTCGAGTGGGCTTTCTGCAAGGGGTCGCGTCTCATTCTGGTGGGTATTGCCAACGCACTGGACTTGACAGACCGGTTCTTGCCCAGACTCAAGGCCAACAACTTTTACCCCCAGCTGCTGAAATTCAAGCCCTACGACGCCAACCAGATCACCAACATCATCAAAAGCCGTATCGTCAAGGCTGCCACTGAGTTTGAGAAGGAGCATAAGGTTGAGCAGCCTACCCAGGTGAAGAAGGAGGAGGATATCGTTCTGTTGTCACCCATGCATACTCCTAAAAAGGTCAACAAACACGGTATCGAGATTGAGACTCCTCTGTCTCCTCCTCAGACCCCAGCTGAGGTCAAACCTGTAACAATTGCTATTCATCCTGCAGCTATCCAGCTGTGTGCTCGAAAGGCTTCTGCCAACACTGGAGACCTCAGAAAGGCCTTTGACATTTGCAGAAAGGCTCTGGAGATCTCTGAGCAGGAGTTCATCCAGAGACTCGCTCAGGGTAACGATACTAAACCTGTAGTGTCTATCGCTACTATGGCCAGAGTGTGCAGCCAGGTGTTTGGAGGAAACAACACCCAGCGAATCAAGATGCTCAACCTCCAGCAAAAGGCTGTTCTGTGTACTGTTGCATCCGCTGAGAAGCAGCTGTCTATTGAGGCCATCACTAATGGTGTGGATGTGCCTTTGACCATTCAGAGACTGTTTGATCACTACACCAGCAGCTGTAAGAAGCACCGAATGCTGTCTCCTCTGCCTCTCAACGAGTTCCTTGACGTTTGCAGTGCTCTGGAGTCCTACTCCGTCGTCAACGTTACAGGAGTGTGTGGAAAGAAGAACCAGGGAATTAATGGTACTGGTCGAGCTAGCAAGGGAGGAGGAGGACAGTCCAAGGGAGAGGTGTATGGCATCCGGGACGACTACGTCCAACGAAAAGTGGCTCTCAACGTTCAGAAAATGGATATCGCATCTGCCATTGAGGTTGAATGGTTGCAGAAATACTTGTAAATTTTATATACTAATTAATTTATTCGCATCAACAAACAAAAAAAGCTGTAGACTATTTTAGAGTGTTTTTCTTGATTAAAAAAGTCAAGTCTGAAATTCAAAAATATTCATATTTGGTCCATTTCAACTTGTATATGATATCTACAACTAATGTAGCTCCTAAATATTCCAATAAAACGTGATTTAAAATGAGCTTGTAAGCTACAAGTACACTTTAAGGGTCTATTAAAGTATTTTTCAATTTTAAAAAGGTTAATTCCGAAAATTCAAAAATATTCATAAAAAATGCTGACCGTCTCATTATCGTCCGTTTCATCTTCTATATGATATCTACCCTCAATGGCGCCCCCAACTATACCAATAAAACGCGCTTTTTCCACGATTTTCGCGCGATTTTTGTCAGCAGAGTGCACCCGCGCTAGGCAAACTTTTCGCTGGCATCTCAGAAGTGGCCCGATGGTTTAGTGGTATAATTCTCGCTTAGGGTGTTCCTGAGCAATTTGCGAGAGGTCCCGGGTTCAATTCCCGGTTGGGCCCATTTCTTTTTCGTTTTTGTCGCATCAACTTCCACCAATATTGCGCTGTATTTTTTTCGTCTTTATGATGCTCCATCTCATTTAAGTTTGTATCACGTCATAGCTATTTTTACACCCACCTGCAGAGCGGTAACGGTAGCAACAAAGAGTCTTTAATATGCACGTCCATAGCAACGGGGTGGGCACTTCGCTATGTCTTCATGCCTTCCTGCTGCAAATGTTTGCCTCACGAGATCATCACGAGAACGGACCGCGAAAAGGTTAAATGAATAAAGTTGAATACGAAATTCTAAATGACGTGTGGAGAACAACAACCATAGAAAGACGCTAGTGGCTCCATCAGTAGCTAACATGTTGAGCACATAAAAATGGGGCCAACTAGTCAGGGGTATGTGTGGTTTGTGGCTGCACGAGTAAAGTCGGCTTGTGCGGGGGTGTACAGTAGCCCTTGTCCTGCAGCCTAGGCCACAAATACGCATGCTCTTTGTTAGTGGGGCTTGAAGTTGGGGCCTGTCACATTATGATGGTTAGCAGTACTGTAGAGAAAATGATGGATCCGACTTGACGGACTTGACTGACTACCTACAACAAATGTCCGAAGAAGTCATCAAGTGCCAGTACTGTGGAGCGGAATACACAGAGAAGGATTACAAGGTACACATTGATGCCTGTTTCTTTCTTTTGGGCCGGGTCAAAAACGGCAAGATCAACAAGTGGTCTTGAGGCTCCTCCTAACAAAATTATCTCAATGAGGCCAACAGCCCCATGGCAAAAAGTGGACCTCAGCATGATGTATAGTTTTATTGCATTTGCGAGTGCTCATGATACGCCTCGCACCAACTGATCAACCCCAAATTACAGATCCGCCACTATATCTTCCTCTCCAATGCCACTCGACTCATCTACTACTTCCTCCAACCAACAATCTTCCTCGAAAAGCGCCGACTCGAAAATGAACCTCTCTCTCCAAATGTGCGATATTTGCAAGGGCTACTACCCTGGAAAGGACTACACTGCCCATGTCAAGGCCTGCTCAGAGTACTACCAAAAGCTCAAGAGTGTTAAGGATTGAACATGGTGGTTTCAGCCACCTACGATACAGCTATTATTCACGTGGCCTTTCAGCATGACCCCAACCCGCATGGTCACCTGGGATTAAATAAAAATAATTTGCATCTTGAGGCGTTTCCGTAGTCTTGTATAAGAGGGTATGATTCCCACGTAGAACATCACTCAGCTACAACTACAACAACAATGACTAATACACCCTCTCCAGTCTCTTCATCCTCTTCATCTTCATCAACTTCTTCCACTAAAAAGTGTCCTTACTGTGACTGTGTGTTTCCCAGAAAAGACTACATCGACCACTTTATTGAGTGTCGTATCTTTCGAGGCGATGAAGCTCCTTCCCCTTAGTACAATTACTTGAATACATTGGTTCATAAATTAATACATAACAATAGAGCTTTTCAACTGCTTCCGCACTTGGCCTTGTGATAATTCCAGTTATCAATGGGGATGTTCTTTCCACAGGATTCACATCGGACACCTTTTCGAGCAAGCATTATTGAGCGTTAGTTAATAAGTTGTTGTTTGGGGGAGTTGTATGAAGAAGAAGAGAAGAGGAAAACTGGGGGTCATCAGGTGTATCGTACTTTCACCCCTCCTTTAAGCCCCATGGAAACAGGTCACGTTTTCTTCTTGCGCTTTTCGTTTTTGGGGCACACCTGTTTATGACGGCGCTCTTCTCTTACCGTCATGAATTCCCCACACCAGTCGCAAAAGGTGATGGCTTTGAGAGTGTTGTCTACCATGTTGATTTTTGTTTTTTTGTGACTTACGTAAAGATGCGAACATGCTGGGTTTTAGTCATGGGTATTGGCCCCAACATCCATCTCACTTTGTGTCGCTTTACCATCTTAGCTCTTGCTGTGGTGGCTTGCTGTGGAACTGTAGTGTTTTGTTATGAACCTGACTGATCAGATATGAAATATTATCTTGGGAGTGGGTCCTTGTTCTCTTGTCCCCATTGTTCGGAATAATGGGGCTTAGGTTTAATCTTTGTACATGCCGACGCTTGGGGCTGTAATCCTCCTCAACATATCGCGTAAATGACGTAAGAGGCCAATTATCATCTGATCCTATATTATGACTCACTGTTTGATTACAACAAGTTGCAGTTCATTAAAATTCATTAGAAGTACAGCATGGCTAATCACTTATTCTTGGTATGAGCAGCGATTCCAATCCCAATCTTGCATTCCTGAACATGGGTTTCCCAAAGGGCTTTGTAGACGAATTTCCGACAGTATTGGCATTGCTCAGAGTTGGCCATTGTGTGTGTAGTAGTAGTATTGTAGTTGTAGATGAAGAACGAAGGAGAAGTGCCCTATTTAAGGCGTGTATGGCATGTAACTGTGGCTTTCTGTATGTCCCTATGACAGGATCCTATCAGATGACTCCATTGTTGGGGATTTGCTACCGATTAATACTTGCATAGCACAATATTAATCTCTAGCACCATCCCTGTAGAATGTCAAACGCATGACCAAACGAGTCGGGTGGAGACTTGACGGGATGACTGCATCCTCCCATGCACCCTTCTTTCTTAGCCTCCATACCTCGTCTGCCTTTCCAAAGTCGTCCAAAGAGCATTGCTGGTGTGTAGAATTAATGAAAGAATAATCGCACATCAACATTCAAGGCGTTTCAACTCAAATCGAGATAACTCAATTCAGCCGATGAGCTCTAACCTAACTGCACCTTCAACTAATATACATCTATTCTCTATTTACTCTTGTTTACAACTTGGAAAACAAGTTGGCAAGCTTGGTTCGCATCTCAGCAGGAGGGGATTCAATCAGATCGCCGTGACAGGGGATAATTCGCTGAATATCCAGCTGACAAAGCTCCTTGATAGCAGCTCGAGCAGCAGGCTTATCGCTGAAAACCTTGGGAAGAAGGGTTCTCTGAAGACCGCTCTCGAAGCCCATACAGTTCATAATGTTGGGGAAAATGAAACCTCGGGGGTTGGTGGTGCTATCTTTGTACTGCTCGTTGGCAGGAGTGTTGAAAATAGCATCAGCTTCAAGTAGCGTCTCTGAGGGCTTATGATACAGCAGAATCTCCTTGTTCTGATGACTAGGCAGATACATGGCATCAAACTCGGCTACCAGCTCATCAGGGAACCCAATTGCAGCTAGAGACTTGCCCTGAAGCAGTTTATGACCATCAGCAGGCTTGAACACGATATCAATGTCAATACCCTCCTTCTTCTTCTTTGCTCTCAGCTCTTCAGGTCCAATAATGAGAGCCTTGGGAAAAGCCTCTTTCCAGCCCTTGAGAGCCATATGATGCTCGAAATCAGGAGCTACCATGTACTTGACGTTAGGAGTGTCTCCGCCCAGCAATTTCAGGGCAGATTGACTCTCTTTTCCCCAAGGAGTAGGAGCAAAGACCACGATTCCCTGGTCTTCGTTCTGCAGCTTGATGAGGGTCATTCGACCGCCAAAATTCATCAAACAGGCCCGAGTGAAGGGACACGAGTGGATCACGATATTGGGGGTAACATGTCTCCAGTTGCCTCCTACCGGAGTGAAATAGTGCGAAGGAGATACCATGGTGTGATGTGGATGTAGATGTATGCAGTGTGCTGTGGGGTGGAGCTAATATATATACTGTGTCGAAGTGGGATGATGTTTTGGTCAGTTCATGCACGATTTATCCGTTTCTGAAAGATCTAGATTCCCGAAAGTTGAGGTGGAGACAGGGCTGACAAATTCACACCTAAATAATACGAGGGGCAGGGTTGCTAAACGCCTAAAGCCGAGGCAAGAGAGGTGGAGGATGTATGTTGCTACCTGTGCAAGTAGAGCAATGTAGCACATCCAGAAAAGCCACAAGACACTATTTTCTGCCCCGCAAAAGCGCCATTTAATAAAATCCCTTGGTGCCTGAAAGATCCAATCCAAATCGCTGAGTTTGCTCTTACCAGCAACTCGGCTGCACTTTCTTGCTGCTCGTATTATCAAAGCATGCAAGTAGCAACCCGCTTACACTTGCACACAACCTTCGTATTTCTGCAGGAGATGAAGCAGAACTTTGTCGAATCTCCGAGGGGTTTTGGAGAGGTGATTTTCATCCAGGAGTCGTATATCATCAACATGCCAAGCTCTATCGATCCACTCTCACTGGTCTCAATAGCTGGACCTTTTCCTAAGTTGCCTTTCACTAGTTAATTAGACTGTTTGTTAGGTCGGTAGTTAAGGTTTTATTGTCGGATTGGAATGTGATGATGGATACTTCCTTCACTCAACTTGATCGTGCACTTTTTTGAACACATCACTACATTGTGATACCACTCTTTGATACCCATACACGCATCATATGATACCAACACCCATGATAAGATACCAGTGTGTCAGTACATTGATCCGGGTCAATACACGTATCTGACACTCATTCAGAAATATCTTCTCCGTGGACAAAATCGCCCTAAAGATCCTCCTAATCAATCAAGATAATACTTCCAACGCTCGTTTAGCCGCTATCAACTGTGGCTGTCTTTTTTATTATCTGACAGCGTTGATCGTTGGGGAAGCCAGCGGCTATCTTGAGCTAAGGGTACGTGAAACCCGCCTGCCAAGATGACGTAGCGCTGCATCTGTAACACGCTGATAAGGAAATAATACTGCCAAGACAAGTGTCGACGATGATGGAGGGTCTATTTAAAATGTAAGGAATCAACATCTGGATACAACAACATGAGACTATTCCCCAGACAACGTTACGTTGAAGACAACCTGGTGGTTGAATCTACCACCGACGAGCAAGAACAGGTTCTTGAATTCAGAGACGAAACTAACCGCCCATGGTGGAAGTTCTTTGACGAATACGAGTACCGTCAGAACAAGTACGACAGAGCATCTCACAAGTGGTTCAAGTGGTTTGATGAAAGAGACACCAAGGAAGATAAGAAGCTGATTCTGAAACTGGACTTGCTGCTTACATTCTACGCGCTGGTTGTCTACTGGGTCAAGTACTTGGATCAGACAAACATCAACAATGCCTATGTCAGTGGAATGAGAGAAGATCTGGGATTCAAGGGCAATGATCTCGTCCAAGTTCAAGCCATGTATCTTGTTGGAGCTGTTGTTTTTCAGCTTCCCTTCATGTACATTCTTCCAAAGGTACCTCTACATATCGTTCTACCAGTCATGGATCTCTGCTGGGGTTTGATGACTCTGTTCTGCTGCAAAATCAACTCAGTTGGAGCTCTCAAAGTGCTACGTTTCTTTGTGGGTGTTTTTGAGTCTGGTTTTGTTCCTACTGCTTACTTCCTCATGGGTTCATGGTACAAACCGTCCGAGTTTGCTAGAAGAGCTGGTTTCTTCTACATGGGTCAGTTCCTCGGTTTGTTGAGTTCTGGTCTACTAGCTAGTGCTGCTCTGAATCTCCATGGAATTGGTGGATTTGAGGGGTGGAGATGGGTGTTCATCATTGACGCTATCGCTACTCTTCCTTTGGCTATCATTGGTTACTTTGTCATTCCAGGTACTCCAGACAGATGTGTGTCTCTGTTTCTGACTGATGACGAAATCAGAAGATGCCGAGAAAGAATGAGACCATATGTTACTGAAAAGGAGTCCAAACCGGTCAAAAAACTGACAGACTGGACTCTCTGGAAATCTCTACTCACTTCCTGGCAGCTTCCTGTGCTGGTTACTCTCACTTGTGTCTTCTACAATAACAACAGTGGAACTTCAGGCTCTTTTATTCTCTGGCTCAAGAGTTTGACTGATAGTGATGGAAACCAGAGATACACCAACCAGAAGGTCAACCAGCTCTCTTCTATTGCTCCAGGTCTTGGCTTTGTATACGTCTATTCAGCTTCCCTGTTTTCAGACATGTTCAAATGCAGATGGGGAGCCATTGTCATCACTCAGGTGTTCAATTTCATTGGCTGCACCATTCTAGCAGTCTGGGACGTCACTGAGTCTGCAAAATGGTTCGCTTTCTGTCTACAATACACTTCCTGGTCAATGAGTCCTGTTTTGTTTGGCTGGGTAAGTGATATCATGAGACACGATCCTCAGGCTTATGCCATTGTGGTCATTTGCATGAACATGCTGGGCCAATCCTCTTCAGCTTGGGTATCAGTATTGGTATTTCCTACTGTTGAATCTCCTCGATTTACCAAGGGTTTCGGAACTTGTGCTGCCTGTGCTGCCATTTGTGCACTTGGAGCCTTTGTCATTTTGTATTTCTACAAACGAGACGAGAAGCTCATTTGTCATAAGAACGGAATTATTTTGAATGGCAAGACAGTTGATATCTTCGACTCTGAGAAGACATCAGAAACCCCTAGCACCCATGAGGTTTCCTCCATTAAGAAGGAGGAAATGAAGAACTAGTTAGCACGTAATTGATTGATTTGGTGATTTTGTAACAGTATTCTAAGGTTATTTGTAGCTCAAAGGAGCACTTGAAGAAGACCATGGTGGTTTTATTTTATTTTTATTTTATTTTATTTTATTTTCATCAATTCAGGTCCCAAACCTTACAGTACCCCCAACTCACCTCTCACACCTTCCACTGCTGCCCTAACCCAATCCGGGTAACCATGCTCAAATGTACACCCCACTCCCACCGAGTGAAAATTTCAACCCCCAGCACAACACACACACATCACCATACTAAAAAGTGAGTACGATCCACGACACCAGCACCAATTGAACCGCACCATGGCCTAAATACTAACGCAGTGTCTGCCGAGAACAAGATTGAGGAAATTACCGAGGACCAGGTCCCCCAGATCGAGGAGAACTCCACCATCGTCATCAAGAAGGAGGAGAAGGCCGCCCGAGCCCTCATCTCCAAGCTCAACCTGATCAAGGTTGAGGGTATCACCCGAGTTGTGCTCAAGCGAACCCGACAGCACATCTTCGTCATTGCCTCCCCCGAGGTCTACAAGACCCCCACCGGCAACTCTTACGTTGTCTTCGGTGAGGCCCAGCACGAGGACATGCAGGCTACTGCCCGAGCTGCCCAGATTGCTGCCGCCCAGGCCCAGCAGGCTGCTGCCGAGACCGGCTCTGTCGCCGAGGCTTCTGCCGCCGGTGAGGTTGGTGCCGAGCTCGCCTCCAAGGACCCCTCTTCCATCACTGCCGATCTCGAGGCTGCTTCTCTCTCCAAGGGTGAGGAGGAGGCTGATGAGGCTGACGCCGATGCCACCGGTCTTGAGGACTCCGACATCAAGCTTGTCATGGAGCAGGCTAACGTTTCTCGAAACAAGGCCATCAACGGTCTTAAGAAGAACGACTCTGATGTTGTCAACACCATCATGGACCTTTGCAAGTAAACTAGTTAATTTTAATTGACGTTTTATTGTACACTAAGAAACGTAGAAACTGTAGTTGACTGATTTGACAGTTGTATTCCATCCATTGTATCTAATTAGTTATGGGCTAAGTAAGTTCACTGAATACTATATCATCAGCTTGTATTGAATACACCAGGATCACTTCTGGGCGTATTGCAGCACCGTACCTTACGTCCTCCACACCTCGAATATACAGTACAACCCATTTATATGCCTCTTCATGGTCCAATCTTAGGCATTCTAACACGGCACTAATATTGGGAGAAGCATCTCACAGTTGAAGTTAACCGGAAAAGGCGCAAGATGTGTCATGATTAGAGCAGCTGTCATATTGCCTACAAAACCCCTACATGAAGTACCGTACAAATATACCAGTAAATCATCATATCATACAGAAAATGTGTTCTCTACAGTGCCATACAATGTCTCATGGTGTGGCTGTTTGTACTGTGTACGCCACACATATGCCAATATGTCAACCACAACCACTTACCGGTACGATACCGGTACTTGTAGAAGCCTACAGTCGCTTCACCGCCACGGGCATGCTAATAAATTACTCTAGTTGTTTGCAAACTTATGCCTTGGCAAACTCCTTGGTCCAGTCTCGGGCAGTCTGAATGGCAGTCTTTTCGTCCTCCTTCCACTTTTGTGCCACATCGTTAGCCAGAGGATCGTCCGGGTTGGGGGCTCCAAGAAGAGCCTGGATGGACAGCAGAATGGTTCGGATCTGAAGAGCAGGCGACCAGTTGGACTTGAGCACATCCAGACAGATTCGGCCTAGTCGATCAATGTTGGGATGGTAGATTTTCGTCAGAAATCGCACCTTGGGGGGCACCATGGGGTAGTCTTCAGGCAGAAAGAGCTCCAGCTTGAAAGTACCGCCCTCGTAGGGAGACGAAGTGGGTCCGTCGATAGTAACGTCGAAATATCGCAGGTTATCGTCATGGGGAGCAGCAGAGATACCGGGCACGGGCTCCTTGACGAGCCGTTCGGTCTCCTTGCTGATTCTCTTGGGAAGGGCGTTCATTGGTGAGTATAACTTGTCTTGTATCGAATGTGGTTAAGAGATAACAGGAGGGCCAATATTGGGAGAGGTCCAACCCCAACCCTAAAATTGGGTGTGTCAGTGCAAGATCTCAAACGATAAATAAAAAAGCGAAGCCACTACAGCACCTCGATACTCTCGATTCGCCATACACAATGATCAAGATCCCTAAAACCGGCGCCACCTTCCACAGCAGATTTATCGCCCTTTCGATAGGCCTCACCCTCGGTGCAGGCTGGGGTATCTGGCTCATGAACAAGAACTATGTCCTTATTGAAAAGATTGAGACTGACGAAAAGCCCAAGGGCTGGTCTGTGCGGTTCGTGGATCCTACTCCTCTCAAGTCCAAGAGACAGCTGATTCAGGAACGAGCCGACGAGCTTCGACAGCAGGAGGCTGACAATATCACCTCTTTCCTGGTCCATTCCGATGAGAAGAAGAACTAGAGGGTTCTTTAAAAGACAGTTGTATATATTTAATTTAATTATGTTGATTTACGAGGAGAGTGGGTGCAAGTTGAGTACTGACTGGTGTATACCAGTATCATCAGGGAAAAAGTGCCTTAGTAATGGCACTTCCCTTGAACACTGCCCTTGAGTTAGCACAGCTGTTCCTAGATATAAACATATGACACACCAGTAAACAGCTACTTGAATAACTACGAATTGATATTTCAGGCTCCTGTTCAAATATTGATATCTCCTTCTTAGAGTAGCCGTTGTTGCAGTCCGTTAACTGAATCTCATAGAGCTACGCCGTAACTCAGCCCAGTAGAACACTTGATCCATATCATAACAGCTCTACTTGTATATCTGCAGAAGCAGTGCTACCAGTACATTCACCCTCTCTAATGCTCTCAAAATCAATTACTCTTTTACCAGTCACTCACTCTCTCCAATCACCCGCCACTCTTTTAGCATTAGCTATCATGCATATGCGAGGATGACAGTCCGCCTGTGAAGTGCTGCAAGATGGAAAAAAATTCAGTCTACGAAAATGAAATATACGCTACACTACGACACATCGTTTTTAGTTACTCTCAATTACATTACACCTCTGTACATAATCCACACATTTTATTACACAATTACTCCTCCTTCTGGGAGTTGAGGTACTCGTTGTAGGCGGTGATGGCGTCGTTGATCTGAGCCTGGAGACCCTCCTCGTCGTCGATAACCTCAAGGATCTCCTTGATGGGCATCTCGAGGAGCATACCGGTGATCTTACCGGCGAACTCAGCGTTGCCGTCAATGGCCTTCTCGGCGAGGACCTTGGGGTAGAGAGCCTCACCAACAAGCTGCTTGTGCTGCTCCTCAGGAGCGTTCTCAAGAGCGTTAGAAATAGAGTCGGCAACTCGGGACTCACCGTCCTTTCGTCGGGGAGCACCTCGGAACTGACCCTGAGGACCGGGCTGGCCGGGTCGAGGAGGCTGGCCGCCTCGCATGGGGCCCTGGGGAGGGAAACCACCCTGCTGGTATCCCTGAGGGGGAGCACCGTACATGTTGGGGCCACCGGGGACACCTCGGGGAGGGAACTGGTTCTGAGGAGGCATGGGGGGTCGCATCATCATCTGGGGGTTAGCACCGAAGGGCATGCCACCTCGTCCAGGAGGCATGAAGCCGGGCTGGCCGGGGTAGAAGACACCGGGGTTGCCCATGTACTGGCCGGGGAGACCGCCAGCGGCAGCCTGCTGCTGGAGTCGCATCTGGTTCTTGGCCTGGATCTGCTGCTGGAGCTGAGATCGTCGGACGTCCTTTCGCTGGGCGAGGACGACGTAGAGAGGCTTGCCAGCGACGAGTCGGTGGTTCATCTCGGTGACGGCCTTGGTGGCCTCCTCGGGGGAAGAGTAGCAGACGAAACCGAAGCCCTTGGACTTTCCGGCCTCGTCAACCATGACCTTGGCGGAGGTGATGGTTCCGTGGGGGGCAAACTCGGCTCGGAGCTTGTCGTCGTCAATGGTGTCATCAAGGTTCTTGATGTACAGGTTGACGCCCTGGTACTTGTTGAGCTTCTCGAGTCGAGAGGCCTCGTACTGCTTTCGCAGCTCGTCGGCTCGCTCGTACTTCTTCTTGGCTCGGCCGGCGAACAGCTTGTTGTTCTTGAACTCCATCTCGGAGAGACCATCGATGGCCTTGACGGCGACATCGTGCTCCTTGTAGTCGACGAAGCCGAAACCGGTGGGCTTGCCCTCCTCGTTGACGGAGAGGTGGACGGAAGAGGTCTCACCGAACTTGTTGACGAGCTCCTCGAACTCGGGCTCGGTGATCTCGGTACCAAGGTTCTTGATGAACACGTTGGTGAAAGAGTTCTTCTGCTCCTCGAAAGACTGCATTCGGTCGGACTTGGGGACGTGGGGTCCAACAAAGACCTTCTTGTCGTTCAGCAGCATACCGTTGACGTGCTGGATAGCAGACTCAGCGGACTCGGCGGACTCGTAGTGAACGAAACCGAAACCTCGAGAGTTGCCAAACTCGTCAGTGGCAATCTTGCAGGACAGAATCTGGCCAAAGGCAGAGAAGGTGTCGTGGAGAGCCTTGTTGTCAATGGCGGGGTCCAGGTTCTTGATGTAGATGTTGCCGGCTCCGGTCTTTCGGAGGGCAGGGTCACGCTGGGACCACATGATTCGGCAGGGTCGCTCCTTGATGGGGGAGTAGTTGAGCTCCTCAAGGGCTCGGATACCGTCAGCCTGGTTGTGGAAGTTGACGTAGGCGTATCCAAGAGATCGTCGGGTGATGGCGTCTCGGCACACTCGAACGGAGGTGACGGGGCCAATGGGGTTGAAGATCTCAAAGAGCATGGCCTCAGTGACGGAGGGGTCGAGCTCTCCGACGTAGAGAGAGGCGTTGTCGCCCTGGTCCTCCTTGGAGCCCTTCTCCTCGGAGCCCTCAGCCTTGGCCTCGGCGTCAGCGGGGGCCTCAGAGGTCTCCTCCTTGGTGGCAGCGGCGGGAGCCTCAGCCTTGTTCTCGAGAGTCATCTTCTCGAGAGCCTTCTCGGCAGCAACAACGGAAGCGTCAGCAGACATTGTTGAGAACAAAAATTAAATTAGGAAAATAAGCGAATACTTCCTAAGGAAAAAAAGGGTGGCTTTGTGGTTAAGAGACACAAAAGCGCGGGGGGGCGAGAAAGTTGATTTTTTTTTACTTTTTGATTTTATGAGACTAATAGATACCGAGAGTGAGGTGATCTATTGTTGTCTGTCTTTTTTTGGGGTTTTGAAGGTCGTCAACAACGAGGGGTCGTTTGTCGAAGATGGTTGTGTTGTGGGATATGTAGAACGTCACCTGCAGAAACAGAGAAAAATTCTGGCTTTGGGAAAAATCTTCATGTAACAATTTTAAAGTTTATGGCCGTATTGGGAAAGCACGTGATGGTCAAAAAAATCAATGTAGCCGTTACAGCGCGGGCAATTGGCTGCTTGAAGAGCCTGGTGGCTTCAGGGCAACGCATTTTATCCCGCAAAAATATTTCCTGAGCTCCTACACCCTCAGAACAGCCCCGTTTGCTGTGCTGTCTGGTCTGTTTTAACTACATTTATAGTGAAGGAGTTAATTGCCGGGTAACTGAAGGGGATGAGAGAGACTCATGGGGCACACGAAAAAAAAAAAAAAAAAATGCACTGCACAAATGCAATGCACATAAACAAAAAACAAATCTAGCGGCACCTGGTTTCGATCCAGGGACATCAGGGTTATGAGCCCTGCGCGCTTCCACTGCGCCATGCCGCTCAGAATTTTTTTGAAAAATTGAAAAAGTGGCCCGTACTATCTGAATTCTGATCCAAAAAATTTCGCCCTAACCCTGATTTCCTATTTGGGACAAAATAGTTGGATCCATAAATCACGTCTGAAAATTAGTGAGGCTCAAAATGTGGGGAATTCTAGCTATGTTATGGCATAGAGGAAGTCAATTGAACGGTTGAAAGCCAAGGCATACACATCTCACGGCTGACAGACAGGAGAGTATGCCAAAAATAGCTCTTTGGAGTGCAAGGGGTTATAGAAGCACAAGGAAACGGCGCAATTGACCCGGCCAGAAGGAGATTTGTTGTTATGGGTGTCCATCAGGGCCGTGTGGATGTTCTAATTTTGGCAAGGAATGTAAACAGTTGGTATTTGTTGCCATAAATAGCAACAAGAGCGATCCCCCAAGAAGTTTCATTTATGTTTATGAACTTTACCAAAATACGAGATACGGAACACCCACCCCGCGAAAGACGGAAGAGGGCCGTTTTCTGCAGAGTTAGGGCCCCTGAGGATGTGAGGCTCATGCAGAGTGTGAGCTGCATTAGTAATCTGTCTGTTGGTATTACGAAGACGGTCTAATTTCTGACAGCTTGAAGGAGGCACACAGGGAGTAACTTGAATAGAGCCGGCAGAGCCGTAATATTTCAACGTCTGGTTTAATTTTTGAAACGATCTAGTAGCTGTAGACCCGGAGACGATGCTCAATTCATCGCCTGTGCTATTTTTGGATCATTCAAATCAATCTGTACTGACCCTTGTTGCATTCCCTTTGCTGATCTGATTTCTCTTGCCTGTGCCAAGCCCAGCAAAAAAAAAATTAACTCCTGACAAACGCGGAAAGACGCGTAACACTGCATTCTGATAAAACTACGTTTTCCAAGGTGCATGCGGATGAATCGTCGGAAGCTGTTACAGGGTGGACGGTGTTTCAAGTGCGCAACAGCCCTGAGGCCATGCGGCTCATCTGGGGTACAATCCTGTTGATTTCGGGGCTGTGTCGACGATGTTTGGTTCAGAGAATGTTCTTGGTTGTCGGATATTGAAAGTTAATTCCGCGGAATGAACTGTTCCCAAAATAGATGTGGTTTTGTTTCATGGAGGTGGTGTTGTTAGAGATGTTTCTGGAGTCCTGACGGTGTTCACAAGCCCTTCGCCTGCTTATGTATCGTATTGTTCAGCCGTTTGTCAGACTGGTTTTTCCTTTTTAGCTTGAGCATAACCCGTCAGTCATTATAACCCCGGATGACGTAACGGCTGCAATATCCTAACTAAGTAAGTTGTTATGAAGCAGATCTAACAACGGCGCAAAGGTAAAGCCAAGCAAGGGGTCTTTTCCGTTTGGCTGGCCGAGGGTAAGGGGACATTGTGTCTTGAGCCGAGGGGTAAAGCCTGTGTGTAAGCATGAACAATCAGTACAAGTATTGGCTTTTTTTGCCTTAGCGGTTTTTCCGCAACCAGCGTGGCTAAAAGCCACGACAGCTGGGTCTGCCGTATTTCTAGCTACCGACAGGGCTATCAGATCTTCAACCACAGGCTGTTTAATGCACCCACTAAAATATGATTGGTAAAGTTGCATGCTATCTCCGTGATATATACCCCTAAAGCGTGGAGACAAAGCCGCCACGTGTAGCGCATGGAACAATGCATGACAGCTGGAAGAGATGAGAGCAGTTGGACCTACGGACAGAATATTATGTGCGTCTAGCGGCTGTACAACAGCCGAAGAGTGACGTGTACAGAAGAGCACACCGATATATTGAATCTCCATGGGTGCTGGTATGTTATATTTCCGGCCACAAGCTATTATTACCAGGTCCCAAATGTCTCCCTTATTTAGCTCTAACAAAAATTTTACCAGTGATAAACTCAAATGACGATTAGACTGGAATGCCCTCTCGGAGTTGACGGTCTGGTAGAGTTCAGAGTCAGGTGGCTGGTGCGCGGTATTAAGTGTATTGAGAGTTAGTGCACTTCGGCTGAGCAGGCAACAGACATTGGAGCTCACACTTTCTTTCACCACTTTGTGCAAAGATTTAAAACTCTTGGCCATTCCTCTTGCATCCGCTTTTTCCCATTTTTCACCTTGCGACACTGGCCTACTACGACCGCCGATTAAGAGGCTCTTGAAACGCGCTGCGGATTTACACAAGTGAGTACTGAGGCTTTATAGGTGAGACCTTGAGAGGTCCACTGAGGCGGCGAACGGATAGGAGGTGGTAGAGGGGAGCTATCTACAGCGCATTTGGGTCCTAGCATTCCTTTCCACACGGTTTTACGCCCGTGCTGGCAACTATTGCTATACCCGAGCGTTTATCTCCGAAGCGTAGTGGGAGGAGATTTTGCGAAATTTACAGGGAAGCTCATAGAAGGTCTGGCGAGGTGGCAAATGTCTTGAAGGCGAATTGCCACTGGAAGCTCGCCACACTGGGGTTATCCTGCTGCTTTTGCCATTTCCCATCCTCCGGCTTACACCTACGCCATACAATTTTCCGAACGTGCATGCGCCGGATACACGCTGCAAATCCGAACCGTATCCGAAAAAAGCGAGATACCTGGTAATACAAAGTACCTCAGAGTCCTCCACAACACGGCTAACACAAGACGAGAATGCCTACGCACATATCGTTCAACAACTCGGACAACTCGGACTTGTCCGTGTCCAAGCCCAACAAGGCCCACACCCATACACAGGCCCATGAACACCCCATTGGTGGCAATCCGCCAGGGTACACTCGCGATGCCCAGAACTCGCCTGCTCTGAGCTATAACTGGGACGAGGAGCGTCTCAACGTGCCCAAGCGGCCCGACCCGAAAAACAAACACCCCTACACGCATAACAACGACTCGTCAAATTCCTATCTGGACGACTACACCAGTTATACCGATGACGATCCAGACGACAAGCAGAACCCGTTTGCCAGCACCAACGACATTACGCGCCACGAGGACGACACGCTGGCCGAGAGCGAAATGGCAGACGGAGAGTACGACTCGAATGAGGGCTCGTCGAGGCGGGTGTCAAATAGACTATCCAAGCCGTTCCACCAGCTGGGAGACAAGATCCATGAGGGCATTGAGACGCTGACTCGAAGCAACACAAAGATGAAGCGAAACCGATGGGGCACGCAACACAACACCAAGGGCCGGCCAAAGCGGTCCAAGTCGATTTTCAACCGAAAACACTCGATTCGTCAGCAGTCTGGAAACCAGGGCAAGATGAACGACAAGCCCGTCAAGGGTCCCAGAACCATCTACTTCAACCAGGTGCTGCCACCAAGTGCAGTCAACCCGGAAACGGGTTTTCCAGCGGAGGACTACCCCCGAAACAAGATTCGAACGACAAAGTACACGCCATTGTCGTTTATTCCCAAAAACTTGTTTTACCAGTTTCGAAATGTGGCCAATATTTATTTCCTGCTCATTTTGATTCTAGGAGTGAGTATTATGAGACGTCAGATTAACCAAAACATTACTAACACAGTTCTTCCCCATCTTTGGTGTGCTTTCACCTGGACTGGCTACACTCCCTCTTATCGTCATTATCGTTATTACTGCGGTCAAAGACGCTATTGAGGATTGGAGACGTACAGTCCTCGATATGGGCGTCAACAACACCCCCACACAGATTCTCAGAGAGATGCCCAACCACAACGTTGTGGACGACCACATTGGTCTCTGGAGAAAATTCAAAAAGGCTTGCACTCGAACCATGACCAACGCAGGCAAGAAGATGAAGAAGGAGAAGGGAGTGTCGCCCTACAACCTGGAGCTGGCTGCCAGCAAAACCGTCGAGAGTATCGTCTCTCTTGCATCCGACAACCGGCCCAACGCCTATCCTCTTTCGGATATGCCCTCCTCCGGTTTTGGCAACAACAACCCTTTTGCCAGTGAGGCTGACCTGGCTAACGAGAGCATCAAACGAGAGGCTCAGAAGCCCCTGGGCCCTCAGTATGGCTCAGTCATGGACCCCTTCATCACCATTCCCGAGCGAGCAAAGTTCAAGACGGACTACTGGAAGAACGTGCGTGTTGGAGACATTGTGCGTGTGCGACCAGATGTGGAGGTGCCTGCGGATCTCGTGGTTCTGTCCACTTCGGACTCGGATGGTGCTTGTTACGTCGAGACCAAGAACCTGGATGGTGAGACTAACTTGAAGGTTCGACAGGCTCTCAAGTGTGGAGATGGTATTCGACACTCTCGAGATTTGGAACGATCTCGTTTCCGAATCGAGTCCGAGGGTCCTCAGCCTAACCTGTACTCTTACAATGGTGTGGCCAAGTGGTTGAACCGAAAGGAGGATGAGACTCTGGAGGACTCTCAGGAGCCTGTTAACATCAACAACATGCTTCTGCGAGGCTGCACTCTTCGAAACACCGACTGGGTCATTGGTATCGTTGTTTACACTGGTGAAGACACCAAGATCATGCTCAACGCCGGTGTGACTCCCAGTAAGCGATCCAAGATGTCTCGAGAGCTCAACGTCATGGTTTTCCTCAACTTTGGTCTGCTGTTTATGATTTGTTTCGTCTCTGGTATTGTCAACGGAGTGATTTTCGACAAGAGTAAAACGTCAATGAAGTTCTTTGAGTTTGGTTTGATTGCAGGAACGGCATCGGTTGGTGGTCTTGTCACCTTCTTTGCCTCCCTCATTCTCTACCAGTCCCTGGTTCCCATCTCTCTGTACATTTCTATTGAAATTGTCAAAACCATTCAGGCCTTTTTCATCTACTCTGATGTCCAGATGTACTATGCGCCAATCGACTACCCGTGTACCCCCAAATCGTGGAATATCTCCGATGATTTGGGTCAGATTGAGTACATTTTCTCTGACAAGACCGGTACATTGACGCAAAACGTCATGGAGTTCAAAAAGGCGACCATCAACGGTAAAGAGTACGGTTTGGCATACACTGAGGCCACTGCCGGTATGCGAAAACGACAGGGAGCCGATGTGGACAAGGAGGCTCGAGAGATGCGGTCCAGAATCACAAAGGACCGAGAAGTCATGCTCAAGGAGCTTCGAAAGATTGACGACAATCCTCAGCTCAAGGACGAGAATGTGACTTTCGTGTCTTCCGAGTTTGCTCGAGATGTGGGCTCTGATGGTCCTCAGGGTGAGGCTTGTCGACACTTCATGTTGGCTCTTGCTCTGTGTCATTCGGTGGTCACTGAGGTCAAGGACGATATCATTGAGTTCAAGGCCCAGTCTCCCGATGAGGCTGCTCTGGTTGCTACTGCTCGAGATATGGGTTTCACGTTCCTGGATCGAACTCAGCGAGGAGCTGTGGTTGACCGTCAGGGTCATCGATCCGAGTACCAGATTCTCAACACTCTGGAGTTCAACTCCACTCGAAAGCGAATGTCTGCCATTGTCAAGGTCCCTCACAAGGGCGGCAACAAGATTCTGCTGTTCTGCAAGGGTGCCGATTCGGTCATTTACAGCCGTCTGACGCCCAACCAGCAGTCTCGAATGCGACAGGAAACCGCAGCCCAGCTCGGTGAGTTTGCCGAGGAGGGTCTTCGAACTCTGTGTCTGGCTCAGCGAGAGCTGACCCGAAAGGAGTACGAGGAGTGGAACATTCGTCACGAGGAGGCTTCTGCTTCGCTGGAGAACCGAGAGGACCGAATGGAGGAGGTGGCTTCCAGCATTGAGTGTGAGCTCGAGCTGATTGGAGGAACTGCCATTGAGGATCGTCTGCAGGACGGTGTGCCCGAGACCATTGAGCTGCTGTCCAAGGCCGGTATCAAGCTGTGGGTGCTGACTGGAGACAAGGTCGAGACCGCCATCAACATTGGTTTCTCTTGTAACCTGCTCAACAACGACATGGAGCTGCTGGTGATTCGAGCAGACACGGACGATAACGACTCGACCAAGGGCGCCACTCCAAAGGCGTCTGTTCGACGGTCTATCGAACGGCATCTGTCTCAGTACTTTAGCATGTCTGGTAGTTATGAGGAGCTGGAGGCTGCCAAGAACGACCACTCGCCTCCCAAGGGCAACTTTGCCGTCATTATCGACGGTGAGGCTTTGACGTATGCTCTGCAGAGCGAGATTTCCACCCAGTTTTTGCTGCTCTGTAAGCAGTGTCGATCTGTCCTGTGTTGCCGAGTGTCTCCTGCCCAGAAGGCCTCAGTGGTTCGACTGGTCAAGAACACCCTTACCGTCATGACTCTGTCTATCGGTGATGGTGCCAACGATGTGGCCATGATTCAGGAGGCTGATGTCGGTGTTGGTATTGCTGGTGAGGAAGGTCGACAGGCCGTCATGTGCTCCGATTACGCTATTGGTCAGTTCAGATTCCTGGACAGACTGCTGCTGGTGCATGGACGATGGGATTACAAGCGTCTGGCTGAAATGATTCCCAACTTCTTCTACAAAAATTTGGTTTTCACGTTCACGCTCTTCTGGTACGGATGTTTCAACACCTTTGATGCTGCCTACCTGTACGATTACACCATTGTTATGTTCTATAACCTGGCGTTCACCTCGCTGCCTATCATTTTCCTCGGTGTTTTGGATCAGGATGTTCCCGACTACATTTCCTTGGCTGTGCCTCAGCTCTACAGAAGTGGTATCCTTGGTATCGAATGGGGTATGACTCGGTTTGTGGAGTACACTGCTGATGGTCTGTACCAGTCGCTGGTCTGTTTCTTCTTCCCCTTCCTCATGTACTACAACACTTCATCAGTTCGTCCTGACGGTCTTTCCATTGACCATCGGTTCCTGATGGGTGTTCCTGTGGCGTCCATTTGTGTGATTGCATGCAACATGTACGTCATCATGAACCAGTACCGATGGGATTGGGTGTCGATTCTCATCTTCTCCATCTCCATTCTGCTTGTCTACTTTTGGATTGGTGTCTACACTTGTTCCACCTTTTCCATTGAGTTCTACAAGGCTGCTCCCATGGTTTTCGGAACCACCACCTACTGGGCTGTTTTGCTACTGGGTGTGGTATCGGCGTTACTTCCTCACTTTGCCGTTCTCTCCTTCAACAAGATCTTCCGACCTCGAGATATCGATATTGTTCGAGAGAGATGGCACAAGGGCGAGTTTGACGATCTGGCTCGACGAGCCAAGCTCATTGCCGACAACCCGAACTATGTGCCTCACTTTGGCAAGGACGATGTGGACCCCATTTTCAGTGAGGTTGATCTGGATCTTCCTCATGGACTTCTTGATCCCTCTACTCCTCGTCCTGACCGGTTCAGCACTCAGAAGTTTGGAGATCGTCTCAACTCCCCTTACAAGGATTCTCCTTATGGTAACGCCGAGACTCCTCGTCTTCAGCCCGAGCCCTACTCTCCCACCACCTCTGGTGTCACTCCTGACAACTACCCGTCCCCTCAGGAAGTTGTTGGTGTGTCTGGCATGTCTCCCTTGCAAGGTGGCCAGATGTCTCCCCAAGGAATGTCTCCTGGCTACGTCCAGCAGTCTCCTGGTTACATCCAGCAACCCTCTGGCTTCCAGCAGGCTCCTCTGGGCTCTCCCCCTGCATTTTCCACGTCTCCTGGACAGCTGCGACCCAACCCTAACGTCAACCGAGGTATCGAGTCGTCCATGTACGATGTGGATTCGTACTACATGAACGGCGAGCATCTGCACACCATTCCTCTGGACAATGCACAGGCCAACCAGATGGCGCTTCAGAACGCCGCCATGCAGACTGACCCCAACCGACTGTCGCACATGTCGCAACAATCTGCATTCCAACCCACAATCCAGCCCGTGAACAACAACGCTCACATGGCCACTTCTCCCACCCAGATGGGTGGCATGAATTCCGGGGTTCCTCCTTCGGTGGACCAATTCTACACCCCCAACCCCCAATATGGACAGTCTCCCCCCAACAACAACGCGTTTGACTTTTCCAACAACAAGTTTTAGTTAGCATGAAATGATGTACATTAATGATTATGACCTTAGAGTATACACAGTAATTGTAGTTAGACCCGTGTTCTTCTCCTCCTCCATATGCAGACCTCCCCAATGATCATGTTTAAAACAGCTAGCCAAGCTAATGGAGACGACTCAGGGGGAATGTGAAACTTCTCCAGAGTATGAAAAGTATGGATGAAAGACACGATCCGAGGAATACGTGTCAGCCATGCATACGCTGTGTCTCGTGTGACCCAGACTGTGAACATCAAACAGACTAGAGAGTAGACGTTGAGAAGCACCTCACTGGTGTTCCCAGAGGAAGCAAATCTGCTCAGAAAGAGCATTGATGCTACTGGGATGGCATATTCGACAGTAGAGAGGCTCATTGCTTCATGTTTGGTAAGTACTTGAAGGTTGCACTTGTATAGGGTTCGAGATGATACTGATAGCTGACTAAGATAGTGGGATGCGTTATTTTGGGCTGGAAGTGAAATTTGAGGCGGCTAATCGGATGTAGGCGGTATTCCGGGTGTTTCCGGTGGTATATTGGGTGCTATATGACTATACAGGCCGTACAAAACATGATGTCAACACCACCCAATAATAACGTTCTGAACCTTGCAACACACTTCCGACAATCCAGTGGAAGCCGGTTTGGAAGCCACATACCCAGAGTATATGGGATATAGGCAAATACAGCAAGCACGGTTTATTTTGTAGCTTATCTGTGCCGTCTGTGATATGCATTTCCGGATAATCCAGTGCATATGATACAGCAAATAGACCAAGTCAGCTTATGCCTCTTAAATGGATGATACATAGATTCATGACATGATGAACACAACAATTCCACAGCAAACGTTCAGCATCAAGAACACCTGTCTCGGACTACTCGTACAAGTACGCGCAACTAGACACCGTACGCTCACTTCTACCCCGTGGAACCTTTACAACTCCGCTTTTGCATCCACATTCTTATCAGCCCCAACCTCACTGTTACAGATTTCCAGTACATGTGTCAAGCACCTCTCATACAGCCTCCTCGACGCGTTAGTGGGGATAGCCCTAGGTGGCCAGGGTGTAGGGTTGTGACTGCCATGACAGCATTTACCCACAACAAAAGGCCAAACCCCCTTAGGCTCGACACAGCGCCTATCGTACCGCCTATTACAGGTCTCATTATAATAGCTCCAATGTTATAGAGCAGGCCGAAGGTTTCTCCGGAATACCGTTGTCAAGATTGGCAACGGTTAACAGTGATGTCTGTAATGGGCTACTTGTAGATTGTGGATACGTGTATTATACCCCACTCCACAAAGAACCCCTCTTTGCTACGATCGAGCAATCACCTTCTCCACAGCAAGGATTGCACCTTCCAGATTCTTCGATTCTTCGGACATCGGACATTAGTTGCTTTGCCGGCTGAAGCATAAAGAGCAAGGCTGTAGTGAACCATGAGGACATAAAGTAAACGACGCTCGAGACCACCCAAGCGGGCGGACAAGCGTTTCGGGGCGACGATCGCTGGTTTTTATTATTCACTGATAATATTCTGGGCCACTCAGAGGCCCTGTACACCATGAGCCCTAACGGCGGCTGCACATATTTCATGTACACACGCAACGACGGATTTTTTTCACACGTTACAATGTCCCAATGTAACATCGGGCGGGTCACGTGACGGCCGGGTAACACGTGGCGTGGTTTGTTAGGTTTGATTGCGATGAAACTGCGGTGCTATAGCAAGACTGGGTCATGGGGAGGGTGGGCTCATCTCCGTGTGAGTCATATTATCGGCTAACCCAGAGTATCCACATTCCCCATTTTTCAGCCATATCCAAAATGTGGGGAAAGATAATTTTTTTGGCTGTCTTGTTGTTTCTTGTTCGGCCTGCTTGTTGGCTCGCTTGTTTAGGTGGGCCACTAAAATGTCTCCAAAATAGAGTATATTTAAAGCCAGTTTACGACCATAAGCACACGACTCTGCACGCGATCGAAAAATTACCGAGCTATGAAGCGAGGTTGGGGGCGTCAAAGTGGGTTTAGTAGTGACTGGGAGGTTGTGTACGAGTGTATGATTTTTCCAGATCAACTTGCTTGCTCTCTGAGGGTCGAGACTATCCCTAGACTATAGGGCAAGGCTCTGTGAAGCTCAATCGCAGTTAGGAATTATGACTTTCCAGCTGCTGGATGCACATCTGGCCGGTCTAAACTGTAAAAAAAAAAACCAAGAGAAAAAAAAATCAAAACCATGCCTCCAAAATCAAAATTAGCTGAGACAGGGTGTGGAGAAAGATGTAAACAGCAGGCTAAAAATATAATAAAATCCACTGGAGCTACTCGCAGGGCCCGTTGCACATTCCCCAAAGGCCCTGTAGACAAGTTTGAGGGCGGTGACGTCAGCCCACTCGCGGCTGCCCGACTGGGACCAAACATGTGTCGTATGCGGATATTATTAGGCAAGACGTATTAGGCTGCCCGCTTCGGCCTTTTTCTTGGGGACGACTGTAAACCGTGGAACAGGGGCAGATCACATAACGAGGGCAAAGCGGCTTAAAAAAAAAAGGGAAAACATAACAGGGAAAAAAAAGAAGACGACAATGGCCGATGGCCCGGCTCGAGTACAAGAGACGGCGTAGAAAAAAAAGAAAAAAAGAAGATAGCCAGGATTTTCGCTCTTACCTCCGTAGTTTTCTTTAGGTTAGTCCTCAGGCCCAACCGGACTTGTTTGCAAAGTGAGTGCACGAGTGAAAATTAAGGCCCAAAAATGCAAAAGCACAAAATAATTCAGAGCATAATTGAGATTGCACGCACGACTTCCCTATCAAGTAAGCCACTCACTCAAGCACACCTCACTTCATCTTTCTCACATCAACGTCACACGACCACCACACTACGACGACAACGACACGCGACCGTTCTCATCTCCACCCACACGACTCTTCTCATCTCCACCCCGACATCACCCCATCACACCCATATACGGTAAACTCCGACACACACGACTACCTCCAACAACTCACACACACACACACAAATGGAAGAGGAACCCGGGATATGTAATGGCAACTATGTCATGATCAAGTCGGACAAGCCCAAGGAGCACAAACAGCCCGTGCAACGCAGTCCCATCAAAACCGCAGACTCGGCTCTGTCTCGGGCTCTGCACAAACAGCCGTTTTCGCCCCCGCAGGAGCCCCAACAAACCGCATTAGAGACCTCGCCCTCGGTCTCGCCCCCGTCGTTGCCCCAGAGCTACCTGGAGCCCGCATCGCATGCCACAGCGGCCACTTCGGTCTCGTCTTCGGTCGAGCGCAAGGCCCGCTTCAAGCACCACAAGAAGCCCACCGTTTCGGACTCCCCTCGGCTCGTCGAGCTGTGCGAGGAGTACATTGCCAGCAAGAACATTGACGCTCTTGCCAAGATTGCCCGACAACGTGGCCTGCCTCCACACCTGAGACAGCGAGCATGGCCCATGTTGCTGGCCGAGCATCCCTATGTGCTTGAGCCGAATGTGGGTCTGCCGGAACCTCGACGACGAGCCAACGGCGGTGCGTCAAAGAGCGGCGAACAGTGCAAGTCCGAGACCGAGATCCCTATCCGACGTCTCAAGGGCGACCTGTCGCGTCTGCAGCGAAAACTCAAGTCGCAGAAGATGAACAAGCTGGAACTGCAGTACAAACAGCTGCAGAGCAATCCCTCCAGTCATGTTTCCACCACTCTGTCTGCCCGAAGCACTCCCTTGTCTATTTCACCCGTTTCTGCTGCCTCTGAGGGCTCTTTGACTATGGACCATCTGAACCAGGTGGTTGTCAGCGAGTCTCATGATGCTCAGCGGTTCGATATCTACGAAGACGCCATCGAGTCGTTCCTGACAAAGTACCATGTCAAGTACGAGTCTGGACTGGTCTGGGTGGCTGCTGCTGTTGCTGAATGTGTCGACCCTCTGGAGTGCGACAACTGGATCCAGGTCTACGAAAACTTCCTTCTGGTGCTGCTTCACACTCCCCAGCGAGACATTGGCATCAACGAGATTGAGGACCGGTTCAGTGGTAAGAATTACTATAGTGATGGCGTTACCAGTGAACCCTTCTGCGAGAATCCTGGTGGAGCTGAAGCCGCGGCTGTTGCTGCCGCTAATGCTGCCGCTGCTGCTTCTGTTCCCGCCCCTACTACTGCCACTGCCACCGAAACCGCATCCACATCTCCCTCCACTCCTTCTTCACAGAAGATTGCATCTCACGTGCTGACCGACTCCATTTCGCTGTTCTTGTCGGGATTCCGACGTGGGCTTCCCGAGCTGTCGGCTCATTTCGACGAGGAGGACGTTCTGGCGTCGATCGGAGGAGGCGACGAGTGGCTCATCTGGTGGATCAAGTGGATGGGAGCCAAGACCTGGAACTCGTCCGACAGAGCTCGAGTCTGGGACATGTACCTGGGCTGGAAGCGAGTCAGCGATAGCCAGTGCCAGCAGAACATTGCTGAAGAGGCTGCTGCTGCTGCTGCCAACGGAGTTCCTGCTCCTGCTAGCCCGTCATCCGATGCCTCAGAGTCCGATATTGGCATGGACCCCTTCTGGAGTCCCATGAAGCTCGACCGAGTGCAGGAGCCCAACCTGCCTCCTCGAATCCAGCATTTGTTCATTTGCTTGGCCATGATCAAGGCCAAGAAGAACACTCTGCTGGAGCTGGAGCAGAGCGAGATACGAGAGTATCTCAGTCGGCTGGGCAAGAGCAAGGATATCGAGGGTATTGTTTTGGAGGCCGGCGAAATCTGGAGAAGCTGGCAGTGGAGTGAGCTGGAAAGCGAGGAATAGAGAGCACACCGCTTCAATTGCATAATAGGACGTCAAGCATGGATTTGACGGAGATATCAGCATGAAATATATTTATTGTATAGCTACATTGTGTATGAATAGTTTGTATGAATAGTTTGTGAGAGCCAGCGGCTCGTAAATACTTGTAGATACTGCAACTGCTACATGGATACTGCACCGACGTTTTCCGGACAAGGGAACTTTCCGATCGCAGGTGTCTCGATGATAAGAGACGATAAGGAAAATTTGTTTTAGCCGGGGATGCAAAAGTCTACCTGTTCCGGTGCCTCGAAGTGAATAATATTAAACGCAAATGTGATCTTCGATACTGGTATAGGAAGCTGTTGAAGGGATGATCTTCTGTATGGTGGAGAGGTAGGGGTACTGAGTATATCGGTGAGATATGTTGGATCTCAGGATGATGACATAAGTGCAAGTGAACTCCTTCTAGACTATAGTAGCGCTCTAAAAGAGCTTCTACTGGAAGTAGAAAGAGTCCTACGTCAGGCCTATAGCCATATAGAGATATGAACAGCTGACAGCCGTGCAGTGTAGCATCGGGTAGCATTTAGTACAATCAGAATACGACTCTAGCATCCTATAGCTCATAGAACGTCTCGAACTGCCCATATTCTTCTTTTGAGCCTTTGAACGGCTTCTTATCAGACCACAACGGCCTGGGCTTTCAACAAAGACCACACATATTAGCGTTACTTCTCGAACAACCAGAGCAAGAACACTCTATAAGTCTCGCCAACTCTGATCGCCATAGTGGAGACCTGGTTGCCTGTCCTTTGTATCTCTTATCCGTGTATGCATGGTTGCAAGATAACGGATAACGGCAACACTGACGGAAACGGACACCCAAGCCTCCCAAACCCTCGAGGTGAGACACCGACCAACCAAGAGCTCGGGATTTGATCGTCATCGTCTAACTTTGCTTTTGGCCGTTAGTGTGTCTCCGTGTATCTATGCAGTTTCTCTAAACGTCTGTAGCTGCCAACCCAACAAGTTTATCCGGTGTGGCAGAGCTGTGCATGAGACTTCATATTGTAATCTATGGGACTATGACGTCGTTTTTTAATTTCACAGGCTATAATACTCCGTCAAGGGAGGTACACCCGGTCCATTTTGATTTATGCCTTTTTCGGGAACGGCTCTCCTATGCTATGCTGTTGATAATATCAGGGGCAAGTTTTACCGCCTAAATGTCATGCAGCCCTTATCTCTCCCAAAAAATATATGCGACAAGTGTGGCCAACTAATTAGGACAAGTTCAAGAGTTGCAAATCCTCTTGGCAATAGTCAAAAAGATGACAGGGAAGTTCCACGAGCATGTATCCTTACATGTTTTTACATGTCAGACTGTTGAAACATATAGCCGCTGCGGGGAGATAAAAAGCAGCTAGAAAAAATAGAACAATGAAAGCTCACGGGATTTGGAATATTAATAAGACACCAGAAAGAAAGTGGAGCAATAATACGTGACTAAACCACTGAAAGTGAGACAAATACGAACTACACAACAAGTGAGGGGATGTTGAGCTGAAGATACTTGCTTGTTCAAACGAGAGCGCGGCACTGACGATAACCAGAAGCAATAAGAAGAAAAAGTAATCAAAAAGAGCTTCCAGAAAGGCTAGTATTTCCAACCACGACCGTTGATTCGTACAACCAAAATAGATAGGGTCGCTCTTGCTTTCTTTTTATGGTTGTGAGTGCTATCTCCCATCTGATAGCCATCAACGTTGATAACAACGCTGCTTAAATCGCAGCTTATCAACGTCTACGCCACAAACCTAGCGTACCTTTGTGGTTGTATGGGCCAGCCCGTTGTCGTGTAATTTCATATTACACAGCCAGGGAAGTGCAGTCAAAAAGCAATGTTGCTGTGTGGAGTAAAGTGGAGTATATCATGTGGGGTGCAAACCATGCTGGCGTTACATCATGTCACCAAGCGACAAACATGCACAGATACGCCGTATTACTGCTCACTGACTCAATGCTGGCATATTGCACTATTTTTTAAACATGCCGTAGACTCAGCCCATGGCAAACCTATTGTGTCTCTCTTGTTATAGTCGTTTTTTTTAGACCCGCTTGTCCTGCTTCGCCTCGCTTATTTTGAATTCCCATTTTGCCCAAAGGCAATTTGCCTCGTCGTCTTGGAGCTACTTGTACCACTGCAACACGGTGGGTCCAACATGACAGCAGACTATTTTGCCAGCAAATCGGACTAAAACGTGACTCCAGCCACACGTCTACGTCATAGAAGCCACATAAACCACCCGTTCCGGTCTTTAACGCGTGGCGGTGCGTGGTTTCCTTCGGAACTTTTCATCCGAGTTCCGTAATTCTCCGTGTCCTCTCTCTCGTCTGATGCATGGATTTAGACTGCAGAATTAGGTATTGGAAAAAGTTGGTGAGAGAAAAAAAAAACAAAAAAAAGGGGGACGTGTCAGCAGCACCACGTCTGTAAAACAAAAAGCCGTTGGCAGGAACAACCTCGGTTGGTAGTTTCCTGAGCTATAGACGATAATTGCGGTCCTATAGGCGCGGGGTAGGCATCCGAAACACGCAACAAAGGTTGCCACCCCGTCGGATCATAATACGATTTTACTTATCTATCCTTGCATCCTTAAACGCTTGGCATCGTCGGAAAATTCCCAAAGTTACTGTGGTATTAACTGATGGGCTTGTGCTGGATTAGCCACAAAGAAAGACAGCGATACGCGCATCACAGAACCGGTTATCGAGTCACGCGATGGCAGAGAGAGATAAAGACTGCAATCTTAGCACCACTACGTCTCTTACAACTAAGCTGTCTTCCATTGGCAGGCCCTTTTGGAAGGCCATCTTATGTATGCACGCCAAGAGCAAAGCGTCAGGGAATGTACACTGGCTACGATGGCTCCTCTCTGCCGGGTTCGTCAGCACGCGGAAATTAGGCACCTCGACCCCGCCAGGTGCATCGGTAATTGAAGACACCTCAGCCAAACTCAAGCCAGACCGCTGTTTTGTATGTATGTGGTGGGATGTGAGTTGAAACCTTGAGTCTCCTGTTTTTGGCTTGTTGTTAGCCCTGCCATCTGCACTTTGTTTTGGGTTTGTGGGGACAGTGTAGTTTTTGTGCAACGCCGCAGCAAGGGAATAATCGCCCAGTTTGGGCATTTTTCCGAGAATTGGGCCGTCATCGCGTGATGTGCAAGTGACATCATCGGCCACATGACCCCATAGATGACACCTGGTGTGAAAGTATGTCCTGTCTTATCCGGTGCATCTAGTCCCTACCAACTCCTATGTCTGGCTATCTATGACATGCAAATTTTTGCCTTTACGTTAAAGTTCAACTAAGTTTCACTCCCCACGCTATTCTTCCGCGCCGCTGCTTTGTCTTTCCAACCAGTGCCAAAACCACCGATATATAAATTTCCGTTAGTCCCCATATGTATTTTCAGTCGCCATAATGTCTGTTTCTCCCAACACTTCAGTCAACAAGGCGTTCGACTACGACTTTGAGAAGGACGTTGCCGTCACCGGTAACATTGTCAACTCTCAGGCCGCCGCCAACGGAAACGACTTCCGATATGGTGAGGAGACTGAGCTCCACCGAGGCCTCAAGGCCCGACACATCACCATGATTGCCATTGGTGGTGCCCTCGGTACTGGTCTGGTTATTGGTACTGGTTCTGCTCTCGTTGAGGGTGGCCCTGGTTCTATTCTCGTTGCTTACTCGTTTGTTGGTCTTATTGTCTACATGGTCATGTGCGCTCTTGGTGAGATGGCCACCTACCTGCCTCTTCCCGATGGATTCTCTGGATACGCTTCCCGATTCGTTGACCCTTGTCTCGGATTCGCCGTCGGATACACCTACTGGTTCAAGTACATCATCATCACCCCCAATCAGCTGACGGCAGCCGCGCTCGTCATTCAGTACTGGCTGCCGCGAGAAAAGGTGAATCCTGGAGTCTGGATCACCGTCTTCCTGGTTGTCATTGTCGCCATCAACACCATTGGTATCAAGTTCTTTGGAGAGTTTGAGTTCTGGTTGTCTTCAATCAAGATCATTACCGTTGTTGGTCTCATTATTCTCTGTCTCGTTCTCACTCTCGGTGGAGGTCCCGACCATGACCGAAAGGGTTTCCGATATTGGAAACATCCTGGAGCATTCAAAGAATTCACCAAGGGTGATCTCCACATTGAGGGACCCCGAGGCCGATTCATTGCCTGGGCTGCTTGCCTGGTCACTGCCGTCTTTGCCTACCTTGGTACCGAGCTTGTCGGTGTCACTGTTGGTGAGGCCCAGAACCCTCGACGAAACGTTCCTCGAGCCATCAAGCTGACCTTCTACCGAATCTGCTTCTTCTACATTCTGCTGGTTCTGCTCCTCGGAATGAACGTCGCTTACGACGATCCCGGACTTGCCTTTGCCAAGAAGGCCTCCACCTCTGCTGCCGCTTCTCCCTTCGTTGTTGCCATCTCCAACGCTGGTATTAAGGGTCTGCCCCACGTTATCAACGCCGCCTTCCTGCTCTTTGTCTTCTCCGCCGCCAACTCCGATCTGTACATTGCCACCCGAACCCTGTACGGTCTTGCTGTTAACGGAAAGGCTCCTCGAATTCTGGCCAAGACCACCAAGCATGGTCTCCCCGTTTACGCCATGGGTCTGTCCACCTGCTTCTGCGCCCTGGCTTACCTTAACGTTTCTTCTTCTTCCGAGGTTGTCTTTGGCTACTTTGTCAACCTCGTTTCCATTTTCGGTCTCCTCACCTGGGTCGCCATTCTTGTCACTCATATCTTCTTCATGAGAGCTTGCAAGGCCCAGGGCATTGACCGACACCGAGATCTCGTGTGGTGTGCGCCTTTCCAGCCCTACGGATCTTACTTTGCTCTCTTCTTCTGCATTCTCATTTCTCTCATCAAGAACTTCACCGTTTTCATCAACGGCTTTGACTACAAGAACTTCATCACCGGATACCTTGGTATCCCCCTGTTCTTGGCCCTCAACTTTGGCTACAAGCTCTTCTACAAGACCAAGAGAGTGCTGCCTGAGGAGGCTGACTTCTACACTTACAAGGACGTTATTGATCGTCAGGAGGAGGAGTTCTTGGCTGAGCAGGCCCGGCAACGAGAGCTCAACCCCCCCGGCCGGGGTATGAAGATTTACGAGAACACTCTCGGTCTTTTGTTTTAATGGCTGGACTATTTATGAGCAATATATGCATGATTTGAAATTGTTAGTGGTAATTACTGTAGTTGAAGACTGGGGTCCGGACATTCCGTAGGATGTATGACATTCTAAGATGGTAATTGTTCCATGCTTTTTTGAAGTTTGAATTTACTAACGAGTGCGACTTTGGTGCACTGTGGCCTACCCCAAAACCCTAACTAAAAAGCCAAACACGCACGGCAATGGGGAAAGTAGTTTGTACGACTTAGTGACGTAATAGAGCATCAGTTTTAAGCTGGAACAAGGAGCTATTCAGCCGCAATAAAAAATTAGTACGGCCTTGGTCTGTGTATGCCCAGATAGTGTGGCCCTCATTTGAGCTATTTCGTTCCAGACCTTAGCTACATATTTCCGTTAGCGTGAGAAGAAGCATAACAGCAACATTTGTTTTTTTTTCCCTTGGCTATTGCAGGGCATTGCAGGGTCACGTCGTCATAGCTAAAAGTCCTTGGAGAGTGGAGCCTAATGAACGAGGTAAACGGGAATTTGATCTGCACTCACGGGTGAAAAAAAAAGACAGCGCGTTTATATTGCTGTTTGCAACCGCGAAAAGTGTCTCACGTGTCACATCCGAGATGCTGTCTCAGGTATAAAAAATGTTGAGTGATCCCCCGCATGAAAAAATGACCTCACTATTCGGCACCCCTTGCTGTTCTATAGCAGCTTGGCTTTTCCAGGTGTTTTTAGTTGCGTATTGCTATAGCCATAAACGGTGGAAAAAAGACGGAAGCGCGTAGAAAGCGGGTTCACACTACGATACCCTGAAACTTGTCTTCCATGACTGGAATGTGCTGTCAGAAAAGCTTGATGAAAAACTACAGAATCGTACCAGGCACGATAAAAAGCAACCGGATGGTGTTACAGAAGACGTATGTTTCCGGAACAATACCCTGCCTGCCTTGCCGGTTCATCCGGGCCCATTTTTTCTTGTTTGTATGGCTGCAGGCCCATCGTTGAGATGTGCAGCAAATCTTTGTCACTCTCCATATGAAAGAGCTGTACACGCACTTATTCTACCGCTTTGGTGTAGGTCCACTACATGAGCGGTACGTGTACGAGCACATTCCGGTGTACGTACTTCGTACTCGCACGGTACCCACTGTACATGTTCTTTGTTTTACTGCCAGATGTATCTTGGCTACATTTCTACAGGCTCCCATTTACTTGGATCATATCTCATTAATTCGTAATAACTTAGGCATTTAGTTGAGGGAGCTGAGGGTTCAGCTAAGGGAAGGCATAGGCGCATGCAAAATCTGGGTGACAAACTTCTTGCCGTACCGGTTGACACTGGCGACTGCAAGAACATTGTGCTTGATGGAAGAGGTGGCCAGATGGTTCAAGACAACATGGTTGGGTGCAGGCAGCACAGAGCTGTCGTCCTTCTCGTTGGAGTTGGTGTTGAGAATAACCGTGTCCAAATGAGGAGGGAGATGCGGGGGGACAGCCTGGCTTTCGGGGATTTCCAATTCAGCCACATCCAGGGTCAGGAACATGCTAGGAATCTCACTGGTGTACTCCAGTGGCGGGGGGATGGGAGTCTCGTCCTCGTATTGGGTGATTTCGTCGTCTCCGTGGCATGCATGGTGTGAAGAAGCGGCCTGAGTATGGGTCTTGGGCTTCTTGAGGTCTCCTTCTCGACAAAGAGGAATGTTTTCCTCAGACAGAGTCTCGGGAAGACCATCTGAGTCATCGTTACCGACGTCAAGGTAGTTGACCAGGAATCCAGACGAGTCTGTAGCCGTGCTAATATCATCTGCACACTTGAGCTCTCCATCAATAACAAACCGGAACCGATGAGTACCCTGAGGAAGATCCAGAGTGACAGAGAAGGTACCATCTGGATTTCTGTCCATAGGCAGCATTTTTCGCCAGCCCGTGAAAGTACCTGTGATGTATGCCTTCTTTCCGCCCTGAGTGTAGCTGATTTTCGTCCTGACCGAACCAGGCCGAGGTCCACTGCTACAGCTCATATCGTCGCCTCCTTGGTACCTCAGTTCCACCTCATCACCCGAGTCGACCCGCGACATTGGCTTTGAAACTGAATCCTGGCCCACCACTTCGATACCCATGTTGGCCACGTCGGTGCCCAGCTTGAGCTGCTTGAGGCCGTATGTCAGGTTGTTTTTGTAGTAGTAGTCCTCCGAGTCGTCTTCATCGTCTTCAGCAGGCGAGTCGTCTCTCAGCTGGATCTTTGAGTTGGTAATAGCTCTTGTATCAGCCGAGTCTCTTCTGTCAACCTGAAGACCCTTAGCTACCTGAGCCCCAACATGGAGTTTTCCAAAAGGAGCTCCCTCTGACGGTTCTAGGTACTTTGGCGAGTCCTCGGGTGTGAGAATGGAAGGAATCTCGGTAGCCACCACCACAGGAGCTTTTCCTCTGGGGCCGATATCGGTGTCCTTTTCGTCGTCAGGGGAAACAGTCACCGGCTTGATATAAGTGACACGAGCCGAGCAGGGCTGTGCGGGGGTCACGAGACGGCTCATGAGTGCGGATTTCTCCTGAAATGACTTTGTGGGGATAGGAACCGCAGGGTGTGCGGAGGCTGGTCTCTGGGAGCGTTTGGGGCGAGATGAGGCCTTGATGGGGGCGGATTGTGAGGAGGTTGTAGGAAGCGATTGGGTGCTGTTTTGGCTGCTTTCACTTGAGGTGGACCTCAGTTTGCGCCGTGGCTTTGATTCTGCGTTTCCCATGGTGTGTGAAGAGTGTGGAGAGAGGTGACAAGATGTGGTTCACCAGGTTCTCTAAAGCTCGTTTAGAGAGATGCTGGGGTCATGTCAGTGCGTGCTGAAACCTTGTCCTTCTCCACACTAAGCCTGAGCTTAAAAAAAGAGGCTTCAGGCTTCAAGTTTTCTCCCATCAGCGGGGTAAAGTAATTTTTACGGACAAACGAAGTAAGGGTTTGGCGAATAAGATATAACACTTGTGAGGTTTTTTAGTGCGACCACGTACAGTAGATTGCAAAGGGGCGTTATCTCTGGGTTTGAGCACGTGTTATATCGTGTTTATCTGCATCTGTCAGTTGAGGCTTCCCCCCTAACTCTGATGCCTTAGATAACTAAACAGACCATGATTTGCATTCTTTCTTTTCTACCTAAAAAACACCACACGACAGTCGGACCATTTCGTTATTTTTCCGCCCTAACTCTCGACTTTTTTAACTCTCCCTTGCCACAAAGTGCACATCGCTGCCGCTTTCGGCAACACGACTACAACTCTCATCTCCCAATGCGTGCACATTCGCAGCAATACTCTTCGCTACATCGTGCGGGAGGCCTGTGACGATCTTCAGATGTGTTTTTAACGGTGAGTTCTTGCCATGGCCACAAGAAATCTTCGAGATGAGGCTGTCATTGTACCTCCTGGCCAATCAACACCAGCCAACAATAGCCCTTTGTATGCACCTTAAATTGTATTTTTTGCTCGATACAAGGGAAAAATGCACAGTGATAGAGGCCGAAGAGACAGGGTAAGGAGACAAGAGATGTAATTTCCCAGATGCCGAAGGCCTCAAAATAGCTGGAAAATTACCCCTGACGGACGTAAATTTTGTATCCAGACACGTGCGTCACGCTGGCTCATCGCACCAACCAAACCAACTCCGCAAAATCCCAAAACTCAACCGCGTATGCTTCCTTTTTCTTGCGCTGTCTCACCTGCTCCGTAGCTATTGTTGCTCGGTGCAGGGGATGACCAGCAAAACCCGATGAGACAAGATGCGATGTGTGGAACAAACTTAGGGGTAAATGAGGGGTATCCAGGAAGATGAAAAAATACGCAGAGCACAAGGGAAAGTTGTTTGACATCAAATACGGGATGTACAGGTGTATGTACAGCTGAACAGCCGTAACCTTCTTACACGTGAAGCCTCGTGGACTGTACTTTATCCAAGTTACCCTGGTGTGAGATGGAGGCCTGGAGTTATGATTATGAAAAACTGGACTAAAGCATCTTCATAGAAACAGCTATAGGCCAAGCATTCAGCCCCCGTAACCCCTTTCCCCTCTGTCATCTGTCAGTTGATGCGCGTATGTGTTTACTTTCGGAGCTCCACGCAATTCAATTCGACTCGTATACTGTAGGATTGCCTCGGACCTCGTTTGACAGATACTGTGCAGTCAAGAATGACAATGACGTTTTTCCACACTCTATTTGGATCACACTCTTGAGCTGCTTGATGTGGAGGTGAAGACGAAGCACTGTATGAACATTACGATATTACGATACTCGAACAGCCTTCAAGTATCAATATGTTGTACTACAAATTACTCATATCGTGGGCGCACGTTCTATAAATCATCATTTCATTAGCAGGGCAGAGCCCCTTTTATATAGAGTCTTATACACTACGCCGCCAGCCAGTAGACTAACCCGCCGGGGCTTTGCAAGTAGCTGCTCCTCGTCTTGCTTAGTGCGTCAAGCTTACTTGAGCAGCTCCTTGACCTTGTTGGCAACAAAGTCACCAACCTCAGAGGTGCTGGAAGATCCACCGATATCGGCAGTGGTGATGCCGGCCTCAACGGCCTCCTTAACGGCAGCCTCGACAGCGTCACCGGCAGGCTTCATGTTGAGGGAGAACTTGAGCATCATGGCAGCAGACAGAATGGTGGCAATGGGGTTGACCTTCTGCTTGCCGAGATCGGGAGCAGATCCGTGACAGGGCTCGTAAAGACCGAAAGCCTCGTTGGTATCGGGCAGAGAAGCCAGAGAAGCAGAGGGCAGCAGACCCAGAGATCCGGGAATGACAGAGGCCTCATCGGAGATGATATCACCAAACATGTTGGTGGTGATGATGATTCCGTTCATCTTGGAGGGCTGCTTGATGAGAATCATGGCAGCAGAGTCAATGAGCTGATGGTTGAGCTCAAGCTGGGGGAACTCGTCCTTGATGACTCGGGAAACGGTCTTTCGCCACAGTCGAGAAGAGGCAAGCACGTTGGCCTTGTCAAGAGACCACACGGGAAGAGGAGGGTTGTGCTGCAGAGCCAGGAAGGCGGCCATTCGAGCAATTCGCTCAACCTCGGGCACAGAGTAGGTCTCGGTGTCGGAAGCAACTCCGGATCCGTCATCCTCCTTTCGCTCTCCAAAGTAGATGCCTCCAACCAGCTCTCGGACAATGATAAAGTCAGTGCCCTCGACGTTTCGGATGGGAGACAGCTCGGCGAGCTTGGGAGACAGCAGCTGGCAAGGTCGCAGGTTGGCGTACAGGTTGAGATCCTTTCGCAGCTTGAGCAGACCCTGCTCGGGTCGCACATCGGTTCGTCCGTCGGGAGTGGTCCACACGGTGTTGGCGGCTCCTCCGACAGCTCCGAGCATGATGGAGTCGGCCTTTCGGCAAATGTCGAGAGTCTCGTCGGTGATGGGCTCGCCCTCCTTCTCAATGGCAGCTCCTCCAATGAGTCGGTCCTCAAAGACAAACTCGGTGGAAGAGACCTCAGCCACGGCGTTCAGGACCTTGACGGCCTCGGCAATGACCTCAGGGCCGCAGAAGTCTCCGCCGAGGAGAACAATCTTCTTGGAGGTGGAGGTCTTGGGCTTCTTGGTTTCGGGTTCCATTGTTGGTGTGTATGTGTGTGTGGGTGCGAGTGCAAGTGAAAAATTGTGGCTGGGCCTGGCAAACGCTGTTGTATATATACACCTGTAAAGACTAAAAGAGCTGGACTGTGACTCAGGAAGAAGTGCGGTATCGGCTAGCGTGGAAAACCTTAAGTTTCCGATAGCGCTGCCAACCTCTCTCTGACGGCCGGGATTATGTCGGCCATGTTGAATATGCCAGTTTCAACGTGGGTCACCACGCGTATTCTCACTGAGGGGTAGGTGTACACTGAATGCTGTGTGTTATCCGCTACACACAGCCATAATTAGGCTCGAATAACATTCACAGGCTTGAGGTGATCTACAGACTGTTCAACAGCAGACTGCAACCATGTTCATCTCGGGCAAACCTCGCTTGCTTGACGACATGGACGTGAAATTACGTGAAATCTCCGGAGCTGTCATCCATCGTGTTGCGGGAGGTCGTAGCACGGAAATAATCCAAGGGTTTAACGTGGGGAACACCTCTTAGCGAAATAATATTTATCGTACTATCAGGGGTTAGCGTCTTTTGGTGAATTTTTCTCCACAATTTTCAATTTCTCATTTTTGAGGTGGCCGCCGGTTATCGGACAATGCGCTCATTCTAAGGTTGGTTTCGCCGTACACCGGTCATGCTGTGGGGAGGTATTTACGAGCGTTACAGTGAGCGTTACAATGAGCGATATCGCTACGCTTCGGGAAAGTCGTAACCCCACGTTTTACAAGCCCTTTCCAGACTGTTGTGCATATGTTGGAGATGAAGCAGCCAATCATGCCGTGGAGATAAGGAAAGGTAGATTGTGAGACTTACAAATATACGGGCGTACAGTGTTTAAAAATGCAATGTTAGTTATATATATCAGTGAGCTCTATCATCAATTCGGAAAACCACTCCCGCATCCGTGCAGCCCATAAGAGTGCCCTCCACCCAACTCAGAGCCGCGATCTCCATGGCTCCATTAACATTGACCATGCTTCCCGACGCGTCTGCAGCCACTCGCTTGCACTCCATGCCCTGTGAAACTGAAGCCAGACTGTCTGGAAGGGAGAAAATGCTGACAGTATCTGCTCCTTCACCTACAGCCAAGTATCCGTCAGTGATGGCTGATCCGGAATAAAAGGTTCGGTTTTCGACAGTTCCAGAGAGTACAGGAGGTAGCCATGAGTCAAGATCGTGAGTCAGTGTAGTGTTCATGCCCACATAAGAGCCATAATTACAGCTGTAGCCTGACACTGACTTATGGCCCACAGAGTAGAGAATCTTTGAGTTCTGGTCGTAGTGCAGATCAGTGATTCCGGTGGTTTCTTCGCTCTTGAAGAGAGCCACGGGTCTTGCTGCTTTTCCTTCAACTTCGTTGATTCCACTGGGACCGTCTTTTTTCAGATATCGAGTATCCCAGATTCGAACCTCGGAATTGTTGCCTGCACCTGTAGCCAGAGTTGTGTCTGTGATCCAGTCGATAGCTGTGAGGCCTGGTTTGGCCGCCTTTTCAGCTTTGGAGAGTCTGGCGCTCTTTCCTGTGAGTGTATAATGGGCATTAGTATGAAGAGTCATGATAGGATCAGCCGAACGTGTGTCAATGATCGAAACAGATCCTGATCTTGAGGCTGCTGCCAGTAGTTTTGCTGAATGGTGAGACACGACTTTTCTGATAGATCCTCCGTTTCCACAGTTGTACTGTCTGACAACCTCATTACTGGAGTACTTTGTATCCCACAAAATGATAGACTTGTCTCCTGATGCTGTGGCCATGTATCCTGGAAGACCTGGGCCCGCACAGATATCCAGAATGGCATTGTTGTGAACTTGCCATCCTCCAACAGCAGGTTGCAGCTGGTCGTTGATATTAACCACATTACCGTTCTGAGTACCGACCCACAACCCAGGAAGAGAGCTGGAAGAGGTACCACACAAAACAGGCAGGTGGCAATCTTCAATAGCTGCTGCTATACCCTCAGAGTGTGCATATCTGTGTACTCGTTTGTTGCTGATATGTCTCTTCAGTCCATCCATTTCACGCCACTGAAGACGAGAGAGGAAAGATGCATTGGACGAGAGACTGTTGATGCCAGATTTCAGGTGAGCTGGTAAAAGATGCTCTAGGTCAAACGGAACAGGACTCTTCTCGAGTTGTGTGTAGTCGTCATTTTTCTTGATAGGAGAAGAGGAAGGCGGACTGGGTGGAAATTCCTCGCGTCGTTTTTTCGTCGATGCAAAGTCGAAGATGGATGCTTGCCGTTTCTTGTTTAGCTGTGACGGCGTGAATTCTTGTAGTGGTTGTGACATTGTGGAGTGGTGTCTACAACAGTGAAATTGTTGACGTTAAACATTTCGAGGCTGGTAATTAACACGCGTCACGCATGCAGCACGCGTCGGGAGGGATATAGTGGCAAAGAACGTGTAAGCATAAGCACGACGGGAAATACAGCGATAGGGGATATTTGAGACGTGGATAAGATGTGGTTGGGTTAGAGCTGGATATTTCAGTGATGTTGGTCAATATTTCACGCGTTTTATTGCCGAAAAACATGAATTTCACCCCCAGGGAGGATTGTAGATTTATTTATAGCATTTGTGCGTGATACTGAGATGGTGAGAGATACCTGCTCGTTACCTGTATCGAATACCGCTCATTAGAAGAGACATGCTCATAGGACCAGCTACCAGGTACTCTCAGGCGTTATGGCTTTGCCAAAATAAGGTGATAGTTTTCTGAAATTAAGGTGATAGTTTTTTTTTGGAGGTTTAATCCAGCAGGGTAACCCCAAATATTGGGAAAATCGCCATATGGGTCCCATTTTACTTGCACAATTTTGTTACTCAAGTGGACCTCCTGTACAAGAAATACTTGACCATAGTTGACGATGGAAGCTGACTAATATGAATATATCGCAGAACACGATAATATAAAATAGACTAAGATGGAATCTGATATTATACCACTTGCTGACTATGACTATGATCTTTTTGTCCCGCAAATATACAATTAATACGTGTTTTAGGCCGGTTAAGCTCATTTGCCTTAACTAAATGGACAAGTAATGTAAGGTTTAGCACCCCTGCAATTTTTGTGACCTGTATCACAAGCACATTTTTCACATCACGTGCCCACTTCTATATCCTGCCGACCGGGTAAGTTGAATTTTAAGCTCCCACCCCTCTAATTGGCCCAAACCTAAACCCCAGGTTAGGGTTGTCCGACTTAACAAATGTGGCTATTGCCCAAACTCCTCCTCCCCTAGTCAGACAAAGTACCCGCCCTTGACCTCTTGTTGGCAACCTCCATGGTTACAAAGTCACGCGCCTCGTCAACCAGATGAACTCGCTCAGCTGAAACGCCTGGGGATGCACCCACCTTCGTCTCACGTCTGCAAAACACTCTGCTTTGGTTCTGCCTTGTCACCTCCTCTCTGTTCCCCGTGCCACACCTAGGCCTCTTGGTATACCATCCAAATATGCTTTGGACGTGTACCATGGCTTTTTCGAGTGTGTGTACGGGGTCAGAGAGCGTGTACCAGCGTCTAGCACCTACAGAGTGTCCTCCAGCCGTGCTACAGAGGCCGTGGGTGCCTGGGATCATGCCAGTACTGGTGCCCATGGATGTGTTGATGTACTCTGCTGCCAACCTCCGTGAGTAACATCACCAGATGGCTGTGGCGAAGGGTATTGCGTCTGACGAAGCTCTGTAAACACCGTGCGGCCGCGCACGTGGCCTCTTATCTCCATAGAAACTGGGGACCGTCTTTCATGTTAATGAAAGTTGTCTTCCACCGTAGTTGTTCCTGTCGTCCTCTGTATCTTTCATAGTCCAATCCATTCTCCTATACAACACAATAACCCGTACCGTCTCCACTGTTTCTGCATATACACATCACTGTGTTGCTGTCGTCACGCTGTTTTTTTCCTTGCACTTTTCTCTTCACTCATCGCGCACCAGGCCCACACAGCACTGCACACCAAAAGAGCCCCGATCACGGCTCATTATTCCCCCAAAACAAAAAAACAGGCGCCAGACAGAAGAGAGACCGTGCGATATATTCCCTCTCTTTGACCCCCCGCCACAGCATTCATTTTTCGCCCTTGACAGGTTGTTTTGAAAATGGTGAGTAAAGCCAAGGCCCAAGGTCATCCCCACATCAAACGGGGTATTGCGACTGTATGGGCTGATAAGAGACATGGCACAGATGGAGATCTTCCCTCTCAAAACGTCGCCAACACAACTAACACAGAACCCCGACTTCAACGACGACCCCGAGTTGTATGGACTCCGACGGTCTCGGAGATCAGCGGTGACCACGGCCAACGAGGCCCGCAAGAGATACGTGGACTACTCCTCTTCGGAGGAGGACGCGCCCAAGCGGCCCCAGAGAAAGAAGCAGGCCAAAAAGAGCAATGGTATCATTGTTTCCGACGAGAGCGACATGTCTCTGGACGATGATGAATCAGAGGAGGATGAGGACTCGGACGAAGACGACTACGCGCCGACGCAAAAGTCCAAAAAGTCGTCTTCCAGACGAAAGGGAGGCCGAAGCAAGTCTTCTGCCCGAGACCCGTCTCCGGACTACCAGAACCTGCGGTTTTCGTCGCGTAAGGCCAAGGTAGTCAACTACAACATTGATCATGATGAAGACGAGTTCGTGGAGGAGGAGGACCCGGACGCTCTTCAGGACGCATACGGCGACGCTGCCGCTAACGACACATACGACTATACCACTGCTACCGACGCTGTGGACATGGTGTTGGATCATCGTCGCAAGGAAGGTGATGAGGCCCAGATCACTGATCTGTTTGACGCCAAGCGACATTTGGAGTTTTACATCAAGTGGCAGAACCACTCTCACCTGCACAACACCTGGGAGACTTACGACTCTCTGGCCGGCTTCAAGGGTATCAAGCGAGTGGACAACTACATCAAGCTCAATGTTCTGGAGTACGCTGAGCTGCAGCGAGACGCATCTCCCGAGGACATTGAGGCTATGGAGCTGCGTCGAGAACGTGAGCAGGACGAGTTTGCCGAGTACAAAAAGGTTGAGCGAATCATTGCATCGGATCGAGTTGCTGTTGACAACGGAGCCACCCAGTTGCAGTACTTTGTCAAGTGGAAGCGACTCAACTACTCGGATGCCACCTGGGAAGACGCCGAGGAGATTGCCAAGATTGCAGAGGACGAGGTCGAGCGGTTCCAGGACCGTCTCAACTCCAAAATCAACCCCAGTCAGAGTGCCGTCTACCCTGCCAACTCTCGGCCTCGGTTCGAGAAGCTCACTGAGCAGCCCGGATTCATCAAGGGCGGTGAGCTGCGAGACTTCCAGCTGACGGGTATCAACTGGATGGCCTTCCTGTGGTCTCGAAACGAAAACGGAATTCTCGCCGACGAAATGGGTCTCGGAAAGACCGTCCAAACCGTTGCATTTCTCTCATGGCTCGTGTATGCTCGAAAGCAGCACGGTCCCCATCTGGTAGTGGTCCCTCTGTCTACTGTGCCTGCTTGGCAGGAGACTTTCGAGTTCTGGGCCCCCGGAATCAACTACCTCGCATATCTCGGCAACACCGAGTCTCGAAAGGCGCTCCGAGAGCACGAATTCTACAACAAGAGCGGCAACAAGAAGCCCAAGTTCAACGTGCTGCTGACCACCTACGAGTACATTCTCAAGGACCGTGCTGAGCTGGGTTCCATCAAGTGGCAGTACCTTGCTGTTGATGAGGCCCATCGTCTCAAGAACGCCGAGTCGGCTCTCTACGAGTCTCTCAAGGAGTTCCGAGTCGCCAACCGACTGCTCATCACCGGTACTCCTCTGCAGAATAACATCAAGGAGCTGGCTGCTCTGGTGGACTTCCTCATGCCCGGAAAGCTCACCATTGACCTGGAAATCAACTTTGAGAACCCCGACGAGGAGCAGGAGGGATACATTCGAGAGCTGCATAAGCGTCTGCAGCCGTTCATTCTTCGACGACTCAAGAAGGATGTGGAAAAGTCGCTGCCTTCCAAGACGGAGCGAATTCTGCGTGTGGAAATGTCAGACATGCAGCAGGACTACTACAAGAACATCATTTCCAAGAACTACAGTGCTCTGAACGCTGGAGCCACTGGAGGTCTGCAAATGTCTCTTCTCAACATCATGACTGAGCTCAAGAAGGCCTCCAACCATCCTTACTTGTTCCCCACTGCCGAGAGCAAGTTCCTGAGCATGACTGAGAACGGTGCTTCTCGAGAGAACGTCTTCCGAGGTATGATTATGACTTCCGGTAAGATGGTGCTTCTCGATAAGCTGCTGAACCAGCTCAAGAAGGATGGTCATCGAGTTTTGATTTTCTCCCAGATGGTCCGAATGCTCGACATTCTCGGAGATTATCTGCAGATCAAAAACTACCAGTTCCAGCGACTGGATGGTACTGTCCCCTCTGCCACTCGACGAGTCGCCATTGACCATTTCAACGCTCCCGACAGTAACGATTTCATCTTCCTGCTGTCTACTCGAGCTGGTGGTCTTGGTATCAATTTGATGACGGCCGATACTGTCATTATTTTCGACTCCGATTGGAACCCTCAGGCTGATCTGCAGGCTATGGCTCGAGCTCATCGAATCGGCCAGAAGAACCATGTCATGGTCTATCGATTTGTTTCCAAGGACACTGTTGAAGAGCAGGTTCTGGAGCGAGCTCGAAAGAAGATGATTCTGGAGTATGCCATTATTTCGCTTGGTATTACCGATAAGGGAGGTTCCAACAACAAAAAGGTGGAGCCCTCTACTTCAGAGCTGTCTGAGATTCTCAAGTTTGGGGCTGGTAACATGTTCAAGGCCAATGATAACCAGGACAAGCTGGAGAACATGAACCTTGACGATGTGCTGAACCACGCAGAGGATCATATCACCACTCCCGATATTGGCGAGAGTCATCTTGGTGGAGAGGAGTTCCTCAAGCAGTTTGAGGTCACTGACTACAAGGCTGATGTTGATTGGGACGATATCATCCCCGCCAACGAGCTTGCCAAGATCAAGGCCGATGATATGCGACGAAAGGACGAGGAGTACGTCAAGGAGCAGATGGATCTGATGAACCGTCGACGAGCTGCTTCTCAGCGTGCTTCCACAGCTGCTCTGGAGTCTTCTGATGAGAACGAGGAGGCTGGAGGACGACGGGTGGTCAAGCGAAAGAAGGACGACAAGTTCCTCAGTGAGCGAGAGATCCGAAGTCTGTACCGGCTCATTCTGCGGTACGGAGACGTTTCTGCCTCGTGGGACAAGCTGTTCAACGATGGTACTCTGCCTCAGCACAAGTCCGATCTCATCAAGGAGGCTTACTTTGATATGGTTGATCAGAGTAAGCGAGAGGTGGAGGAGCGAGAGAAGCAGATCAAGGAGGAGGCCGAAGCTGCTGCTGCTGCCGCTGCCAAGGCTGCTGCTTCTCGAGGAGGAGGCGATGCTGCTGTTGAGGAGAAGAAGCCTTCCAACACCAAGAAGGCTGTGCTGTTCACGTTCCAGGGTGTCAAGAACATCAACGCCGAGCTGCTCATTTCTCGACCTGCCGATATGAAGCTGATTCGAGACAATGTGGGCGACAACTTCAAGTTCGACGAGCCTCTCAAGAGTGTGCATGGCTGGAACTGCGAGTGGGACGAGGACTGTGACGCCCGACTCCTTATTGGTACCAAAAAGTACGGATACGGAGCCTGGACCAACATTCGAGACGATCCCCGTCTCAAGTTTGTCAACAAGTTCTACCTGGAGGAGCATCGAGTGGACAAGAAGGAGACCCGAGAAAAGTCTGGAGCCAAGGTTCCTGGAGCTGTGCATCTCGGTCGACGTGTGGACTACCTCATTTCCGTGCTCAAGGGTGAGGCTGTGCATACCAACAATGACGGCAACAAGAAGCGAATCACCGTCAAGGAGCGTGTTCGAAAGAGCGAGTCTCCTGCCGTCACCACTCCTCAGCCTCCCAAGAAGGCTGCCGCTAAGAGAGATCCTACAAAGCGAGAGCCTTCTGTCAAGCGAGAGCCTTCTGTCAAGAGAGAGCCTTCTGTCAAACGAGAGACCCCCAAGAGAGAGACTCCCGTGCCCAAGAAGGCTCCTGGACCTCCTACAGCAGACGACTACTCGGACTACGAGTCTATGGACGATGAGGAGTGTCGAACGACACTCAAGCCTGTCAAGTCATCTCTCAAGCGCCTCAAGAAGGGTGAGGATGGTCTTGACAAAAAGGCGTGGCTGGAGGTGCTCAAGAAGGAGCTGTCGACTGTCGGTCGTCATATCGACGCGGAGGCAAAGAAGGTGTCTGACAAGAAGCGGGAGAAGACTCTCAAGCATCTGTGGGCGTTTGCTTCCTTCTTCTGGCCCAGCAGAGTCAAGAGTAACCGTATCAGGGCCATGTACGAAAAGGTGAGCGGTGCTTCCAAGTAAGGGCTGGGAACCATGTAATCATATTCATTAAGTAATCAATTGTATTTTATTCATATTAATCATATATATAACGTTAGTTAACTCTCATAGGCGGGTAGTGCTTGCTTCTCAGGTAGTGTGTTTACTGACGGCACCGATCGGTTCAAGCCTCCCTGTTGGTCACTCTCTCTGTGGAAAATGGAAATGGGCGTGCTGATATGGTGGTCGAAAAATCGTCGCTTTTTCATATTTCCCGTGGTTTCCAGCAGCGAGAATCTCAGTGTGCTCTGTAGGGTGTGTGTGGTAGGTGCAGGGTGACTGACCTTTGTGGAAGGGTTGATGTGTTCAGTGAATTTCTTGAGGGAAAATTCGTAGTTCAGTTCTGTAAGATCTGAACCGAGTTTGAGCAGGTTTCCTCTGCAACAAGTATCCAAAAAGTGTTGCTGATACTCAAATCCGTTTTCCTCCATTTCCTTGAGCTCGTTTTCGTGAGCTTCCAGAAGCTCAGGCGTCATATGGTGTTGGCAGTAGACGTTGTACACTCTTACTGGCAGTCCTCCATTTTCCATGATTGAAAAGTGTACACTTGTGAGTCTCAGCGATTTTACCAGTGGACTGATGGAGATACTTGCGCTGATAGTATCGTGAAACGAGATAGTCCTTGAAGAGTAAAGATACGAAGTTTCAGCTTTCTGAGACCACTGAGAAGACAGTACGATAGGCATAGACTGCTGCTGAGCAGGTTGTCTTCGTAGGTAGAAAGGAATGGAGTAGAAATGCTGCACTGGAGTTCCCAGAGGATGCAGGGCCTTCTTCTTACTCCAGGTCACTTCCAGACGGTACAGGCAATACTTTGCTTGTGGCTTGATTTTTCCAGGTTTCTTCTGACCCAGCAGAATCACCTTGGACTGGGGTTGTCTCTTGACAATCTCCACAGACTCTGGGACAGTGGAGTCCAAAAACCCGCCCAGTTCAAGATTATGACGACCATTGGGCACCACGAAACTGTCTGCCTTATGTTCTGACGAAGAGGGCTGAACGAGCTTCTTTTTGACTGACGAAATGTTCCATTGAATGAGGGTGGTTTTCGACTCGTTGGTTTTCTGCGTCAACTTGACCGTCATATCGATAATCGTCAAGTCTCTGGACGCCAGAATGGACAGTCTGGGACCGATGAAAGTGGTTCCCACAGCTTCATTGAAGGTGGGCAGTTCACTGTCAAACAACGAGTCCGAGTCACTCTCTGAGTCCGGCTCATCAAGGCACGGGAGCCACACGGTGGTGTTTTTCGCTGAAATAGTTACTGAAGGCATTGGCTGAAATTTTGGGCTGTTCCAAAACGTGGGGCTTAGTCGCTTATATGATGCAGACGGCTGCGCAAAGTCACATCCAGATAACGCCCTCACAAGGTTCGAGTTTGTTCTGTTTGACAGCAGACAAGTGCGCTATTGTTTAGCGTCACATGGTTAAATTGCAAATGGAATATCCGCTTGGAAGCACCGAATTCGCACTAAAAGTGATTTCGGAGTCCGCCGCCTTGAGGAGTGGTGGAGCGCGTTTGACCACGATATACAGGTTATCGTCACGACTCACACGTTCAAGACAGACTCATGATAAGCTCGTATGCAGCATTCGTATGGACGAGTGTGATAATTCGGAACGACTCCCAAATGACAAATGACGTCGTTTTAGCAACAGTTTTACACCCCTGGTTTAAATTCACAAGATACGGACTTGGTCCAAAACGCAGTAAGCTAGGTGCTACTTGCACAAAATCAAGCCTACATGACCCTGGTTCCTGTACCAACAACGTCTCTACCTTCTCATAACGTCCTTATACTGTTTTGAACTCGTATCCCCAGTGCCAAGCCGGGAGGAAGCAGAGAAAGCCTTATCTCCCACATGTAGCCGTGGCTGTAGAAATGCACATGCAAACACTATTTGAACATGTCGTCACATCGTGTGGTCGGGTGATACTCAAATAAGCTACTATGCAAACATTGGAGTGGGCAGTGGAGATCTGGAGATCACAAGCTGATGTAACGTGCGACGTACGACCATGTCTGTATGCATACGCGGCCGATCGTGCTTCAACGGTGCAGTCGCTAGGCACACGCGAACACGAGTGCTGGTAGAGTCGATTACGTAAAAATGAATATACAGAAGGAGAGCTTGGCAGGAGTAGATTTCCCCGGACTAGATGATGCATAGACATGCGTATTAGTCATAATATGTACACAAAGAATTGTCTGGCTGTCAAAAAGGTCTGGGCACAAGACCAGGTGAAACAATGAAAAACTTAGGTTACACAGCCCCAAAGTCTAGCGAAATTGTTTTTGAAGCTGATTCCGAGCATATACGACTCTATAAACCACCATTTCAGTGACAATGGCACTCATGTTCAATACCCTACCGCTCACCACCAAATTCCACTTCTACCCTAACCCTCACCACCCTAACCCTTATCTTTCATGCAGACTGCCTTCTAGGCAAACCTTAAACCATCGGAGTTGTCCGTTGGGAGTTTTCACAGGGTAAGGAACCGTTCCGAACCAGTATCACCTCATTCTGTAACGGATCACACAATCGCCCTGGGGCTGCCTCCTCCCACTAGCCACCGTCGGAACCCCCCACCAACTCAATAGTTGATTAGATTTCATGTAGCAACGTGTATATGCGCTTGTTTGCCAGGTTGTTCTCTTCTATACCACGATCGCCATCAACAAAATGACTGTTTCCATCCCTCTCCGAGCTCTGTCTAGCGGCTACAAAATCCCCGCTATCGGCCTTGGCGTCTATCAGACTGCAGATGCCGAGACTGTTGTTTACGAGGCTCTCAAGAAGGGCTACCGTCTGGTGGACTCTGCCCAGGAGTACGGCAACGAGGCTTCTGCTTGTCGAGGTATTTCCAAGTTTCTGAAGGAGACTGGAACTGACCGACGAGAGGTCTTCTACACCACCAAGCTGGATGATGCTACTGGCGGATACGAGGGCACCATGCAGCTTGCTGAGGCCCGTCTTGCTGAGGCTCGAAAGGGCGGTATTGATTACATTGATCTGCTTCTGATCCATGCTCCTTTCTCCAAGGCCCCCTTCACTGAGACCCGTCTGGAGGCCTGGAGAGCTCTTACCGAGCTTGTGGATGGCGGAGCTATCCGAAGTATCGGAGTTTCCAACTACGGAGTTAAGCATCTGCAGGAGTTCTGGGACGCCGACGTCAAGTACAAGCCTGTTCTGAACCAGATCGAGTCTTCTCCTTGGAACGTGCGACAGGATATCCACGATTTCTGCAACGCCCATAACGTCATTGTCGAGCAGTACTCTCCCATGTGCCGAGGTCACCGATTCCAGGAGCCTGGTGTGATCAAGCTGGCCGAGAAGTACAACAAGTCTCCTGCTCAGATTCTGATCCGATGGGGTCTTGATAAGGGCATGCTTCCTATTCCCAAGACTGTCAACGTGGACCGTCTGAGCCCCAACTTGGACGTGTTTGACTTCAAGCTCACTCCCGAGGAGGTGACTGGTCTTCAGGATCTCAACTCCTACACTTGTTACGAGTGGGATCCTACTGTTACTGAGTAAGCCACAGGCAATACAATATAGAGTCATGTACAAATCAATTCAACAAAACGCGAGCAAGGACATTATAAAACACGCGGAATGAATACAAACAAACTTGAGCTATTCGCGTCAACGCGAAAGCCCCACCTAATTCTGGGCATATTAAATGGACTAGTCTACCTAGCCTTAGCTCCTCCAGGGTCATTATAAGTAGAGAGGAGTGTATGGGGGTTTGTCAACTCACGAAATGACGAAAGAAGAATTCGACTTTAATGAAGTCTCGTTTTCCACCCAGACAGACTACAGGGCGAAAGTCGAGTCTTGGTTGGGTTATCCTGTCAACTTGGAGGCTGAATCAGAGGCGAGCGAGAAAGAAAAAGATGATATTCAAATCGAACACAACGAAATCTATGCAGATGTCCAGCACTATTCAGAGAAATGGGCCAGTTACACCGACGAATGGAACCCCAATGGTCTGAGAATTGCTGCTGAAGAAGACACTGAGCTCAGACGAGTATCTGCACCTGTTCCGAGGATCACCTACGTGCTAGCTCTTGTGGAATTTGCTGAAAGAGGTTCCTATTACGGTCTAACAAACGTCATTTCCAATTTCGTTCAGTTTCCACTTCCCAAAGGTGGAAATGGCTGGGGAGCTACACCAAAGGGTTCTCAAGCTACAGCAGGTGCTCTAAATCAAGGTCTTCAAGTCGCCACAGCTCTCACTCTGGTGCTCAACTTTCTGTCCTACTTGACTCCTCTCCTAGGAGCTTACCTGGCTGATGCAAGATACGGAAGATACCCAACCATCTGGGCTGGAACTATTGTATGTGGAATTGGTCACGTGATTATTGTTATTGCTGGTATTCCTCAAGTGCTTGACAGTCAGAAAGCCTCTTTGGGTTTGTTTATAGCCGGTTTGATTATTTTTGCCTTTGGAACAGGACTGTTCAAGCCCAATCTTCTTCCTCTGGTAATGGAACAGTACAGAGAAGATGATAATTGGGTGATGACTCTGAAATCAGGAGAAACAGTCGTGGTAGATAAAGAAACCACTATTCAACGAATGACTCTGGTTTATTATTGGGCTGTTAATGTCGGTGGTTTTCTTGGATTAGGTACAGCTTATGCAGAGAAGAGAATTGGATATTGGCTGGCATTTTTGGTACCCACTATTTTGTACTTTTTTCTCCCTGCTCTTCTCTATCTTATCAGAAACAAAGTGTACAAGATTCCAACTTCAAAGAACTCCATTATTGCTGGTTTCTTTGGAGTTATTTATCAGTACGTTTTCCGAAAGAAGTCCACCTACCCTGAAAAGTTTGTCCAGGATGTCTGGATTACTCTAAAAGCTACTCTCTTCTTTCTCTTTTATCCTGTCTACTTCATCAATGATGATGGTATCGGAGCTCTTTCCAACTCTCAAGGAGCTTCTATGATCACCAATGGAGTTCCCAACGATCTAATCAACAACTTCAACCCCTTGACGATTATTGTATGTGTTCCAATCATCAACTACGGACTCTATCCTCTTTTGAGAAAGCTGAGAATCAACTTCAGAGCCTCTTTCCGTATTTTTTTGGGATTCATGCTGGCTACTTTTTCTCCAATGATCGGTGCTATTCTCCAATGGCGCATTTACGAGACTTCTCCTTGTGGATACTATGCTACAGATTGTGAAGAGGGAGTGGCACCAATCACCATTTGGTGGCAAGTATTTCCATACTTTTGCACAGCTTTGTCAGAGATTTTTGCTATTACCACTTCCTACGAGCTGGCTTTTCACTTGGCTCCATACAAGTTGAGATCTGTGGTTTTATCTCTACTTCTGTTCATGTCAGCTTTAAGTACAGCTATTCAAACAGGTATAGAGCCAGCTCTGAAAGATCCGTATCTCATTTGGCCATTTGTTGGAATTTGTGTAGCTGGTGTGGTGTTTGCCTTTGCCTTTCTAGCCATATATTGGAAACTAGGCAAAGGTATGACTATTACTGTTTAAATCAATCAATACAATTATCTCATTTATTCTCTATCAACTCTCTCTATATAATTTTTCTTTTGTTTTTCTTTGTTTTTTTTGTTTTTTGTCGTTTAACACTCCTTGCCCTTGCAAGTAGGCATGACAGTCTCGGTGCAAGTCTTGGTAATGGTGTAGTCTCTCTGATAAGTCTTGGTCACAAAGTCCTGGTAAGTGTAGGACTTGATCTCGGTCTTTGTAATAGTGATAGGATCCTTCTGGTAGGTCTTGGTGATGGTCTCAGTCTCCTTGGGCAGCTTGAAGGTCTTGGTGGTGGTCACAGCAACCTTGACAGTGGTGGTCTGGACAGGCAGCTTGTAAGTCTTGGTGATAGTCTTGTAAGCAGTCTTGATCATCGTCTTGATGATGGTCTTGGTTCTGGTTTTCCAAGCAGTCTTGGTGACGGGCTTCTGCTTGACCCACTTGGTCTGGGTCTTGAACTTGTAGACCGTCTTGCAGCACTCCTTCTTCTTCCACATCTGGCCACTCTCGTCCCACTCATACTCCGGTTCAGGCACAGGGGGAGTCTCCTCCTCTCGCTCGAGATCAGTGTTGTCGTACTCAATGAAGAGTCCGTTTTCATCGTAGGGAGTATTGTCTTCCTCTTCAATGACGTCAATGAACTCGTAGTCACTGTCGCCAGCATCATCAGTCTCTTCTCCATCAATGAAGGTGACGTTATCATCATCAATCCAAACCTGTCCATCACTGTCCTCACCGACGTAGATGAGACCCTCAGTGTTCATAGACAGGGGCACATAGGTGGGAACCAGAGTGGTAGGAGGACGAGTGATGGTAGCACGGTCGGCAATGGATGCTCCAACAGCACCCACCAGAGCAATCAATACAGACTTGTTGAACAACATTGGTTTGATACCAATTCTAGAGCTCTCGTTACTTCTTATATACAGACACCTTTGGATCACGATTGAGGAGTACACCAGTGCACTTTCCAAAGTCCATTTTCCGTTGAGAATTCTGGGAAACAACAAATGTATTTTTCAAGTCGAACATCATCCCCTGCGGTGTATGTTATGTTCTAGAAGAGAGGTTTTCAGATATACTATTTTTTTCAAGCCATAAATCTACAAATTCAAAGCCCTTTGTTTTTAGCCATAAATCTACAGCCGCTTTAGTTCCAGCCATAATAATCCACCTTGGACTTGCCACATTGATAAACTGTGCCATAAGTTAGGTCAGAACTTAGTCTTCAAAAGCCCCTCTTCCTTGACTAAACTTTTGGCATAGCACTGTATCACCTTAAGGTTTACCTGTGCATAAAACGTACTTCGGATCATGCCAGACAATCAACCAACATGCTGGAACCAGGCAAGAAGACTCTGGAAAATATACCCTTAGAAGTGGTATCCGAAATATGCGGATATTGCGACTCTCTGAGTCTGTCGCGTCTATGTGCCACTTCAAAACGTCTCCGTGATATCATTCAAATCTTCTTACCCCATCAATATTACCTTGCTCTGACCACTGAGTACCTGCCCTTCAGGCGATTTGATGCTAGATTTGTGCCCAAAACCAATAAAGATTGGATGGTTGAGTGCTCCAAACTCACCCAGTATCTAAACAAGCTCGAAAAACCTATTCCATTCCGGTTTGACGAGTATGTGACCGTTAGGAGATCATCAAACTTGCTAGTCCAGACACACGAGCAATTGGCCAGCACAGAGATCTATGGAACCCCTACAACCGTAATTCCAGAGACTCCTCAGGACTGGGATGAGGAGGAGTATGCTGATAGAAGTGGGAGTGAGAGTGATAGCGATAGCACTTCAGGAGAGCAAACTACTTTGAGTACAGCACCACGCCAGCTGTACGTGGATCCCCACAAGAATGTCAAGTTTGTGCATCAAACGTGGCTTCCAGAAAACTGCACGCCTCTTAATGACTCCAGTCCATGTCGTCAAAAGTCTTGGTACACTGGTGGACCTCCATACACTATAGGAGGACGCATGGAGTGGGTGGATTCACATCAGCACAACCTCAAACACTACGTTCTGGACCTTCAGACGGGAGAAGCAAGGATAGAAAAGCAATGGGACTTTCGGGAGTTCAAAGAGTTGTTTGTTCATCCTCAGGACAGACCTCTGATGATCTCTCCAGATGGAGATATAGTCGCTGAGATTCTCTACAACGACGCGTATCTCGTCAACTTCACTAAAGGATGGTATTACTACTTTCTGGACAACCATTTGCATAGAGTAAGAGGGCAAGAGCGGCAATCTAGTAAAGCTCCACTTGAAGACGGAAAAATCGAGTCCCATGGTACCAATGGAATTCACGTATGGCCCATGTCTGATAGATTCATGCTCATCAAGCTTGAAGGAGGGTCCATGTGGTGTGTGCATTTGGTTGACTGGGAAACTGGACGGTGGCATTTCATGATGGAGTCGGAAGACAATAGAGTAGTGATTCTTTATCCCAGCTACTCGGGGATAATTTATGTGCATGGTCGAAACGACGATCTGGTCGGTCTCATGCCTCGATTCAATGAGGATTGTACTGAAATCACATGGCATGAAATCTCACGCAGCTTTGGTATGCAAAATACTCACTCGTACTACTCGCTGTTGTTTGACTTCAACTATGTTCCTGATACACTGCTGGGACGTTTTGCATGGGGCTTGGATCGGATCGTGGACTTTGACAGAGTGAAAGCTGATGTTGCTCAAGGAGATTCATATGCCATGCTTAGAAATGACGATGATGGTCAGGTTTATTGCTATGTGTTCCTCTACCACTTTACAGCAAGAGCCATCAAGGAGGTCAGAGACGCATTGATGGATGTAGACACTACTCGCCTTGATATAAACACCTTTAGGGCGTAAATATTTAAATAGAAATCTTTAACTAAACTTGTAACTAATTTTAGTGGCCTCTCTGGCATACCCCACAATTAGACCATTCACCAAAGCCACCGTTCTACAGCATAGAGTTTGATAGCATCTGATTTCGTCGCATTTTGCAATGCTATCATGCATATTTTGGCCGGTTTCGGCACCCGTCTTTGTTTCTTTGGTATCCGTCAGATTAAATTTATCTAGAAGCCTGCTTCGTTTTTCCGAAAAGCTCAAAATCGGGTGACTGATTGGCAATTGATGCACAACCTCACGACCACGCCATTCCATGACAACTCCACGGAATGAGTCACGAGTCGGGGCACCTCCTATACGATTCCGACTAGCCTCATTTTAATTTACCCCACGTAATTTGCCGACCGTTTTAGCTGATTTACAGGGCTAGGCATTTTTAGGTCCAAATGTGGTTCCATGTTTGACGCAAGTCTATTTTGTCCGCCGGTATCGCTCGAGGTGGGTGTAGCCAACCTCCACCTTGAACACAACAGAAGTGACTCTTTGAGTGGGGAAATTTATGCAGTGTGTACAATTCCCATGGGGCAATATCTCTGAAAACCGTTTATTCTACTCCTCCAGCACTTCGGGCGGCAACAATCGCTGCCAAGACCGTCTTGCTTATGTATGTTTGAGCTCTCCTCTCAAAACACCATCGGGAACTGGTCCCGACACCACCCGACTCTGCCCGACATATTTGCAGGCTTCTACATGAGACCTGCTGGTTAGACTATAGCGTGTGCGACAGAGACGTGGAGTGTATGTGAGTCTGAGGGGAACAGCATGATGGAGAAGGCCGGATTTTCCACAGGGCTAATTCTCCGTGTACCTGGTAGCTCACGTGCTTGTCAGGTAAAAAGAGATGCAGCCTGCCTGACTCAGGGTCAAATTCTAACCTCCCCGAACAGGGCAAGTAGAATGGGAGTTTTGGCAGCAATCGCAGATTGCAGTCTGCCACATCTATCCGCTGTGGTTACATGCCCAGCAGCAGTCACCGCACATGTGGGGTTCCAGAGCCCCGTTTTTTATTACTCTCATGTTGCTTTGTTAAACGTCTCAAATATGTACTTGTGCGGTGACTCTTCTTTCTCCGCAAGCACGCCGAGGATAAACTTTGTTAGTTGCCGAGGGTTGACCCTAAGACGATCGGAGAATTTAGATACGTTGCAAATGGGAGGCGACTGAGGAGTTGAAGCGGAGCTGGAAAAAGACGTCTCAGAGAGACCAATTTGTGTGCACAAAATTCTTTTGCGTTCCCACCACTCTGGCCGAAAGCGCAGCGTCTTTACAGAGCCCGCCGCCGATATCGCTTACCCTGCAGCCATATTAAGGTTTGGCAATTTTTCACGTCCTTGTCTCCGCAATTACTCACCGGTGGTTTATAAGATTGCAAGCGTCTTGATTTGTCTCTGTATACTAACATGCAATCGCGACTTGCCCGACGAGCCACTAACCTGGCCAGAATCTCCAGATCCAAGTATTCTCTTGGTCTGCGATATGTTTCCAACACAAAGTCTTCCGCTGCCCAGCCAGCAACCGCTGAGTGAGTATTCCGTGTTTGAAAGCACTATTAGAGAAATGGAGGAATTACGACAACCAACAAAAAGCGACAGAGGCAAGAAACCACCAAAACTGAAGAACACCCCATACCCATCAACCACCTCTCAGCTGTGCGGCTGACATGTCTACCCCATTTCATTTCATTTCATTTAATTCATTTCCCCAGAGACTAACCCAGGCGAGCACAGCCCGCTCCTCACTTCCAGGGCACCGTTGGCAAGCCTCCTATCCTGAAGAAGGCCGAGGCCACCGGCGCCGACATGGACGAGTCCTTCATCGGTATGTCTGGAGGAGAAATCTTCCACGAGATGATGCTGCGACACAACGTTGACACCGTCTTTGGTTACCCCGGAGGAGCCATTCTCCCCGTTTTCGACGCCATTCACAACTCCGAGTACTTCAACTTTGTGCTCCCCCGACACGAGCAGGGCGCTGGCCACATGGCTGAGGGATACGCTCGAGCTTCCGGCAAGCCCGGTGTTGTTCTGGTCACTTCTGGACCCGGTGCCACCAACGTCATCACCCCCATGCAGGACGCTCTTTCTGACGGTACCCCCATGGTTGTCTTCACCGGCCAGGTGCTGACCTCCGTTATCGGCACTGACGCCTTCCAGGAGGCCGATGTTGTTGGAATCTCGCGATCTTGCACCAAGTGGAACGTCATGGTCAAGAACGTTGCCGAGCTGCCTCGACGAATCAACGAGGCCTTTGAGATTGCCACCTCTGGTCGACCCGGACCCGTTCTTGTCGATCTGCCCAAGGATGTCACTGCCGCCATTCTGCGAGAGCCCATCCCCACCAAGTCCACCATCCCCTCACACTCTCTGACCAACCTGACTTCTGCCGCCGCCACCGAGTTCCAGAAGCAGGCCATCCAGCGAGCCGCCAACCTCATCAACATGGCCAAGAAGCCCGTTCTGTACGTCGGTCAGGGTATCCTCGGCTCCGAGGAGGGCCCCAAGCTGCTCAAGGAGCTTGCCGACAAGGCCGAGATCCCCGTCACCACCACCCTCCAGGGTCTCGGTGCTTTTGACGAGCGAGACCCCAAGTCTCTGCACATGCTCGGTATGCACGGTTCCGGTTACGCCAACATGGCCATGCAGAACGCTGACTGTATCATTGCCCTTGGAGCTCGATTCGACGATCGAGTCACTGGTTCTATCCCCAAGTTTGCCCCCGAGGCCCGACAGGCCGCTCTTGAGGGCCGAGGAGGTATTGTCCACTTTGAGATCCAGGCCAAGAACATCAACAAGGTTGTTCAGGCCACTGAGGCCGTTGAGGGAGATGTCACCGAGTCCGTTCGACAGCTCATTCCTCTGGTCAACAAGGTGTCTGCCAAGGAGCGAGCTCCCTGGTCCGAGACCATCCAGTCGTGGAAGCAGCAGTTCCCCTTCATGTTTGAGGCTGAGGGCGCTGACGGCGTTATCAAGCCCCAGTCCGTCGTTGCCATGCTCTCCGACCTGACCGAGGCCAACAAGGACAAGACCATCATCACCACCGGTGTTGGTCAGCATCAGATGTGGACCGCCCAGCATTTCCGATGGAGACACCCCCGAACCATGATCACCTCCGGTGGTCTTGGAACCATGGGTTACGGTCTGCCCGCCGCTATCGGAGCCAAGGTTGCCCGACCCGACTGTGACGTTATCGACATTGATGGTGACGCTTCTTTCAACATGACCCTCACCGAGCTGTCCACCGCCGTGCAGTTCAACATTGGCGTCAAGGCCATTGTCCTCAACAACGAGGAGCAGGGCATGGTCACCCAGTGGCAGTCTCTCTTCTACGAGAACCGATACTGCCACACCCACCAGAAGAACCCCGACTTCATGAAGCTGGCCGAGTCCATGGGCATGAAGGGTATCCGAATCACTCACATTGACCAGCTCGAGGCTGGCCTCAAGGAGATGCTCGCATACAAGGGCCCCGTCCTCGTTGAGGTTGTTGTCGACAAGAAGATTCCCGTTCTTCCCATGGTTCCCGCCGGTAAGGCTTTGCATGAGTTCCTGGTTTACGACGCCGACGTTGAGGCTGCTTCTCGACCCGCTCGACTTGAGAACGCCCCTGCTCCCCACGTTCACCAGACTACCTTTTAAGTCCGCGAACACTTGAACCAAAATGCAAAAATCGGGAGTCCCATCATAATAAGACGACCACCAGTGTCTAGTGCAGACCTAAAATCACAGTAAATTATAGCTGTTAATAAACATACTTGAATGAGATTATGCGATGTAAATATATTGTAGATACTTGTACGTGACTAAGCTTAAAGATCGTCCCTGAATGTTGAAATTTGAAGTTTAATGACTCCGGTGCAGTTCGTTCACTCCATGGGAGCTCAAGTACAGCAGCTACTTGTAAATGGATACTGTACGACATATGCAGAGGGGCCTTCAGAATATGAAACAAACGAAACAGCCTCACGTGACAAACAAATGACCCATAAGTAAACTAATGGGCTTGCTCAGAATCTACAACTACAAGTAGTACGGTCACATGATCTATTAAGACTCCTATGTTTAAATAATATTTCCACCGGGAGCTGTGAGATCAGGACCCAGATCCTTGGCAAGCTCTCTGACTTCAGGAAGCTTGTACTTCAATAACTCGCAGCACTTGTCTCGAGGATTGAATTTTCCGTACTCGATCTTCTGGTCGTGAATCCAGCATACCTCGTCTTGAGGCCAGGGTGCCTCCTGGTATGTGAATTTGATCAGATTCGTCTGGTACAGCTTTGCCAGCTCGTTCTCCTTTTCGTCAATGTCAGTGTTGTCGTGCCACATGAAGAAGACGTCCACAGCGTGTCTGGCACCCATCTGGGGGTTGACAGGGTCGATTTCATCAAAGAACTGTCTGTACACCTTTGTGCCGGCTTTTCTGAGCTTCTCAGCGTCTGTCACGTTAGGCAGAACAAGCATCTGGTCTCCGTAGAACTTGCAGACATCAGAATTGCTCTTGATATTGTACAGCTTCTTGATATCCTTGCCCAGATCAGTCTTGTTGAGCACCTCATCCACTTGTTCTTGAGGGTGCACCTTTTTGGTGAAGATGACTCCCTCAAACCCGTTATCGGAAATAAGAGCAGCGTCTACCTTGGGTACAACCTCCTCCAGTCCCTTGGTGAACCAGTCATCGTAAGCAAACATACCATGGGGATATCCAATCTTAGTCTGGAGATCGAGAAGCTCATCAGCTGAAATTTTAGCTAGATCATCTAGATCATCTTCAGCACAGCCCTTCTCCTTGGCAGCCAAGTCTCGGAAAATGTTGAGATGCTCGACTGTCTGGGGAGGAAAGCAGCCCACTGATCCAGAAGACATGAAAATCTGGTTGACCAGATTAGTGCCCTCCATAGCATCTCTATGAGCCAAATAACTGGTTCCCATACCTCCAGCAGACTGACCTCCAAGAGTAATCTTGTCTGGATCTCCTCCAAACTCGCCAATGAAGTGCTGGATCCACTCAGCAGCAGCCCACTGATCTCGAGCTCCCCAGTTGGCTTTACCATTCTTGTCGGTGATGTATCCAAACATACCCAATCGGTACTCGATCTGAACAACCACAAAGGGCTTTCCAATTGCGGCAGACTGCTTCACAAACGGAACAGGATTGTCTCCGTAAATGCTACCCATCATGTTGGCACCTCCATGGATGAAGGCAAACACAGGCAACTTACCAGAAGCGCCCTTGGGCTTGGAGATTCGCAGGTTGGTACACAACAGCTCGTCAGACCACACTTTACCATCTCGAGCATCGTATCGGCTGGCAATCTGGGGACAATGGGGTCCATTCTTGGTGCAGTCAACAACCTTGCCCTGATAATCAGTCTTGACAATGGGCGTATCGTATCGCTTGGTGATAGTGGCATACCGGATGTTCTTCCACTCCAAAACACCGTCAGTTTCGATACCCTCAAAGGTACCGTTGAGTTTTTCCGAATGAATTGTCGTCATGTTGATTGCCTGAATCTTGATGTCTATACATCTTATATATATACCCCCGCCCTCAGCGATCAGCGTTGGAATTAAACTTAGCAAACTAAGACAGCATAATCCGTACATACCTGGCTTATCGGGGTGTTCAGGAGGCCAGGAATAGCAGACAACATGTCACCAGATATCTAATGAGTAGGCAAAAGTAACCCCAATCCTCTGATAGCTCAATTGACCTCGGATATATCCAGCCGTACCTGATATAACCTACAACTGTAATTCCGATTCTATACGTGGTTGCTTGCGAAGGTTTCATCTTGAAAGACACCGCCACTATCGGGGAACAAGGGAAACGGAACAGAAAAACTATATGCTAGCATCAAACAGAGCGTACAGTACGCTTCTTACCAAACACAATACTTTCCCTGTATCTTCATTGCAACTACACCTATGGGTAACGACGGCTATAGACAGCGCAACTTTATTTACTGTAAGGGTTTCCAAAATGAAATGAATGATTTACTCTAAATGTCAACTACGTTAGTTAGTCGTCGAGGTTAGTTAGTCGGCGTTTACTCGTCGTCCTGCTCGCGTCGTTTTTCCTCCATTGCCAATGCAATTCTTCGAGTCACCTCCGTCTTGGCCTCCTCGGCATCAGCTCCAGTGGCAGAGCCGTGTGTGGACACTTCGGAAAGCGACGATCCAGACTGAGATCGAGAGATACCAAACATGGGAATGTTGGCAAGAGAGGCCTCAGAGCCGACTCGAGAGATAGCCTGATCTTCCTCATCGGAAGTAGTGGCAGCAGGGAAGTAGCTGGCACCCTTTCGGACCTCTCGAACAAGCTCATCACCGTCTCCCTCGCTCATGGCAGAAAGAGAAGTGGCCGAGGTGGATCTGGAGTGCGATCGCTTCTCGTTTTCGTAGTTCTCCTCGTCCTCAAAGTTCTCGGCTCCATGCAGAATGGAGTTTTCGTGAAAGTCGGGGAACAGCTCGGGACCCAGAGAGGTGACGAGCTCGGACGACTTGAGAACAAGCCGCTTTCGCTCGTTTTGAAGCTTGAGGAGCGAGTTTTTGGTGGACGGGTTGAGGGCCAATGCAAGAGGTCGAAGAGACTTGAAAATATCCATGCCGGCTTCTCCCATGGCCAGAGCGGCGTAGGAGGTGGTGATGAGAATGCTGAGCACCAGGCCGGGCAGAAGAATGGTGGGGAAGAAGGAGATGAGATCCAGCTTTCGAATCACCACGGAACCCACAATGGAGTAGAGAATGTAAAGAATGGGGGTGAGGCCCATGGCCACCAGCACCTTCCAGGTGGCCACCACGTCGTTGGCCTTAATTTTGACACTGGAAGCCTTGAGAGCCTCCTTGGCCTTTGTGATGGAAATGGACTTGGAGATGATGAAAATGGGGGAGAAGAGCAACAAGCCGGGAAGACAGCCAATGGACAGAATCATGAGCTTGATGGATCGGTAGAGAAGACGACCGAGAATCTCAATCTTGGAAATTCGGGCCTTCTCAACCTGATGGTCCTTGAGACCCATGGCCTGCAAAAACTTGTTGTAGTGTCGAATCTCCTGCTTCATCTCCTCGATACGGGGATCGTCCTTGTAGTGGTTGTAAGCATAGACCAGACGTCGGTTCAGCTCAACCACCATGGGCAGAGGGATCTTCTTTCCGGGAGGTCGATACAGTCGTCGAATAGCCTGGATCAGCATCAGAGTGTCGAAATCCTGCACCTGGACAGTCACAGACTTGAGACCAGCAGCAGTGATATCGAGAACGGTCTTGACGGCCTCTCGCTTAGCCTCTCCTCCAGACTTGTACTTCTCAACGAGATCCGGAGGAATGGCAATAGGAGAGCCAAACTCCACAACGGCACGAGATCGGAACTTGTGAGCATGGAAGTAGTTGAGACCACAGGGAACGATTCGGACACCACAAGAGGGATCCTCGGCAAGAGCACCAAGAGCCATGATAGCAACACCAGCCTTGAGAGGAAGCAGGTCGGTTCGGTCATGAGAACCTCCCTCTGGGAAGATACCAACACATCCTCCATGGTGCAGCTTGTCAAACACAGACCGGTAGACGGTGGCCTGGTTGACGTAGTCCGCGTACTTGTATGTGATTCCTCCATTGCTCTTTTTGAGGGCCTCCTTGGCCTTGGCTCCCTTGAATTCCTTTCTGGCAATCAGCAGAGTGTCAGACACAATCTCTGCCACGTCAATTGAGCCCACAGAGGAGGAGCAGACCACCAGGCCTCGCACCTCGCACTGCTTGGTGAACTGTGTGTCGATACCGTGGATCTTGGTTGGGTCGTTTTCATCCACGTAGATTTTGCCGGCGCCCTTTTTGGCGTTGTCCTGGGCTCGGACGACCGGAATTGAGTTCATGCTTCGGGCCATTCGTCCGACGGCAGCTCGTCGCATCGACTTCTCCGCCACCAGGAAGGAGATACGTCGTCCAGCCTCCTGCTTGACCTGGTTCATGAGAATGACGGGGTCCACAAACTGGTTGGCGTGAGGCGCGGCCACAAAGAGCACAGGGCCCTTTCGTGGAATTCGGAAGGCGCCACGTGGCCGGATTTCTCTGAAGAAAATATCAAAGCAGGCCGTGAAGATCCACAGAACCAGGTCGTAAATCCACGACGTAGCGGTGAACTGGGTGTCCACTGATTTTCGGGTTGACGGCCAAGGCGTGTACTGAGGGTACTCAGACACGGGCTCGGCGGCCAGCAAGTTGTCGGTTTCGGACATTTCTGTCGGATTGTGTGCGTGTGTGCAAAATATGTGGCGCGATGTGGTGATATATAAGTGTGCCCACAACAAGAAAGTATCGGGAGTGGTGCACCTCGCTGCAGAAAAACCTTATGCAAGAACTGGGGCGGAGATGAGACCAAAGATTATTGCGAGGGAGTCAAGAGGAGGGTTGTGGTGATGCTGTAAAGACGTGTATTTATGGACATTTGATTTTATGAGCTTTTAATTACATCTTCACTATTTCTAATGACCCTAGTCATGAGGACTTCCCCTCGTCACCATAGTCATGGGCAGCTTGAGAGCCCCAAAAAGCGTATTGGAAATGATCCGAAATTAGTCCGGGTACCGAGGCCAAACGAGAGATGGGCCATGGATAACCGTGACTGCTTTTGGCTCGTAGTTTGGAACATTTTTCTGCTTGTTGACCCTTGTCGAAACTCGGGCAATGTCGGCTGACAAAGTTTGCTTGCTCAATAAGATACGAGCTGCATAGAGTTGGAGTACAGGCAATATTGGGGCTTGTGGCAAGTGCGTGGAGATAATATCTGTGGGCAGATAGACGGGAAATAGGAGCTGCGAGCCCCGTCTAATTTCGCGTGTTTTTCGCAGCCTTTTTGGAGCCGTTGGCTGTTTTTTTCTCTATCGCAAGACCAAGGTCTCACTTGTAGTAGCCTCTTGTTTTAGCGACGCCAAGCTAAACTAAAACTGGTCCGAGTAGACTAAGGCCAAGAGAGAGGTTTGAGGCTCCAGCAGACAATGAAAGGGAGTAGATAGCGAGCAACTGCTTAGGTAAGGCTGGATTATATTGGTAATATCATACAGCTGCTCCCATAATGCGGTCTACAGCTCCCTACTGCAAGTGGTCACTGCTGCTGAGCTATCTTTTCCATCTCCGAGGTTTTAGTAACATATCTGAGACATGGACCGGTGATTCCCCTGCGCTACCTCGGTATCTCGCCTCTACAATGAAGCCGGTCTTCTGGAACATCGCTGTCGGCTGATCGACAAGCGGGGTACATATGAGTGCAGCCCACGCACCCGAGGCACTTGGCATTGCAAGGGTGGTTTACGAGCAAGTCACGTGATTCGTGATATATATGGGGTTGGTCGCGGCTCTGGTGCAGTTTATGACTACCAAAATCTGGTACCGCGGTACTGCACCAGACCTTTTACAAGGGTAGGCTGTTGGGCATTTTAGTGGAGTTGTCTTAAATTAAATTAGTCCGCGGAATGAGTGAAATTTTCAAATTAATTCAAATTTCATTTTTCAAAACTGAGACATCATCAAATAAGGGGCTATATCTTTATATTAGGGCGTTGCAAAGGACAGCAAGGTGCCGAGACGTCAATTGTGTCTTGTCCCCTTTTGTAACAGCCTAAAGGAATCATCATTCCGCATTAGACCCTTTTTCAGTGGGCTCGCGAGAGTGCGTGAACTCTATTTTATCCGTACAACCTGTCCTTAATCTTTGAGACACCTAAAACCACCCAAGGGCAATAAGAGTGGTGAAGTTTACCAATGGAGATGCACTGGTTGGAAAACGGGTTGAAAAATTCGAAAAAAAGCAACTTCTGCTAAGCATCCCTGCTCCCTATCAGCTTTAGGCAGCTGTATATACGCAGACACTGCCACGCTAAAATATGCATGGCGGGGTGGAGACTGCCTGCAGGAAGTAAGCGGATAAACCGCAGAAATGCACTCTTAAGCGGTACAGAGACTGGAATTATCAAAAATTCAAGTAATTCCGCTTGGTTCTGTACACTCTTAGTTGCATTACCTTCCTTCTGTCACTCTGGTTGAATCATCTCGAAAAAGTTGGTCCTGCCGATCATGCACGTATCAAAGTTAGAATTCCTATTACTATACAGCGGTACAGGATGTACCCTGTTTTTTTGAGACAAGAATGACAATATCTCCATTAATAGAAGAAAAGGGTTCCAAAAATATATTGTGTAGGCTGGTGCCCATTACAATCTATATTGTATCGCCACAATAATTTCTCTACGGTATATATTGATGGAGTTATGGAGGTTTTCGTGCCAAAAAAACTGGTTACATCCTGTACCGGCTACCCGTACACTTGCATAAACACCTTTAATGTTGTCTTTTTTTGACAGAACACCTCCACACATTCAACATGATGAACAACATCCTGGGATGGTTCGCCCTGTTTGCGGTATCGGGCATGCTCATCCGCATGCTGGCGCCCGGGGACGGCTACCATTGCGAAAGCACTCTTGAAGGCGGTGGATCCTGGCTCAAGTCGGGTGTGGGACGGTATCAGCCTCCACGAAACTGGCAGCCCAAGCAGTGCATTCTTCGAAACTTTGACCGAGCATCAACTACACAATGTCTGTCTAATCAGACGTCGCTGTTCATTGGCGACTCCCATGCCCGAGAAATGTTCTGGGCTGTGGTTCATGATCTGGACCCTACTTACGACACGACAACTGTGGAGAAGCACTCAGACATTCGGGTTGATCTTGATGGAGTCACGCTCAAGTTCTTCTGGGACCCCTACTTCAGCAACAAGGGTCTGTTTGAGCTGTCCAAGATTGCTAGCGACACGGAGGAGAAGGAGAAGGTGAAGATGGTGCACCTCTCGGTGGGAATGTGGTATATCCATAACAGAGAGGACAAGGATGCCGGATTCAACGAATGGAAACAGGCATTGAGACGGCTCAATGAAATTGTGGCTATTCAGGATGATGCTGGACGACGAGCTCTGGAATTCATCACCGTGTCTCCCATGTTGCTACCTGATTATGCCACTTTACGTGAACTCAAGGACGAGGCACACCTCAAGGGCCTGGATGCCCAGTACCTGTCCAGAATGAACACCTACCTCGACCACAACTTCAACAAGAACCCGTACCGAAAGACGCGAATTTCGGTGCCTTTTTCGTTTGTCGATATGAGAAACAAGGGAGGACCGGCAAGTTTCAAAAGAGATGGAATCCACCTCAACGACGACGTCTACAAGACCATGTCCAACGTTCTGAGAAACGTCCGATGCAACCAGGAGTTGCTGGACCACAAGTACGAAATCACCAACGGACCCGTCTACCCGTTTTCGAACACGTGTTGCATTCACTACAAGCAGCCTAGAACCATGGGCCAGGTGCTTCTTCTGGGCGTGATTTGTGCAGTCTTGCCCATTATTTACCTTGGTCAGAGATATACGCGGTCTGACCTGTACCCTCGGTTCGTACGATACGTGTCTTGGCCTGTGCCTTCTATCCCGGATGAAACTCTTCTTACCGCATGTGTTGTCATCTCTGCATCTTTGGCTTACGCGTTTTTCTGTGACAGAACCCAGTTTTTCGGTAAGGGCGCTAAGCAGTTTGAAACTGGCGAGTTCTGGTTCCTTATTGTCTTGATGCTGGTGGCTTTTGGCTACTCATTTGAATCTCACAGCGACAACACCTTCCTTAACCGTCACCAGACCGAAGAGTGGAAGGGATGGATGCAGGTGGTTATTCTCATCTACCATATCACTGGAGCTTCCAAGATTCTGCCCATTTACAAGTTTGTACGAGTCTTGGTGGCTGCTTATCTGTTTATGACCGGATACGGCCATACCTGTTTCTTCATTCAGAAGGGTGACTTCTCCCTGAAGCGAGCTACCTCTGTTTTGTTCCGAATGAACTTCCTGTCTCTGATGCTGGCGTTTGTTATGGACACTGACTACCTGTTTTACTACTTTGCACCTCTGGTTTCCTTCTGGTTCTGTGTCGTTTGGATCACTTTCCGAGTCTTCCCCTCGTGGAACTCCATTGACACCTCTGTCGGTCCTGTTCTGGCTAAAATCGCAGCTTCTGCTCTGATTCTCAACCTGCTTGTCCGATTCCAGCTTCCCTTCCAGCTGGTGTTTTCCGTACTGAAGCACCTGTTCAACATCCAGTGGAACCTGCGAGAGTGGCGGTTCAGACTCATTCTGGACATTTACATTGTGTATGTCGGCATGATTGCAGCAGTGGCTACTATGCGGTACAAGCAGGGCAACTTCCCCTTGAAGAACTTGGTCACCAACCGACTTGTCCTCGGTGTGGTGTCTTTGATCCTCTTGGTCATCTACACAATTGTGGCCTCCACCTTCAGCGTGAAGCAAAACTACAACAAGGCCCATCCTTACATTTCCTGGATGCCTATTGTTGCCTTTGTGATCATCAGAAACATGACTGTGCGTCAACGAAGCTCGTATTCCACTTTTATGGCTTTCATCGGCACCTGTTCGCTGGAGACCTTCACTCTACAGTTCCATTTCTTCTTGGCTGCTGATACAACAGGCCGGCTTTACATTTTGGACACTCCCACTGCTGGTGGAGTCGTTGGGTTCCTGCAAAAGTACCTCAACCTGGGCATTGTCACTGTCATCTTCATCATTGTTTCGCATGCTGTGGCAGAGCAGAGCAATGCCTTGACAAAGCTGTTTGTGGGACAGCAGGAGCAAAAGTTGCCTCAGACTCAGGCTCAACCAGTTGAACATATTGAGATGGACCCCTCGGAGCCCCCTGTTCCTACACGAAAGCCACCTGGACGTGTGGTGACCTTCTTCAAGACCCATACTCTGGAGGTGAAGATTTTCGTGGCTTTTGCAAGCATGTGGGTCTTCAATGTGTTGCCTTAGTTGTAATCATGTATATAGAGTGATTGATAGCAGTTGGATAAGGCCGAATGAGAACCTTGGTGTATGCATTAGTAAGATGATTGAGGCTGTAAATATTTAAAAAATAGTGAATATTGCCCAAGCCGTGTAAGTACTTATTGTACCAGGATATGCTGGTGTATCAACGCGAGTAAATTTGTACAACTAAATATACATCCCCCTTATCACGGTCGTGTGCTATTTTCGTTCCAGTTAAGGTTCTCACCACCTCAAATTTACCGTGCATATCTGACGCAAACTTTCTTGCCACTGATCACCAGAGCACTCAGGGCCACGATAACATGCTGTCGATAGCGGAAATAGCAGCAAAGGGCCTGGACTACCCCTACACCAACAGCACCAGCTTCCGTGTGTGGATTCACGTGGTTGGCACGGTTCTTCGAGAGGCTGAAATCTACAGTGATGATGGCGACTTTGAGAAGGCCTATCTGCTGTACACACGGTTCGCAGACCTGCTACTGAACAAGATGCCCGAGCATCCCGGGCTCAAGGCTAACAGAGCACTGTTCAAGAAGATGACAGCCAAGATGCCCGGTGTGTTGCAGGAGATGCAGCAACTCAAGAAGGCGTTGGAGGTTCAGATTGCAGAGGAGAAGAAGGCGGAGCAGGAGAAGCAACGGAAACTACGAGCATTACAACAACAGAGCGCCAATAGCAGCAGTGGAAGAATCGACGACTTGAGATCACAGCTTGGAGGAGGGTTTGAACCCAGATCGCAACAGGGCTCAGATCATGTGAATTTGGAAGAGTACTCATTTGGACGACATGAGACACGACAAGAGCCTTCTTATGGACAAGGAGACTGGCAGAGATCACCACAGCAAGAATCGTTCGAGTACCCCGATCTAAACCGGGAGCTATCATCAGTTCTTTCTCCATACGTCTACGAATCAGGACCAATCACTCTATCGCCTACTGCTGGTCAGATTCGACTTGACTCTCCACCGGCGATTCCAGCAAAGCCTGCGGCATTCCAAACATCACAGAAACCACAGAAACCGGCAGCACCAGCATCTTCCTCGGTGGAACACACTTCACGATACACTACCGAAGGAGGGCTGGCTCTGCGGTCTCTGTTCATTCCTTCAGAGCTGGAAGCGGCTTTTCTCAAGGTGGCACACGCCAACACTGTCAAGAACCTCGAGACTTGCGGCATTCTGTGCGGAAAATTGTCTCGAAATGCATTTTTTGTCACCCATTTGATGATTCCGCCTCAGGAAAGCACATCAGACACCTGCCAGACAACCAACGAGGAGCTTCTGTTTGAGCAGATTGACGAAAACGATCTCTTTGTGCTCGGATGGATCCACACTCATCCCACTCAGACATGTTTCATGTCGTCTGTGGATCTGCATACCCAAAACTCATATCAAATCATGCTCCCTGAAGCGGTGGCTCTGGTTTGTGCGCCGCAACATAACCCCAACTTTGGCATTTTCCGACTGTCGGACCCTCCCGGTGTGGACATCATTAAAAACTGTAACAGGGGAGGCTTCCACCCTCATACAGAGGATAACATTTACAACAACGCTAAACACGCCATGGTCAAGAGCGGTCTGCCTTTCAAGATGAAAGATCTGAGATCATAGCAAGCACATAGCATTTACCAGGGTACATATATATAGATAACACAAAGGTTGTACATAACATTCAGTGTTGTGCTGTAGAGGAGTGAAAAGAAGAGTACAACTGTTAAGATTGGACTCGGATATTATAGCCACCTTTACAGTCATGAAAGAAACGACGAGGCTGGTATCTAAACGATCCTTTGTTTGCACTGGGGCTGCTAGTGTGCATATGACGGACTTCGCCGATAACATGTGGGTCCCTGAACAAGCCCTGTGCCAGGGTACAAGCCACAGCGACCATCCCGAGTATATATAATCTCGCAATGCTGATAAATAAGCCCAAACTATGCATAATAATCAGCGCATAGTCGTTATTTAGACTACTAGACTATTTCAAACATGGACGCACGATAACGTGTGTGGCTTGTGTGGGGCTGCAGATCCAACGCCATGCATACCAAGCCTCACTGCCAAGTACAGCCAAGAGATACACGAGTTATATGAAAGGTATTTTGATATTTTTTTGACATTAATGAAATCCTCTCTGTAGAGCAGCAGCACTGAAATTTACCCACAGATACCACACCCCTGAAAAATTCGAATTTCATTAGCATTTCAACCATCAACAAGCCACAACAGCTAAGTTCGTTCAAATGAAAAAGTAGATTTCAAGAGCTGGCTCGGGTATCGTCGGAAAATGTGGCTTGACACATATATATAAATTCCTTCTGATATGTTACCAAGTTCTCATCAATTGACTCGCCATGGTTGAAAAGAAAGCTGACCAAGTGTCCATCTCCGTTGGTTCTGTCAGTGACACTGATGGCACCATAGTTTCTGTCATTGATGGCTCTGGTACTGGAGGTAACATCTTCAGTAACCCTGAGGTTGCCAAGCATTTCGCACAGCTTTACGAGGATGCCAAGTATGAGAACCGACATCTCTTTGATCCCGAGATGGAATGGACCGCCAAGGAAGAGAAGAAGCTGGTGAGAAAGCTAGATTGGTATGTGACCACTTGGGCATGTATCATGTTTGTGGCACTGCAAGTTGATCGTGGAAACCTAGGCCAGGCACTTACAGATAACCTCTTGGGTGATCTGGGTATGACCACCAACGACTACAACAAGGGCAACACGATTTTTCTGTGTTCTTTCCTTGCTGCAGAGATTCCATCTCAGCTGATTTCCAAAAAAGTTGGTCCTGACAGATGGGTTCCTACTCAGATGGTGCTGTGGTCTGTTGTTGCTGCTTCTCAGGGTGCTCTTACTGGTAAGGGTTCTTTCTATGCCACTCGGTGTCTTCTAGGTCTTCTGGAAGGTGGGTTCATTCCTGATCTGGTTCTCTGGCTCTCGTATTTCTACACCTCCAAGGAACTGCCCTTCAGACTGTCGTTGTTCTGGGGATCTCAAACACTCACCACAATTCTGACTTCTCTTCTGGCCTTTGGACTTCTGCGAATCCACACATCTTCTATTCCTCATGGATGGAGATGGCTGTTTATCATTGAAGGTATCATGACTCTTCTCATTGGACTTGCCTCTTTTTTCAAAATGCCTGCTTCGCCTTCTCAAACTAAAACTTGGTTCCGGCCAAAGGGCTGGTTCACTGAACGAGAAGAGAAGATTGTGGTCAACCGTGTTCTGAGAGATGATCCTTACAAGGGAGATTTGCACAACCGAGAAGGTCTGTCTCCCAGGCGAATCTTCAACGCCTTTCTGGATTACCGTCTATGGCCCATCTACGCCGCTGGACTGTTCAGTCAGATTGCCACTAACGCTGTGGGCTTCTACATGACCCTCAACTTGAGAGGTCTGGGCTTCTCCACTTTCAACACCAATTTGCTTACTATTCCTGCCAACGTTATTCACATCTTCATGATGATTGCCATTACACTGTCTTCTGAATTTTTCAATGAGCGTTCTTTCCACTGCATGGCCCATCCCATCTGGATGCTTCCCGGTCTCTTCCTATTGAGATTCTGGAAGGGCTCTCTGGTGAACAAGTGGGGAACTTGGGCTGTGATGACTGTGCTACTAGGCCAGCCTCAGAACCACGCTATTCTTGTTTCCTGGACGTCTAGAAACTCCAACACCGTCTCTCAGAGAACTATGGGACAGTCTCTCTACAACATGTTTGTACAGGTTGGAGCCATTGTAGGAGCCAACATCTACCGAGCAGATGACAAGCCAAAGTATCACAGAGGTAACATGCAGCTGATCATTTTGTACTTTGTGCTGATTGTCATTCTGGGAGGTACCAAGCTCTTCTACTATCTTATCAACAAGCGCCGAAGTGAAAAATGGGCTGCCATGACTAAAGAGGAGCAGCAGGAATACAGAAACACAAGCAAAGACTCTGGTAGTAAGCGCTTGGACTTTAGATTTGCTCTTTAACTAAATATTTTAATTATATATCATCACAGATCATAATACCCTCAGTGCAAACACTGCTTCCCAGAAGCCGTCCGTATTCAGGCAAGTAGTTGTAGTTTGTAATGACCTGAAGTCCGTGCTTTCCATCGGTTTTTTGCAGCACGTGTGGAATGGTGTAGTTTTCGTTTCTGTTGAATCTGAACGCCAGAGATTCCACCAGCAGCGAATCGTCGTCCATGTTCTTAAACTTGTGGAACACCTCGGTATCATCGGGGAAACCAGCCACGATCACATCCTTGGTTCCAGGAATCACATGAACGTTATCCAGAGCAGCGCCACATAAAGTGGAGTGTCTGATGTTCAAGCTTTTGTTCTCAAAGTCCCATGAAAAGTACGAAAGAGAGCCCAGACGGGTATCTGCAACCAGGAACTCATTTGTGCCTGGAATATGCGTGATTCCATTGGGATACGAGTTCTCAACAGCAACTCGATGACACGTCAGATCCTTGATGCCACCATCAATCTTGAAGTTGCAGTTTCCAACATGTCCCCACTTGAATGGGCCATAAGCGTCCTCCACATGTCGCATGAAACCCTTTCGGAACAAATGGTCGTTGGTGTACATGATGGCGATGGATCCGTCGTCTTCCACGTAAGCAGAAACGGAGTTTGGCGTGTAGATTCGAGAGTCCTCAATGTCGCCAACATGAGACACATCAGTAGAGCCCACCTGGAAAGAAAATACCGAAATGACACTTCCCGTGCTTTTGTGGTTGATTGAGAAGATGTATCGAGTGTCGCTGTGCTTGGGATCTGTTAGAATAGACAGACCATGAGATACAAACTCCCCATGGTAGTCCAGGTTCATCTGTTCAAAGGTGTCCAAGGCTGGATCGTAGACATGGAAGCTGTTGGTTGTGATTCCATCTTTATCCCACCAATTGCATCCGGGGAACCATTTCGTTCTGTTGTCGATGTTGCCGCAGCTGAAATAAACCAGCCCTGTTGAATCGTCGACGATGCTGTCTTCACAAGCTTCTGGAATGGACGTTGAAATTATGCATGACCCCGCGTTGATTTCCGGTGCCTTGACGTAGACATGTCTGTCGTTCCAACTCACCCTGCTTGTAAGCTCTGAGAATGAGCGGTCCAGGTATATGGTCCCTCCAATGACCACACCGACTGCAGCCGCAATCACATTGAGAATAACTGTCATGCTTTTTGTTGTTTGCTGAGTAGAAAGAAAACCCCATCTCTTTATGCATCAAAAACTCCCCACAAACTTAATTTTAAGTTGCAGCCGTGAGGAGAGACACGGCCGAAATATCAACTAGCTGCCCCAACGCGTGTGGGGTACAATCTGGTGTTTGAATCTTAAGATGAGGTACCGCTACGAGTAGATACTTTTGATAGATATGCCTCGAAGCCATTGCGGTCCCGGTACTGCACTTACAGGCAGGAGTCCTCTCTCAAGTGCGGTTATGTCACAGTTTAGTAGATGTAATCATATCGGCACCGATACTGCATGAAATAACGATTGAGGATTGAGCTTCATGTATGATCCAGCAGTGTATACGAGTATATTAGCTTAGGGCTCGGCAATGTGACCCTCTGCAGCCTCAACTATTGTGATACCCCACACCAGAAGCCCCCCAAGTTTGTGGGGTTGTCTCAGGCATTTTTACCCGACGATAGGGTATCTGCTTATAATATAGAACGCTTCTATCCACTTGATTATTCCTAGCTACTCGCTTAGTGTGGCTCAGGAGGCACCCTTTGTAGATGCTGCATACACGCTCAAGCACTGTAAGATGTTCCTGGTTTGGTAAAGCTCGAAAGTTCTGGATAACCTACGGTAGTTGTACAAGTACCCAGCTTTACAAATTCGCACAATGTAGCTACTCTAGCGTATCGTATCCTAGCCAGATTCCGGAAGAATCAGTACAAACCTTACACTCGTTAAGGCTGCATATATTGATAATTAATCCAATGCGCGAACGGGACGGTCCTTCTTTTCAAGCCAACCTTAATGTAAATAGTGGGGGGCCATCTCGCGGGTTTGAAGATTGCTTGTACTGTGGGCACATTCACTGTCCAACGGGTGTAATGATGAAGTAGACGGCACCATGGTACTGTTCACGAGTCTCTAGTGTAATGACGCGTCTTGGGGGCAGCCCAACCACAGGGGATGTACCCTCCCTGTTCTAGACCTCTTAACAGAGGCATTCCTACACTTGCAGGGGCAACAGCAGTTGTAAACCCTTGTAGACATTTCAGAGCTACTCAGTGTCAATTATACACTTGAAAAATTCCGGTCACGTGACATATTTGTACTCTTAAAACCGTCCAACCACTTTTTTTGCCAGTTGCGGCCATATCCTGGTGAAAATACGGCTTCCCGTCCGATCAGCCATAGTCAAGCACCAGAGAGCCCAGTTAGTATTGTAGTGGGAGACCATACGAGAATCCTGGGTGCTGCAATTCTTTTTCCACAGCCCTCTTTCTTTCTTTTTGCCACTTCTGTGCTGGTATGTTCTGTCTCTTACCCATCCAGTCTTAATAATCACCACTCCAGAGCTATTTCTGAACCTAATTTAGCCAAGGAAGGGACACTGGTAACACGAATGAATCTCTCTGTTTTAAATATTCGTGCATTAGCTACAGTAAGAATTCTCCCCATAGAAGTCGCTTACCAGCCCCTCCCTCAGGTGCATTTGAGGTGGCACAAAAACTGCCGTGGGGGCACCAGAGTTTCCGTTATAGACGAAAAAGTTATACCTGTGTACCTTCCGGAATCATTTTTTCCGACTCCAGCGGCTTTGGAACTTGAAAACATTCCTCAGCGTTCCTCAGTATTCTTTGAAATTTCGGTAATTTAGAATAAGGTTGTCGTTTATGCAAGACTTAAAATACTTCTCCAAGCACGATACAGTAACGTGGAGCTGGAAATGTACAGCTCTTCCAAGATTCCCTGCTTTTTTTGAAGCTTTAGACATATTTTTTCAGGTATTTTTATTAGCTGAATTACCCACACCCATCTCTTCTAGATCGTTCCATTCCATTCTCTAAGTTTCGTAAATATGCAAGTTTGGAGGCTGGCTGCATAAATATGCAGTAGTTGGAGGCTGGTTGCAGATTTTATGCAGATTTTTTTGCCACCTTCAGCCCCCTCAAAAGTATAATGGCCTCGGCAAAAAATATATAAACCCCCCTAGGTCCCTCTCAAATCCTCAGAATCAACCAGTTCAGTCTGAGTCATTCTGAGATGGAAGGTGCCTTTTATAGCCTGCTGAGATGCAGGCTGACAAGCAGACCTGTCTACATCACAACATGAGGACGCTTCGCTAGCAGTCTGATGACGTTGTCTACGGTGAAGATCCACGCAATGACGCATTGAAAAACATGTATGAGTGTGGAGTGCGATAGCTGCAGGTTGCGCGATAGCTGAGAAATCGGCGAGTGCAGTACCGAGCGAGTACACCCCCCTGAGCCAAGTGTCTATAAGTCCAATGGTTGACCTCTTTGAAGTGTCAATAAATCCACTGGTAGACCGCCATTAGCTGAAAACGCAATGGCCAAGAGCGAGTGTGGCTGAAATGCCTATACACTCCGTGCCTTAGTCTTACTATGAGCAAGCCGCCAGAGCCACCGACATATCGAGAGACTCCGTATGAGATACTCGCTTTCTCACAGGTGAAATTCCGTTTGAGATTCCTCACAGGTGAAAGTCCTGTTTGAGAGTAAGAGATACTCCTTGAGATACTCTATGCCGCCTAGAACTGAAGAGCCAAGCTGAAATGCCAGAGCTGCCAGACGCAGAGTAGTCGTGAAGACTGAGACGCCTAGAGCAAAGATCTGCTAGACAGACGCCTACAAGGTCAAAAGAGCAGTGCCAGAACCAGAGCTGAAATGCCAGTGTCAGAGCAACAGAGCCAGAACCAGCTGAAATGCTAGAGTCAGAGCCATGAGCGAGAGCTGAAAAGCCAGAGCCTTCACCGATAAGTCCAAAGAGCAATGAGTGTGTTTACAGAGCCAATGCCTTGAGTGAGCTAGAGCCAGCATAAGTCCAAAGAGCAGCAGTCAGAGCCAATGAGTCCAAAGAGCAATGAGAGCCAGAACATAGCCAGAGTCGTCGAACCAGAGCTACGAGCAAGAGCCAGTGAGTCCAGAGAGCAATAAGCGCCAAACGCCGATGAGCATAAGTCCAAAGAGCAGCACATTTTACGAGCCACTAAGTCCAGCGAGCATGAGCCGTTTCTCATAAGTCCAAAGAGCAGAGCCACCCAGGCAGAGCCAGTGAGTCCACAGATGCAATAAGAGCCAAAGCCGGAGTTGAAGCCAGGGCCTAGAGCCGAGGCGAGCAGTGCCACTAAGTCCAAAGAGCAATAAGAGCCATCATGACAAAGAGCCAGGGCTAGCGCCGAGGCCAGTCTTTCAGGAGTAGGCAGTCGAACCTCACAGAGGAGTAGACTGACCGAACCTGCTTATTTAGTTGAGAGGAGTAGGTGAAATTCCGAACCTCTGGG
>BCKF01000007.1:1075749-1104867 GCA_001600515.1 Yarrowia sp. JCM 30694 | reverse complement strand
TCATTTTATCACCGGGTTTTATATTGATAGTCTCTTCATCACCATTTGTTATGTATTTTACAATCTTTTTTTTTGTAATTAATTAAGCTCCTCCGCTGCATAAAACCTTTTTTTTCTGCATGTTTCTTTGTTGTGGTGGGTTAGGATGGTATCTTTATAGTGAGTCCCCGTTTTAGTGTGGAAACCTCAAATTTGTAATTTCGCTTGAATATTGCTTTTGTTCATGAGATTTTGGTATAGATCAGGAGCTCGACATGGGTACATCACGATAACACCATCCTTGATGATCTTACTAGAACATATCAGCTGCTATATACTATCAGAGACTGCCAACTACCCCTTCGTTAATTACAAATAACCTTAGCTATCCCTTTGTGAGTCTATTACTGGGCATGCAGGAGAAGAGTTGAAACACCTGTATTTGTAGATGGTGATGTGATAGTGGGCTGGAATAGTGACGAGGGAGGTGCTCGTCACGTGAATATTTTTGCAATTTTCCATTTATCGCTTTTTTCAAAATCGTACGCGTCACCACGTGTTTCTCCTTTATGGATTCAGCGAATGAGAGCTATGGGCTCTTTGACAGGATGAATAGGGGATGATAAGGAGATACGGCGTGTTTCAGGTAGGTGCTAGTTTCAAGAGTGAAGTATGATATATAGAGTGAGATGCTTAGTAAATATTGAAAGTAGAAGTCAAGTATAATGTGGACAAAACAGCTTGGAATTAGTGAGCCTTTTACTTACGATATGTATCTCTAGAAAGATTAGAGAAGAACGCTCTTATCACACAACAATCAGTATATACAATTACACAATTCAGCTTATATGTACTGTCTCATGTAATCACCTCACTGACACATTAGTCATGGTCCATTTGTCATCCTATCAGCTGAATTGTCTCAACTTAGCGTTGGTTAATTTCCCATTATCTCAAGAATCAGCAATATTAAATCAAGCAATGAATTTTGAACTGTAGATCATTAATGGCAATGGATTCTATGACCTAATTGGAAACTGTGCCTTTGAAGCTCTTCCCAAAGAGTCTCAAAAACGTCTCTATTGAGCTCACCTCCACCATATCTTCTCTGCCCAGAAATCCCTCTCATAATCGTTTATGGCCTTACAAATATCAATCTACTTGCCAACCTTAACTAACCTCAACTGTATTCATATTCTTAAACTAATTGCCATATCAAACACCCCATCCAACTGCCCCAAACAACCACATATCATCTTTTTTGTTCTTCCCTCTTCACCTACACCCCCTCTTCACTCCAGGTACACCCACTTACCCCTCTCATCGCCTCTCACAAAACCTACACCTCGTAGATTATGCACGCATGCTGCCTCACATGCTTGGCTTGCTTTCTGAGGACAAGAGATTTACAGTAAAAGTCATTACCTTTCCAAAATGGGATACCGCCAAGGATATCAAAAGCAACTCCACATAAATCAGTATACGACATGAATACCACTACAACCCCCACAATTTCCCTCGTATTCACTCACCACCGTATTATATTTTTCGAGCACGTTGAATAATATTTCCAAGCACTTCATTGTTTTATTGTCTCATTGTCTCATTGTCTCATAACAAACATTAATACCCTCCCACTGTAAATCTCTGCGTAAATCGCAGATGCCATAAATAAATAACTGAAGACCTATTTTTAGCTGTGCAACATGTCTAGCGGCTTTCCGTTTCGGATACTACATTCTTGGCAAAATCTGGGCTAGCGTGCTTACTAAGACTATCGCAATACTGCATGGATTCGGGATTTTTTTATACCCAGAGAATGCTCCCAACTTGACGAATCCAACGCACTTGTCCGCATCTCGCTATCTCGTCTGTACCTGTCGCAAACTGTAATCTGCCAATTTTTCCAAGGCTATTTCTGTCTGTTTACTTCCCCAGCCGAGGCATACATATAGCTGCAAGGGGTGCATACGACACCTCCGGGAAATGCAGCTACCAGGGGCTGTTGCCTGGGTAACGAGCGAATGGCTTAGTAAGCACTCCCCAGGTTTTTCACCACAAAAAAGACCCAATCCAGCTCCAATCTATAAGTCTCACTTGCTACTTCGCCCTGAACGTTCTCAAAAGGCTAGTCTAAGTCTGAGTGGCTGGGAGGGTGATGAAGTTTATTTTTTGATTGGAGAACGAGTAGCAGGGTAAATACTTGACGAAATCGCAATTTGAAAGCGGTATCGTATTCTCCAGAGTCTCCCCGTTTCAATCCATCTCTCCATTTCTCAATCGGACGCTTCCCCATCTCCCCACACTCTTCTCCCAATGCGCAATTATTCAAAGTTGCTAAGCTTAGCTGCCCTCACCTGGACTTTCACTAGCACCATATATTACCTTGGGAAGAGAGATCTCCGGCTTCAGCAGCTCCTCATTGTGTTACCCTCACCTCCGTCTCTCGTTCTCCTTACAACATGCGCAACTTGACTGAACCGACCGACCCGAACGAGGACAAAAAGTCCGTCAATGAAAACATCGAGAGCGTCGAGAGCTTTGACAACCCGTCGACTTCGTCGGGTTCACTTCCGGACAGCAACAACACCCGTATCGAGCAAAACACGCCTGAAATGCGAACTCCGGCTCAGAGTCCCGGGATTGGACCGGAAACGCCGTACAACAACACCCGAAACGTGTCTGAGGGCTCAGAGTTCAGCTACGGACCCGGAACGCCGTATCTGCCTCGTCCACGACGTTTATCGGGCGAAGGAAGGTCTTTTGGGTCGTCTAGCGACAGTTTGAAGAAGGAAAAAATGGGCACGCCGTCGTTCGATAGGTACCCTGTAGCAGCGTCGTTGTCATCTTACAACATTTCGTTTGAGAAGCATCCGCTCATGGCCGACGACTCGTTTTCGCCGTTTGGAGGCTACCCCGTTTCCGTGTTCCCCATCAACATGGACGAGAAGGAAGGAGACGACTACTTGCATAACCCCGACCCGGTGCTGGACCAGGAAATGGACAAAAAGTGCCACCGAATGGACTTCCGGGGCGTGTCCAGTCTGATTGCATTCATTGCGCTCATTTTGGGCGCCATTTCGGTGTTTATTATTGTTCCTGCGTTGACTTATTCAGGAGTCACGGAACGTATTGACCATCCGAACGTTTTGCATGAAGTCGAGGTTTTGTCAGCATACAAGTTCCCTCAGCTGAGTTTCCGAAAAACTCTCATCGACCCAGATACCCCTTCATCTGCAAACACTCATACTGCACGAGACGGCTCTTCTTGGAACTTGGTTTTTTCGGACGAGTTCAACCTTGAGGGAAGAACTTTTTACCCCAAAGACGATCCTTTCTGGACTGCTGTGGACCTGCATTACGCTGCTACTCGAGATTTGGAATGGTACGATCCTGATGCTGCTGTCACTGAAAATGGTACTCTTGTTCTTACTCTGGACGCTTTCAAGAACCATGACTTGTACTACCGGTCTGGAATGGTCCAGTCCTGGAACAAGCTGTGTTTCACTCAAGGATACATTGAAATCTCGGCTTCTCTACCCGGACAAGGAAGAAACCCCGGTCTTTGGCCTGGTTTGTGGACTATGGGTAACTTAGGACGTCCTGGTTACTTGTCTACTACAGACGGTATCTGGCCTTACTCTTATGACTCTTGTGATGCTGGAATCACCCCTAACCAGTCGTCTACTGATGGTATCTCTTTCCTTCCCGGTCAGAGACTCAACATGTGCACTTGTAAGGGAGAAGACCATCCTAACCCTGGTGTTGGACGAGGAGCTCCTGAAATTGATGCTCTGGAAGGATCAGTCGACTCTACTCTACATATCGGAGTGGCTTCTCAGTCACTTCAGGTTGCTCCTTTTGATATCTGGTACATTCCCGACTACAACTTCATTGAGATCCACAACTCGTCCATCACCAGTATGAACACTTATGCTGGTGGTATGTTCCAGCAGGCTATTTCTGGAATCACTGTACTCAACAACGAGTGGTATGAGACTCCTTCTGATGGATCTGGAGATAACTCGTACTTCCAAACGTACGGTTTTGAATACACCAACGACGATAACAATGGTTATATCCAGTGGCATGTGGGTTCGGATCCTACTTTCACTCTCCACACTTTTGCCCTCGGACCTAATGGTAATATTGGACGAAGACCTATTTCCAAGGAGCCCATGTCCATCATTATGAACCTGGGTGTGTCCAACTCTTGGACTTATATTGATTGGCCCAGTATCTCGTTCCCCTCAAAGATGAGAATCGATTATGTTCGAATCTACCAACCTCAAGGTCTGGAGTCTGTCACTTGTGACCCCAAGGGATTCCCTACCTATGACTACATTGAGAAGCATCGACCGGCGTACGACAATGCTAATTACACGCTGTGGTCGGATGCGGGATACGATAGACCGATGAATACGTTGATGGATGGGTGCAAGTAGGCGAAGATGCGAAGCATCTGAGCCTGCTCTACCGTCAGCACCAGCTGTATAGCTACTTATTTATTTGTATGTAATTATAGATTTTGATTGTTTGAATGAGACTGTAGGAGTAGAATAGCGTAAAATATGTGCTTGTAGATACTAAGAGATTGTTTAACTATTGTTCTATGCTTCTGCTTTTATAAGTATGTCTCAAAAGGGCAGTAGATGTACGGTATCTCAAGCAGCAGAAAGGCCAATATAAAACGCATAAGCTTGGAAATGATGGTCTATAGTGGTTTAATGACGCTCGGAATTCATCAGAAGGCCTTTGAAGTGCGTATATCATTAAAACACCCCATGTTTATAGACTCTTCTGTCACCCCTCATCTTGAAGAACAGAACAACGGGCACCCCGAGCTCCCAAGGCTATTCAGTACAATAAAAGATACATAATTAGTGAAACTGAAGCCATATTTTCTCATTTTCAACTTTCCTTTAGTCAAAAACAACGAATATCGGTGTTTCAGATTTTTCCAACATCTTCATACCATAACCGTCAGCATTCAAACAGCTGTACAACGCGAACGGCAAGACCTGGGAGGAAGAAAACTTCGCAGATCGATTTATTCGACGTTGAGGTACCCCCTGGCACTCCTGAAACTCCGAAATTCGTCGAAAATTTTTTCAACGGAATTTTGATTGCGGAGGCCACGTTTTCCAAAAATTTAAGATTTATTGGGCGTCTGGTGTAGTTGGTTATCACATGCGCTTAGCATGCGCGAGGTCCCCGGTTCGATTCCGGTGTCGTCCATCTTTTTTCATTTTTGAAATACCCCGATTTCAGCTTTTTTTTGCACTCCAAACATCCTCAACTACCCGTAACCATTCTGTTATTGGCGCTACTGCACTAGGGTGTCACAATATTATCCACTAGCGCCGTGCTTAATCCAGGTGCCAAGCCTACTATCGAGGCGAACAAAGAGCAAGGTCCAACGGTCGCAATAATATCCCCTTTTCACACACCCGAGCCGGAATTAAATTCTAAAGAGCCAAATTGCTTTTGCTCGTACCTCGGCTAAAAGATACGGCTCTCTGCTAAGTTGCCAGGGGCTCATCTCCGATAAATTAAACCTTTACGGGCGGCGCTATGAGACGGCTCCGTGGAAGAAAATTCCAGATGTGAAACTTCTCTGAAACGGAGTCCGATTGATGTTAGAGAGATGTCGTTTGATGTTCAGAAGGTGAGGTGTGGGATTCACTGGAAATATCTCAAATGGATATCCATAGCTTATTAAGTGTTCGTACACCCTTGTATATAACGCACCGTACACTTCTACCTCACTCAGCAATAAAGCCCTAGCCTCACTGGTCTTGGCTCGCTCAGCCCCTCTTCCAATTCCACATCAAAGACTATTTAAATATCTTCAAACCTGGTGATAACTTAACTTGACGTACTGCAACACATGTCACAGGCATGGCTCTCTGTACAGTGGACATGCTGATCGCAAGCACCGATCGCCGAGATTTTATTTCATTTGCCATTTGAAGATTGGCAGATCGACAATGGCCCTGGTTTACTCGTTGCCTATTTGGGCTTAGTACGAACTAACTACTCATCTTGATTACTTCAATCATGTATACATTAAATATTCTATATGCAAAAACTTAGACCGTGTTAAGATGGTCGTAAAGATAATAATTATGGGACCCGTACTGCTCACCGACAATCATCTTGACCTGGATCAGAATTCGGTCCATTCGGTCGTAGATCTTGTTGGCAATAGACAGGGCAGAAATGTACTGCAGACCATCAGAGGTCTTCAGACGTTCGTTGGACACATCAATAGGCTCATTAACAACTCCTTCGATGATATCAGGGTTGGGCATTTCAGAGCTGTCTGTTTGATGAAGAGAGCTCCAGTCATTGCCATTGGCCAGGCTGTACAGCTGACCATCCAGCATCTGAACATGTTCCATGAGCAGATGAGCAGGAGTGATTTCAGGCAGACCCACTCCTCTCTCTAGAGCTGAACCGGTCATGTACAGAATGGCAAAGTAGTGGGACATGAGGTTCTGGTTTCTCCATCCAATACACTTGAGCACATGAGGCAGCCAGAACTCGGGGTCCTTGAACCGTTTCAGGATAGTGTAGAGATGAAGATACAGCTCGACAATCTCACCGAGAAGAGCAATCAGCTCCTTGTACACTGCAGCAGGCCAGGGACCCTGCATCTCAGGCTCGTACTTGAGAATCATGGTTGTTCGTCGAGCACCCATCAACTTCATAATGATGCCGTTGATGTGGCCGGCAATAGGATCAGCCTTGGCGTCAACAACAATACGGGGGTTTCGCATTTTCTCAGCAGCAAAATGGGACACTTCACAAAACAGATTGCCCGTCTCGTGAATGACAGCAGACAGCATCTTTCGAACGGCCTTCTTACCAGTGTAAGGATGAGGCACGTAGGAACAAATGGAGCCAATGAGAATACCACAGCAGACAGCAACAAATCGATGCCACGCCACCTTGAAACCCACTCCGATACTGTACGCAGCCAGATGCTGACCATCGACCCAAGAAATACCCACCACCAGAGTATGAGTGATGACCAAGACAATGGTGGGGATGGGAGAACCAATGGGATGGAACTCTCGATAGAACTGCAGAGGAATGTAGACGATACCCATAGTGACAGCGTAGCCGTAGGAGTTTCCATGTCCGTTACCCGTACTGATATACCATGCAACCATAGCAATGACCACAGCGTAAAAGGTATGTAGCACTCGGTTGATGATATTGTACAGGTTATCAACAGCCAGCTCGGCAACAGACAGGAAAGTCATGACAATGACCCAGTACAGACGGTTGGAGTAGTACCAGTAGTGAGAGTGCTTGAACAGAGCCGGGAACGAGGCCAAAACAACGAAAATCGCGCCCTTGACAGGAACAGTGAACTTGGTCTGGATAATAAAATGGTAGAAGGACCGAATGGCGCCTCCTACAGTGTGACCAACGTGTTGTCCGGGTGCGGCATCGGGATCTCGAATTTCGGCCATGGTGGATTTGAGAGAAAAGGTGCTCTGTTCAGCTTCAGCCTCGTTGGAGTACTTGGCATCTCCAGCACCGGTGAAAACGGACATTCGGAACTTGCTCATTTGCACGTACGAGCCGAGTCCAGTCACCCAGTGAGGCTCGGGCTGCTTGTGGTCCATATCGATCATCTGCTCAACCATAAAGTCCAGGTTATGGAGAATCTCCTGGAGATATCCACAGTAGAGAGAGCCCTGAAGAACACGTGACACCAGCACTCCAGCCTCGGCTCCAGTGAAAATCGTGTATCGATCCACAATGAACTGGTCTCTGACAACCTTGTATCGCTCGTAAACCTCCACAAGCTGAGCAGCTCGCTCCTGCTGAAGAGCAACCCGCTTCTTTCGCATCCAGGGAAGGAAGTAGGCATAGGTTCGGAAATGGTTACAAGCATCAGTCCAAGCAACCATAGAGTCGAGTAGTTCAGCAACAGAGTCGAGAATGGGGCCGGAAATCTTGTCCAGAGTCTCCATCACGTGATCCAGATCGTCCACGGAGAAAGGAGGGTCAACAGAAACAGCCTTGGTGCCGGCAGGTTCCTGCAAAGTAGAAGCTCGTTTCCACTCGTCTCTGAGAACTCCAGCCATGGAGTGCTGAGTCTCAAAAGCACCAACAGGACGGTAATCCTTGGGCTTCTTGGGCTTGCTCTTCTTGTTGTCGGATCCAATAACGAAACTGAGCTGTCGTTCGAGAGTCTTGGTGTCGCCCTTGTGGTACTCAAGTACAGCATGTCTCAGGTTCTCCATGGAGTCATAGAACATACTGAAACCACTCATCATGGAAGCCAGTCGAGAAACAGTAATCTTGGCACTTTGGTAGTGAGCCAGAGAGTACCGGGTGATAGTCACTTCCATAGGCATAGAAGACTCCATAGCTGAAAGGACAGGGAAGAGACCTCTGATTTTGAGAACAAGACCTTCAATAGTGCTGAATTTGAGCCACTCAGTTTCATTAGAGGGACGTGTTTCAGCCACAAACTTGCGCTGGAACTTGATCAGCGAGCTCAGAAGCATGTACTCCTTCTTGATCATGTCCATGTACTGATGAGAAGAGGTGACGGGGCAGATGACGATAGCAACAAACATGTTCAAGGCCAAAGCAAGACCCATGGGCTTCATCATACCTGTTCCAACCTCTTTAGCGTCAAACCACGGAGTGTGAACAGACGAAACCAGAGAAACACATGCAGCAATCATACCAGTAATGGCTCCAGGAATGTATACCGGGTGCTTGAACTTGAAGTAGAAATGAACCACTCCAGTAGCTGCCAGCCAGAATGCGTAGACGGCAGAGGTGGATCCTTTCATGTAGATACCATGACTGGCTGCTTCGTTGAGACACGCCATGAGCTGCTCTTTGTTGAGGTCGGAGCTGCACAGACCTCTCTGGACCACATCTGCCATAAAGTCCTTGACTGTCCATCTGTCGTAAAAGTACGTGTTGCAGATTCGCATGGGAATGATGTTAGCTCCGACCCAGCCTGACATGATGAACACCATAAGCAGAATGTTGATGACAAACGCTGAAATGATAGACAACTGTCCTGACGGCATGACAATGGACATGACGAGTCCAAGGTAGCACGAAGGACCCAGCCATCTCGCTGATTTATGACACACCATCAAAATGATGATTGTGAAGGAGCACAGCCAGTCTCTGAAAATGACAATGAAGCCATTCAAGTCCAGGTGTTCAGTGAACCACCAGGGGTGCAGAAATCTGTGCCAAAACGGGTGTTGCGGAGGACCCGCCGGCCGGTTGGGAAACGCTCGTTTCGTGTTATTGAGCATTTCTCGTCGGGGAGTCGGGTCATCGACCGTTCTATGTCTTCTAGGCCGCAGAGAAAAGAAGTCCTCGCTGATTCTGCGTGCTAGAGATCTGGGTCGTTGTGGCTCGTTTTCCTCGGGCGACTGCGACTCGCCCTTCTCCATCTCGTAGCTGTCATCCTGGTCGTCTCCATAGTACTGTTGTGGGTGGTGTTCTTCGGCAGACAGAGTCTGGTGGGCGGGAGGTTCCTGCTGCTGGGGTGCAAACTCGAACCCTTCTTTTTCTTGACCAGGGTCTGGAACGTGTCCCGGTGTAGTCATCTGTGTTAGTTTGTACAAAAGTTGAGTCCTTGGATATCATGTTTTGTTTGTCGTGAATTTGTCATTCTTAATCATGTCGCTAGTCGCTTAATCTCACTATACAGCTGCACCCCAAAATGCGGCTGAGAATGCAGTGAAGTTGATGTTGTTGTAGACTGTAAGATCGTGTGTGTCATATCAATGCTGTTTGTCGCTCCACTGTCGTTTGCCACTTCACTGTTGTCGTATGTTTACAGTGTTTGCTCTGTATCGTCTCACTTCTCTCAGCTCTGTATCGTCTCCTCCTCCTCATCACCCTAATGCAGGCTGTACAGCTGTTACTGCAACAGACCCCCCTCCTAGCACTCACCGATATCCTTGAGGTTGAAGATGTAAGGACCCAATGTTATATCCGACGGTATATATCTCTTGGTTTGGCTTTGGCCAGTCTTCATAGCACCCACTCTATTCATATAACACACTTTCCACATAGACTTTGGCCAAAGTTAGCTTGTAAGCTTTCCATGCAGCCTTCTGGCGGACGCTGAAAGTCTCTCAGATCTGCATCCGAAAAAAGCGGAGAAGAGGAGTGGTAGAGGTGAGGAGGTGAAGAGGGTGAAGGAGAATAGATCTGAGGTGGTACCAAGTCGGTATGGGTCTTGGTTGAGGAGATATGCTGTTTTTCCTTTCTCACGATCGAGCCTTTCAATCGACCATCTCATTATCCCATAGCTACAGTGCATACAGTAATTCTCTATATCATCGTTCGTGAACTCGGATCGGACTCACCTGTACTCCTCCGTCTCCTTACATATCTCCAGCATGCTTACTACGTCGGTTTGTCCTGCCACTGGCTGCTATCTAGGTTTGGACGCTGTAAAAAAACTACAAGCCGGATACGAAGCAGGCGGTTCAGGTAGCCCTGAGAATGTAGAGTGCGCTGGGTGAAACCGAAGCATCATTCTGAGACCCGTTGGCCCACCTGATGGGGTATGCGCGGGAGGGTGGGTGAGGAGGAAGAGTATATAGAGAGGCAGAGTCCAGGTACTTAGTTCTCCTCTTGGGGTTTATTAGCGACAATCATGGCAATCCACGCAGAGAGTTTGCTTAGTAAAGGGAGGTGTTGGAGGAGGAGCAAAGACGAAATGAGTAAAATGGGGGGTATTCAAACAAATGTAGCCTGAATAATCGCCTGTTTTTCACCACATGCTCAATTTTCTACTCATACTGTCCACTCGATGAGCGGAATTAAACACTATCACAACGTTGGGTGTGCCAAACCTTGCTGTGCCATTTATGCCAGGCTGTATGGTAATATGCCGCAAGAGGATAAAAGTAGACAGCAAGACACCTTGAGCTGGATGACATTGAATCGGATGAAATTAATGTGTAGATCATCAGATGAGGGGTCCATGGAGATGATTTAATATGAAAATGTAGCTCTTTCATATCCATCCACATTCAGAGCAAGTATACATTGTGGAGCAATTATTACAAGAGACTGTCTCAAATCTCTATTAGCACGAGGCTGATATCTTGGCACCTCTGTAACTAGCCATTGAGATAGAATCAGCTAAATCTGAGCAGTTCGGCAAATATTGCACCTGTCTCAACCCGTGTACTCGTGTTTTTTTTAATTTTTACCCCTTTTTTCATGATTTTTTTCCAGCCCTTTTTCTTTTTTTTTCTCTTCGCTATCCGCACCCTTTAGAGCCTGGCGGCAAACGGTAATTCTATCATAGCCCAGAATATGATAATGTCGACATCCAATTAAGGATCCGTGTAGGTGTGGCATGTAGCGGTGTAATATTCGTACAAGTATGTGGCTGTTGGAAACCCGATTTTTCCACAATTTCCTCATTTTACAGCATTTCTTGAGATTTTCTTCTACACCATCTAAATTTTCGACTTTCACAGCCCCCCATTATAACTCCGGTAACCTTGAGCATCTCCCACGTTGTCGTATCCATCTGTGGCTTACTAACGGCTGAAGCCAAGATTTCTCGGCTTTTCGCCTGCACATGGCGATATTGCTTTTTGCCCATTATCAGGGTTTGAGAGTTTATGTTGAAAAGTTGAAGAAAACGGATACCGAGAAAAGGTGCTATATTAGAGGCGCTAAAAGTACGCTAATGGATTTGTGGGGTGTGGTAGGCAGTTCAGACGAGGTATCTCCGTAACTCCAGTTAAACCTGTTCAGTCAGGTCAGTTTTGTCATCTCCGATTTTAATCTTTTTAATTTTATGTGCCAGCCAGGCGATGCGAAACTAAGTCAAAATGGCATAATAAAGCCAGTGACAAATGTAATGTACGGGTAGAATGTTGTTTGGGAGAGGGTAGGTGTAACCGATCACGTGATTCGGAGTTACACTTTGAGAAGAGATATCTCCGGCTTAATAAGCGAACTAACTGCGAGTAGTACAACCGGAAATAACACATTGATACTTGTGCCAAAGAATAACTCGGAGACACCTATTTCTTAACTCCTTGTCTTTAGCACAAGATAGTGATAGCCCAAGCTAGTTTGGACTCATCACAGGGTCTGCTAGTTTAGACTGATGAGCGTATTAACAAGGAATAACAAGGAGTAAGGAGAAAGAGAGGTTTTCCTGGAGTTCAGGATTGGTTTTTTCAATTCTTCAAACGACAAGTTTTCATACGGTCATAAGGCTAGGTCAGGCGTGGGTGTTAAGCTTGAACAAAGTGAGACAGTGAGATATTGAGCTGGCAATTTGAACCGAGGAGCAATTAGTATCAGCTCACTTTTGAATACGCCATGGGTGTCACAAAAGCAAGTACAAACGGTGTTTTCTTGAATACTCCAATCCAGCAGATTTTCTCCACATCACCACTCTCTTCGTATGACATACACAATCTCGCAGATACGCGCAATCAGCCCTTTGTTGCAGAACTCAATCCCCAAGTCGGTCTCAACGCACATCCCGTGTGGAACAAAACACTGTATTTGTCAGTATGGGGGTGTTTCAGGGGTGGAAGCCACATTAACGATCCAACAGTGCTCTTAGTTCAGTGGTCTTTGCTTTGTATCTTTACAATTCATATGGTCACTTAATGTCGCATAACCAGAAGACAGCTGTCAAGGAGTTTCGTATGATGCAAGATAAAAGTACAAGTACAGTGGGTAGCCACTTGAGGGGAACGGATCTACAGCTGTGCAATACGAGTAAGACAGAGAGGAGGGGATGCGTATAACTTAGAGGCGGGTATGTTGACAGACTGTAGAGAAAAAAAAAGGCGGGTAAGAGAGTCTGGAAGTCAGGACTTACATAGCTTCAAACGCTGCTGGTAACGCTATTATGATATCAGAATAATGAGAAAGATCGTGCGGTTCTAATGAACTGCTTTTTAAGCCCGTGGGATCAATATTCAAGGAGATATCAGCCAATTACAGTAGCGCGACGATAGCACAAGCATGAGTTCTCAAATTGCTTAGCAAGCACAATTTTGAAATCAGCATACCCCAAATAATCGACCCAGACCAAAATCCAAAGATATATTGTGGACATACTCTTAACCTGTTGGTATTCATAAAAAATGTAGTTGAGATTGGGTGTATTTCAGGTGGCTATGCAACAGACAGTGATGACCTAAACGAGACTACAGTGCTCTTCAACTACTAGGGTTTATAAAAACATCACTCATTATCATTAAGTATATACAAAAATATGGAGGACCAGCAACTCAGCTTTCTGTAGCCCTCTAGATTCGTAGGCACTCGCTTCGCTCATGCCTACTGCTTACCCACTCTATGGCACTCCTTCAGGAACCAATCAACCTGCTCAGGATCCATCATAGGCTGGGTTCCATGGCCAAAATTAATAATGTAATTCTGCTTGCCTCCGCCAAATCCAGCAATCATCTCCTCCACCTTCTTGGTGATCATTTCTCGAGATCCATAGATAACACCAGGATCAAGGTTGCCCTGCAGAGTGACTCGTCGGTTTCCAACAACCTTAACGGCCTCGGCAGGGTCCCAAGAAGAGTCCAGAGAGATGACATCATACCCCAGATCGCAACAAGCGTCCAGAGCGTACCACGAGTTTCGGGGGAAGAAGACCATGGGCACATCATGTTCCTTGGGGTCGTACTTATCTCCAGCAAGCTCCTTGACTCGAGCAGGGACCTTGTCTCTGATCTGCTTGACGTAGGGAAGCGAGTAGAGCTTGAACTCGGCGGGAGTGAGTTCTCCTCCAGTGGACTCAAAGACCTGGAGAATCTGAGCTCCTGCAATCACCTGATGAGCAAGATAATCCACAGCAACATCGGTGATTCGCTGCAGAACCTCGTTACAGGCCTCAGGGTACTTGTACAGCCACTCCTTGGTCCACTTGTGCATTCGAGAAGATCCTCCCTCAAGCATATAAGCCAGAAGAGTGAAAGGAGCTCCAACAAAACCAAACAGAGGAACTCGACCGTCCAGCTTCTTTCGAGTCAGAGTAATGGCGTCCAGAGACCATCCAAGACACTCCTTGATGTTCACCTCACTGCTCTTTTTGAGCTTGGAAATATCCTCAGGAGTTCGAAGAGGTTCAGGGAAATGAGGACCCACCTTGTCAACCATCTCAACAGTCATACCCAGAGCCTGAGGAATGACCAGAATGTCGTTGAAGATAATTGCCACGTCAATGAGACCGGGGAAGTGCTCAATGGGCTGGATGGTGATCTCAGCAGCGATTTCGGGGTCTCTACAGGTCTCGAAAAAGTCTCGCTTGCCCTTGACAACATGGTACTCGGGAAGATATCGACCGGCCTGTCGCATCATCCACACGGGAGGACGCTCGACTTTCTCGCCTCGGGCGGCTCGGAGAATCAGGTCGTTTTTGAGGGCGGGAAAGGTCATTTTGGGGTGGTTGGGGGTGGTGAGAGGAGCGACGTAGCTTGGTTTTATCATAATTAATTAGGGTTAGGGCAGGAGGGGGGAGATTTTCACGGGCTGAAAAACAGGGGTTAAAACTAGGTTAGGGGAGTGTTATGGGTATGGTTTGGAAGGAAATTTGAAGGAGATTCCAGATCTGTTGTCTGATTTCTTCTAGGACACCTCCTTGGTATTCAACAGAAACATGTTCTGAAGCAACTTTTGAGAATAGACTTTGATCTAGGGTCAGGGTTGTCCCCGGTTTAACATTTTTTCACAACTGATCTTCACATGCCGTGAAGGAGGGGTTAGTGTGGGGTTGGGGGTGGGGTCTAATGGGGTTATTATTGAGTCACGTGAGTATTACAAAGGTCACGTGATGTTCCTAACCCTGGAAATACTAGTTTGGTACGGTCTAGACTCCCCGCGACATGCAAGATGATGGCTGCAGCGTCAAGGTTCAAAGATCGGGATTTGATGGAGATGCAGAATCAGCTGGCATCGGAGGTCACGTGAGGGTGAAGGGGGGGTTTTGGAGGTGGTTTTTGTGTGGTTGTAGTGTTGGGGTGTAGGGGTTGTATAGAGGGTGGTTTAAGGAGTGCTAGGATTACAGGTTATGAGCTGATTTGTTGAAAACACGACTTTTGGAAGGTGGATTTGTGTTTTAAGAGTTGGAAGGGTTTTGGGAGGATGGTTGCTTGATAATTGACGCATCTTGATTGGTCCATATCTGTTTTTGCTTCTGTTGGTGGTGCAGAGAGAGAGAGGTGGTTTTTAACAAAACGTGTCTTTAGAGTTGTTGCAGGGGTTGAAGAAATGGGAATGTCTCTACCTTGCTCAGTTTGTGTCTGATTGGGATAATTTCTGGATATTTGGAATCGCAATGTCTTCTACGTCATTATGGCAAAACTACAGCTCATTTAATCACTTTTTCATGAGCATTGATGGATAGTCCTGATCTCAAATAAGTTTCAATCCCCGAAATCTAATCCCAACATCAAGCCTCATCGGATACTCTTAATGTGATGAAGTGATGATGTGAGAATCTGATCTCTGCCCATATAATGATATACCCCACTTTTAATTCCGAAGCAACAATATTCTATAGGATTCTATCGGGTTCTTTTATAGCTATACATGCATTACTAATCACCTGCATGATTTGTAATCCTTCCAACATTACTAATACTGTCTGTAGACACTTTATATTGCCACCAAACACCCCATAAGTGTCTCTTCACTGCCTCCTTAACTGCCTATTATTGTCTGGAATCTTCCAACTTGCTCCGTAAGCAGACCCTAACCCATGCATGAAAGTTTAAAAAAATATCTGCAAGTGTGACCAAAGTTTTGATATATCAGAGTAGGACCTCTTGTTCACCACACACATTACAACTTATCACAACTACAAAATGAGTGAAGACCATCTAGGACAACAGATTGACGCGCAGGCGACGCAGGACCAGGAAAACCAGCGGGATATCTACATTGACAACGACGATATTGCCGATGTGGTTCCCGAGTCCAATGAGCCTGAACCCGAAGAGGATGACGATGATATGGACGGTATGGACGATGGAGAGGAGCATGAGGAGGGTGACGAAGCCATGCAGGGCGAGCAGGAACAGATCGAGGTTGATATGCGAAACAACGCCGTTGCTTGGTTTGACAAACATGAGGACTCTGTCTTCAAGGTGATTGCTCATCCCTCTGTTCCTCTGGTTGTTTCTGGAGGAGGAGACAACTGTGGATACATGTGGACCAGCAATTCGACCGAGCCCAAGCTGGTGACCAAGCTGGAGGGACACAAAGAGAGTGTGACTGATGGAGGTTTTTCTAGTGACGGACAGTTTCTGGTCACTTCCGATATGGCCGGATGTGTCAAGCTGTTCCATGGATCCAACAAGTTCCAGAAATGGACCGAGGTGGATTCTATTCAGGAGGTTGAGGAGGTTGTGTGGACCGAGATGCATCCTGAGCAGAATGTGGTTGCCTTTGGAGCCACTGACGGCTCTGTCTGGGTGTATTCTCTGGAAGACACTGGATTTGTGTCCATGACTGTTCTCAACGGACACTCTGGATGCTGTACTGTTGGTCATTGGGTTCTGACCGAAGATAAGGACTCTCTGACTCTGGTCACTGGTTCTGATGATGGATCTATCGTCTCTTGGAACGTTTACAACTCTGTGGCCAACTACACTCTGTCTGCTACTTTGTTCAAGGGCCCCGATGTCTGGGTGTCCATGGCTGAAGATCCTACCAAGAAGACTCTTGCTGCTGGTGCTGCTGATGGAAAGCTGGTTCTGTTCAAGATTGAGAGTGGACAGCTCATTGAGACCATCAACACTTGCTCCAACAAGATGGAGGACGGAGAGCGATCCGTCGAGGCTCTGTCCTGGTGCAAGTCCATGAAGCTGCTTGCTGCTGGAACTACTTCTGGTCAGATCATGCTTTACGATACCAACACCTGGAGACTGCGAAAGATTCTTGTCATGGGAGACGCCGTGACCTGGATCCAGTTTGAGGAGGATACTCCCGTTCTTGTGGCTGCTGCTATGGACGGTGTTATTCGAAAGTTTGATGCCCGAAACGGAGACGAAATCTGGGTTGGGCGAGGACACAACATGGGTGTTTTGGATATGGCCATTACTAGCCAGGGTAAGCTGGTTACCGCTGGTGACGAGGGCGTTTGTCTCGTTTTCGACGAGAACTCTGAGTCGCTTCCTTAAACGAACTTGCTCTCATGACCTCCATAGATCTGTCTACCCTAGGGAGACACAAAAACACACAGTGTACACGATGTTTGACATCAATAACTTAATCGCTTGTCACCAGGCCCCTATAGAAATGAATTTGTTAACATGACTTGTTTTGTAGAGACACGTTTTACATTAAACTTGAGGCGTCCACTTGGGACATTGTTGAGACTTCTAAATATATTGTAGACTCAGCTGTTCAATACAACAATACAGCAGCTTCAAACCTGTAATTGGACCTGTATCTGCAACAATTGGTCATTCTAAGACAATTTAAATCCATCTGCTTCTTGCTGTCATACTGCAGATGCAGATAATCTGTCTGATCTGTCTATCATCATCTCTATTAGGTAGGCACCGGTAGGCACCAACATACAGCTGCCTTACAACTGTACATAATCAAATTGCGCTTTCTGAAGTGCTTACTAATCCCTCGTCCAAAAATACCACCAGATCTCGTACTCGTACGATCTCCCGACCAGATCTGAGGCACTGTTTCAGGCTTAACCTTGGCGAGACATTACTATGCCTATCGCGATATTTTTAACTCCGAGTTAAATCCGAGGGGTTAAGACGCACGTAGCGTATTGCCCTGAGGGTTTGGGGCAAAACTGACCGGATATTATTGTTCTCCGTGCCTGTGGCTTCCCCCTAGTCCAAATATTTTTCGATTTAGACCGGTCCAGCGCCTAGTCCGAGCTACACATGATTTCTGCATGCCAAGCGATGGGGTACATAGATTGCCGAGATGTGGATGTTGGCGATTGCAAGAGGAGGTGTATGAGATCAGGAGGTGTGTGTCTAGATCATGAGCTGCTTTATACAGCTATAAAGTCTGTATTTCTGCTGTACCAGTTTTCAGATGGATAAATGTGGTTATTGACTTTGGCACTCAGTTAGCAGCTCTTGCGGGCCTAAAAATGAGGCGGATTTTACACAAAACAGCGGGGAAGTGTTTGGGAGGGCAGTGTAAGACTGGGACTACCGTCATTCAACCGTTTCCACCGTTTGCACTTCCCCAGATTTCCTTCTCCAAAATACCGCAACCTTTCAAACAAGGTTTCTTTTGCTGCACTTTAACAAGACCAGCCCCCTCTGGATTTGGCAGAGCGTATCTTCTGAACCGAACAGTTTTACCACAAGACCTTTCGACTCAAACCACCAGTTTCCAAAAACAAAACACTCACTGCTCAGGCACCAAGGCATCACTCACGCATCTCATCTCTCTCACTCACTGCTTTTAATCTCATCTCTTCTACAGCTGTCATACGTCAACGCCTGCATAACGACTAGCTAGATAGTGAAGAACGACAATACTACAACACAACAATGGGAAACTGCTGCTCGTTTGAAAAGTCGGAAAAAAAGGGCCCCATCGTCGCCACCCCGGCTACTCCAGCGGCCCAGGAACCCAAACATAACCCGTTTGTCATTAGCGATACCGACCTGGTTGCTACTCGAAGTCCATCTGTTGCTGCCCAGTCGCTCTGTAACAGCAACCACATGGCTGCCGGAGAAGGATTCAGTGGCCATGCTATCATGGAGGAAGATGACGACGAGCTGGACCAACAGCCCCGAGGAAGATCCACTGGTGTTCAAGCTATTGGATCAGGACCTGCTACAAACCGAGTGTCTATAGCCGATCAGGATGGCTCTCCCCGACCTGCTGATGCTGCTGAACACCACCATTTGGGCATGTCTGAGCGATTGTCGGGCATTTTCCACCGAAAATCAGTCGATGGAAGACCCCATTCTGGTCTGTTTCAACAACACCCTAAGAAGTCTATGGACTCGGAGTACGATTCTGAGCCAGGTAACGATATGGCTCCGGTCATGCAGAGTATTGTCGTTGATACGGGAATCATGCCGGGTATTGGTCAGGGTCTGAAGGCGCATAGCTCGAATCCTCAGAGGTAGTTCAGGAGGTATTAGGTGGGGTAGGAGTGAACTTGGGTGGTATCGATTTGGATACGGTTGGTGGTCCTCCACTGGTTTTGCACTACTGTACAGTGTACATTACTGTAGTGGACGGTATGGACTAACCAGACACTCAAGGCACTCAACAGGGGATGAAGTAGATAATGTATTTGTATTTAATTGTGAAGGTGTAAAGTAAGCAACAAGGATTAATATGAAGTAATTAGAAGGAGTCCTTGTAAAGTCAGAACTCCTCAGTAGAATACTTTCAAAGATTATTCATAGTCAAGGTATGGTTCATTTGGTCATGCTTGTCTTATAGTTGCAGAAACTGCCTGAGGGCTGAACGAGAAGAGGGATAAGAGGCAATAAATTCGTATAAGCGGCTTTCAGTTGTTTGAAGGCGGCCCTTTGTTTCTCAAAATACATAAAAACCAGACATTTTATCAAGTCCAGATGTCCAATATGAAACCCTTATTTTACTCCTGCAATTTTGCTGAAAGGGAGATTTATGAAAAACATCAATTTAAAGACTCAAGGACTTCAAAATCATCGAGTAACGCCTCATTCTCGCTTAAATAGAAAGCCCCCATCTTCTTTTCCTCGAAGCAATCATGTTTTCTACCAAAAACTACACTGCACCGCAAAACCCACCAAATCTGCAAACACAACAGCACACCAGAACCCCAGAATCAAACATTTTGAGCAACGGACTTCACCAATATGAGCCATTACCTACATAGTATCACCCTACATACCTCAAACTCCTGTAACTGCCCTAATTCTCGCGCGATTATATAATCCACTCTCACCATGTCCCTCGAAATAGGACATTTTAAGAAAAAAACGCGCCGATGGTTTAGTGGTAAAATCCATCGTTGCCATCGATGGGCCCCCGGTTCGATTCCGGGTCGGCGCAGTTGGTTACGGCCATATCCTGGTGAAAATACGGCTTCCCGTCCGATCAGCCATAGTCAAGCACCAGAGAGCCTAGTTAGTATTGTAGTGGGAGACCATACGAGAATCCTGGGTGCTGTAATCTTTTTCCACCCCAAGCGAAGCGCGGGTGCATTAGTTTTCTGTAGGCTGGCAGGAGTTCTTGAGTATCTTTTTGCTGTGTTGTGTTGGGCTGATACACAGTTCCTCCAACTACTAACTAAACCTAAGTAATGCTGATAACTACAATTTGTCTCATTATTGTTAATAACACCTTCATTATATACACATCAATCCAGTTTCAGTACCCACTGATCAGGAGTTCTCCCTGACTTTGAATGCTCCAGCCACATTTTCTGAAGAGTAGTAATGACAGCTTCAGTGACCACCCAAAAACCAAACTTGCCGTTTCTCACTCCTCTCAAAAGATACTCCTTGCAGTCTGATACTCTGTAGACTATCATTGACTCAGTTTCAAGGTCAAAAACTCGAGTTCGGTCCTGAAGACAGCCCACATACCGTAGACTAGAACCAGCTCCTTGAACAGGAAACACGCCAAGAGAAGGACCTATAGTCCAGTTGCATTTTCCTAGCATGATATGGCCCTGGTTTCTGATTGGTTCAGGTTGAGCTTCCCAGTCCACTTCCACTCGAATGGACACTCCTCCAAAGCTGAACCAGAGAACTTCTCCATACTGAAACACACCACAGGTATCTGGGTTGAAGTAGAGAAAGGAGAGGATTTTGACGAGCCGTTTTTTCTTGAGATCAACCACAATCACCTCAACAGCTCCTTCGTCAGAGGTCACGTGAAGAATAGTGGTGCTAGGAAGAATAGCCACATGGACAATCTGCTGGTTATGAAGATTGAACTCGAAAGCTGAGTGGAGGTTCTTGTTATGAACAAGCACACATCTTCCAAACCGGTCATGTGACACATATAACCGCTTTCTGTGTCCATCATAAGCCTTGAACCCTTCACCCAACCCCAGCAAATCACTCATATGATCTCTCACCTGTTTCACCTCAATATGACTGCTAGGAGCACTCCAGGGGTATGTGGCGTTCAGAAAGTTGTTTGTCGTGAGACTGAAGCGCGGGATTCGAAATTCGGCCGCTGGATAGGTATCTTGTTCGTCTCCAATGAGTAGTTTGACGTCTTCAAAGAGCGGTTCAAAATCGAGACTCAGAGACGCAACGGTATTTGCTCTTTTGACGGTGGTTTGAGGGAATCCCTGGCATGGTATCAGGTTGGAAATCACGATGGGGGTAGGTACGTACAGCGAGTATCCCATTGAGCGAGTGTATGAGAAGTTAAGAGTGGATAGGAATAAGAGTGGGCAGAAATAAGGGTACCAGGAATAAGGGCTCTAGCTAATGTAAGCTGACAACACTAAACAGCTATTGAAGCAGCAGATAGAAGATACATTCTCAACTGGTATTTACATAAATGAGATACCATTGAGACTGTACACCATGTGAACATGACGATCCAATTATTTTTTCAGTGCCAGATTTCAAGAAGGTACCCTTATAGAGCTTCATCTCAATGGCTATAATTCAGTGCTCTTGTCCTAAAAACTCCACTCTAATCAGAGCACTCTATATTGAACACTCTAATCAGAGCACTCTACAGAACAGTAGCTACAGTACATACAGTATTCTAACACTCACTGCACATACGTACAAGTAAAAGCAACCAAGTCACTGATATACCATCGTTTACAGGGTTGGTCAGACTAAAATACTTGTACACTACGTTTCCGGAGACTCGGGCTACGCCCTCGTCTCCTACGCCCTCGTCTCCTTTTAAAATCATATGCATCATTATCTACTTTTAGCAAAGTCCCGCCATTCTCGGCATAGTCCTCTACTTCATCTTCTTTCCACCTCTTAAGTCTGGGTGGGCATGTTAACGGAGGCCTTCTGGGAAGTGACATCCTCGTCTCGCCACTGGGTAGTGACGGTCTTGTACTGGGTCAGGAACATGACACCGGCCTTTCCGTAGAAGTTGAGATCTCCGAGGAAAGAGCCCTTGTTTCCAGTGAAGGAGAACATGGGGAGAGGGACAGGAATAGGAACGTTAATACCAATCTGGCCGGCCTGGATCTGCTTCTGGAACTTGTTTCCGGCGGCTCCGGATCGAGTGAAGATGGCAGCTCCGTTTCCGTACTTGTTTCGGTTGATGAGACCGATGGCGTCATCGAGATCGGTGGTGTCAACGACAACGAGAACGGGGCCGAAAATCTCCTGGTCGTAGCACTTCATGCCGGGCTTGACACCGGTGATGATGGTGGGGCCAACAAAGTTACCGTTGGGGTACTTGGCGGGGTGCTGTCCTCGTCCGTCGAGCAGAACGGTAGCTCCCTCATCGATGGCAGACTGGATCAGAGCCTCACATCGAGCCTTGGCAGCAGGAGAGATGACAGGTCCGAGATCAGCGTCAGCCTCAAAACCACCGTTGATAGTGAGCTGCTTGGCTCGCTCAACAAGCTCGGGCATCCAAGCGCCGGTTCCCTGAGTAGTAACCAGAGTAGACAGAGCCATGCATCGCTGGCCAGCAGCACCGAAAGCAGCTCCAACAATGGAGTTGAGAGCAAAGTTCTTGTCGGCATCGGGCATCAGAACACAGTGGTTCTTGGCACCCAGGTTGGCCTGCACTCGCTTGCCGTTGGCGCCACCTCGCTGGTGGATGTGCTTGCCGGCAGCATCACCTCCAACAAAGGAGATGGCCTTGATCTCGGGAGCGTCACAGATGAAGTTGACGGTGGGGGCACCTCCATGGATGATGTTGACGGTTCCGGGAGGAGCGCCGGCCTCGGTGATGAGCTCGGCGAGAATGAGAGCAGCACCGGGATCTCGCTCGGAGGGCTTGAGAATCAGAGTGTTACCGGTGACCAGAGCCAGAGGAATGGACCAGAGAGGAACCATGGCGGGGAAGTTGAAGGGGGCAATGGCAGCAACAACACCAAGAGGCTCTCGGTACATTTCAGTTCGCATACCCTTGGCAACCTCAAGAGACTCGCCCATGAGAGTGTTGGGGATAGAGCAGGCCTGCTCAGCGACCTGAAGACCTCGAAGAACGTCTCCCTTGGCATCAGCAAAGGTCTTACCCTGCTCGAGAGTGATGGAGGCGGCCAGACGGTCCCAGTTCTCTCGGATCAGCCGCACAAAGTTGAAAGCAACCTGCTGTCGGTGCATGACGGTGGTGTCCTTCCAGGTCAGGAAGGCCTTCTGAGCAGCATCAACGGCCTGTCGCATCTCCTCGTCGGTGGACTGGGGAACACGGGTCACCAGGTTGTTGGTGGCGGGATCGTGCAGATCGAACCACGTGGAGGTCTTGGAAGCAACGGCCTGACCGTTGATGAAGGCCTTGGTGTCAACGGGGTTGTCGATCTTGGCATGGGTGGTGGGGTAGGCAACGGTGGTCGAGTAGTATCGAGGCACGGTGGTCTGAGCCACTCGTGCGAGTCGGGTGGATCTGCTGAGCATTGTGTGAGTGAGAAGAGGGTGTACAGTTTGAGTTGGGGTAGACGATGGTTTATATACCTGAGAGGTGGGCCAATGCAATGCATGCATGTAGAGGTTAAGTGTGGGAGAGGTATTGGAAGAGGGGTCTTGGGAGGTGGTTTGGCGCTTTTTTTCGGCGGCTAAAGCGGGTATTTTGGTGTACTCGTTCGTGCGAGTCTACTACACTACTCAGATTTCCCGTAGCACCTCCCTACGACCCATACTGTTCCTCATGGTTCTCCTATCAATAGCCGTATTTCACTTTTCAGAATGTGGGGTACGCGCTAGTTGCACCGAGCTCAAAATTCGCTATGGACCATGTGGGGCTCCCAGCGTCCTGCAGCGACTCAATTGGACATGCACAACCGTTTACGCGCGGGTTTGTGGCTCGTATGGCGTTCCACGAGGCTGATATTCCTGCTCCGGACAAATCTCGGCTGCCTCCAAACTGATAAACTTTTTTGTCTTTGGCCACTTTTCGTAACTGGACAAGTAACGTGACGCGGAAATAGCCGCCTAGCAGCTATTATTGCTTGCTTAGTTGATACCAAACGCACTCCAAAAAATACATCTGCCTTGCTTCTTTAGACGCCGTTTAGCCGGCAACTGGTGCTCAATCATCAGTATCTCGTATGCACCCCGCACCGGGTCCGATGCGGTGCGGCCAAAAGGCGGAGAGCGATACATACGCTGCATACTGGGCTTGTTGAGACAGGCTTGTGGTTTATTAGACGAGGGAGGGTCACCGTGTCTGGCAATGGTACCGGTGGTGGTGGGATTGTGGAATCAGGACAGCTGATGCAGTTTTAGCCGCTGAAACGTTAGCACGAGTGATAACCGCAAGGCAGGTATTGGCGGTTATTTTGGCCTATATAGCCGCTGAAAAGGAAGTTTTAGCCCATGCTTTCTGTTTTTAAGCCGCACCAGCCAAAACGTGTTTCACTCCCCCAATCTCGTCTCCTCCGACTCTTTTCTCTCCTCAGACCAGTTTCACCTCTCGCCAAAGTACGTTTGTACGGCGGCTAAAACAAACTCTGCAACGTGTTGAGTTTGGATATGTAAGGTCAAACGCACAACACCATCTGGCAGCATGAATCAGGGCATTTTAGCCGCGTCCTTAGGTGGTGGTGTATGAGACTATGGAGGGCTTGGAAATGGAGGTATTTTTAAAGTCAGGGGGTTTGGAAAGTGAAAATATGTTTTGGAAGCTAAAAAAGAGAGGTTGGCTGATAAGGTCAAAAGTGATCATCTCAAAAGAGAATGTTAAGGAGGACAGAATCACAATATGACAAAAAGATGTTTCTGAGTGGTATATATAGCTCTTAGCTGTCTATTTATCTTGATATCAGGTATACAAATAACTGTATAAGGGCCAAATCTAAGAAGTTTCAGACAAGTATCTTCAGATCAACTTTGACAAGTGGAAGCCCAAAAACAGAAGCCTCAAAATGATTCAATCCAAGACCTTTACAAAAGTCGACTAAAACAAGAGCCCCTTACAGATACACCATACTTGTACTTGTCCCATTACAACCACTTCAGCTTGAAAAGTTTGGTGTTCCTGGCTTTCAGCAAGAGCACAACAAAAGCAAAACCCAACGCTCAGTGATCTTTTAATGAACCAATGTTGGTTATTCAGAGACCCACTCAACACTTTTCCAGCTGATGACTTTCTCAAAAGGTACTGTACGCTCTTTGTTCTCGACACTAGACACGACATAACCGATGGATTTTAACTTTCCCGAGGTGAAAAAGGTTAAAGTGGAAAAAACGCGAATCAGAAATATAACCCACCATTTTGCCAAAAAAACAACGTCCAGGGGACAAAAAAGAATGGACGACACCGGAATCGAACCGGGGACCTCGCGCATGCTAAGCGCATGTGATAACCAACTACACCAGACGCCCAAATTGCTTAAAATTGTTAGGAAACGAGATTAGTCATCTTATCTCCTGATTAGTCATCCAGACTAGATCTCTGGAAGAGATCTAGTTCCCTCCTGTTCCACATGGAAACATGCGTGGAACGCATGTTGCTGTCTCTTGACTCTGGCACAAGGTATCCACCTTGTGTCTCGCCACTCTCGCCACCGGCGAGCATCTGTCAACCCCTGACCGATGACAGCTCCCTTTTCTGCACGTAGACGTCAGAGACGAAGTCTGACACGGAGGTTACCCTCCGTGCCTGGAAGTACAAATAGTAGCTAGTTCTATAGTATTAATGTTATCTATTCTTGACTCAATTCACACTGGTATTTGCTCTGCGACTTGCCTCTGGCAAGTCGCCGGTATCTTCGGTCATACCAAGGAAAGACTGGGTTTGTATCCTAACATCTGGTAGCGGCGCTGGTAAGCGCTGTGCAGATCCGGGGTAGGATTGTCCCCAGTGGTCCCTGACATCGACGAGCAATTCTCCTCGCCGCCACTGTCGTCCCGCTTATTCATCCCTGCTTTCGTCGTCGCAACGGCTCTCAGCGAGTCAATGCTTCGAAACCCCTGGAATTTTTTTAGGGTGGGCTGGTAGGGGTGGAGACGAGTGTCAACGAGTCTCAGACGACGGTGCTACGTGCTCTCTCACAGAGGTGTGCTGCTTCTGGCGCCACTTCTGGGGTTACCTGTAACCCATAGCCTCCAGGAAAAAGGGGAGGCAGGTGTGAGGGCTGGGTGAGGAGTGGAGGAAWGTGTGTSAGTACTCTCGAGATGTGTGAGGTGGGAAGGYGGTGTTGATGGACATCAACACTACTGGTTATCGTTACCAGGCCACCGTCTCTCGAGATGTGTGCGAGGGGAAGATGGCTGATGGCTATCAGCTGGCCATGAGGTCGGCATCGTTACTGCCATTGCTACCGTCATTGGATCCCCGTCGTTAACCCTGATGGAGGGTTAGACTGTCCTTCGAACGTCTCGGAGACAGTTAAGGAGAGCTCTGCCGAAAGAGCCCCAGGCAGTGTGGAGTCTGGCATGTGCCAGGTGGCTACTCCCACTGCAGTTAGCCAAGCGTCCAGTTATTCCGGTTGGTCGCTGGCTATCGTATCGCTACCATTCGATGAACATCGTTAGAGCCTACCGGGACCTGTTCGGTGTCATTCAGCGTGGTCCAGTCACGACCGCGAGTGGGTGGTCAATCGTCCCGACCACTCAGAGAGTCCGTCCCTCTTACTCTCTTACACAGACAACCTCGAGGCGGGGCTGGTCTGTTCGGTTGGTTACTCGAGGTTCGAGTATGTGCCTTGGTGGTCATGATGCTAGTGTTCTTGCATCTGACGAGAACCAGGGCCAGTCAACTATTCACCCTGGTGAGTTAGACAACTTCATGAAATGGCTAGCTTGCCAGGGTTCCCTTCACTACCGTCGCTGTTGAACTTCGTCAAGTCGCTTCCACTGCCAACGTCGAGCCCTTCATCTCGTCGTCCATGGTCGGCTCACGTCGCTATCCCGTACCAGTACTTTGTTGCAACCGTCAGTGTCTTCSGCACTTGTTGTGGTCGAGCCGTCTTCGTATCGTCACTTCTGAAACGGTTGRTCCAGTGTACTGCCTTCGTGTTCAGCAGTGTAGTGTTTTGTCAGATCACTGTCGTGTGCATKTTCAATGCCGTTTCCTTGTTCTTTCAGACTGCATTCTAACTTTCAGTTGGGTGTCTGTTGTTAAGTTTAAGGTTATCACTGCGCTAGTGTTTTGTGTCACYTTCGTTTGTGCTTGTTCTCTCCCAGCTMCACGTCACAACTYCGTTTCGCCTCTCTGTCTCTATGGTTTTGCCTTAACCATTCGTTTGTGAGTTTTCCTGGCTTCYGCCGACGTCGACTATCACCTCTTCAAGYGGTCGACCCCTGTTCYGTTTCTGCTACACTTCGTGTTTCGKCGGAGCRGCCTGTTGTCGGTAAGTGCTTTCGAAATTTCTCTCTTTGCGTCTTCGTTCGAGTGCTAGTCTCTAGGGCTAGTCCGGTGAGTTCCTTACTTGATGTCTTCCGACTGGCGAGTCGTGCTGCTGACTTTGGTTTCTTCCATATGCTGGTAGGTCTTCTCGTTTGTTTTGTCGTGATTCCTGACTTTCGTTCTACTCGCTCCTGCATCCACACCTCTGTGGTGTTTACATTTTTCGGTTGGTGTTACCTTCATAACACCCATTCGTTGACGTGTGCAGTCACTCGTTCAAGCTACTGTTCTGCGAGCCTACAAGTAGTTGGTCACTAGTCTTCTTTGCTACGGCCATTCTGCTCTTTCGGTTCTGTGAGTATTTGTTCAGTTTTGTCAGTTTGTTTCTGATTTGTTAAGATGACGCTGTCATCTTGGGGGAGGATGGATGGAATGAAGTGTTTTCTTGCCACTTCCGTATTCATTCCTTGAGCATGTACAACCACCTGTGATGCTCTTCCCAGGGTTTCGATATCCTCACAGTCAGCTCCCATTCGGTCCGTGGCTCGTGCCAAGGCGTCTTGTCGATGCCTGTGCTGGTCCCTGCTGTTGCTGCTGACTGCTGTACACTCTTCTAGATCACCTCGGTCTTTCTTACTGTACTTTGGGCTACTTGTGCTTCTTGTCGGTGATGTGCTTCCTACACATTGTCCTTGAACCCTTTCGACCCTCGCTGCTCCCCTCCCCTTAATGCTATCCGGTTCTAAGCTCGGTGCTCCTAGTCTCCGGTGCCCGGGTTCAGTGCTACCCAGTTGGCCTCCTGATCCCGTTCCGATGTCGTCCAATCTTTCGTGTGCTTCGTGCGCCTGTACACCCGTTGTCTTGCGCTCCCGGCCGTTGCACTTCTGTTCTTGCCATTCGAGCTGCGCTCATGGCTTTCGTCGCTCTGCCTCGGTGTTGCTTACAGCAGTTGCTTACACCCCTGTTTGGCGAGCTGGCGAGTTCGTTCCTTCAAGTGTTAACATTGTCCCTCTGTTGACTTGAATCCCTCCGGGGCGGATTTCTCCTGTCCGCCCACCTCTTCCAACGATYCTGCTTCCTGGCAGTATTCGCCCGATGAGCCCATTATGATCGGTATTCCTGTGCTATCTGATGAAGACATCGACGATGTGAAGAGTTGCTCTCTGGTTAGGTTGCCTACTTATGATCACTCAAGTACCAATTCAAAAGTCTTGTTGGCCTGTGTCCCATGCCCGTAAGTATTCGGCTCCTATGCGTTACTGAGCTATTGTTGTCATCTTCTACTCTTTGGAGTTGACATTAAAGGAAAAGCAGTTTGTTGTCTCATGTTTTACTGCCTATTTTCTAGAGGTGTTTAACTACCACTGTTTACAGTTCCCTGCTGGTTCTTCCGGATTCGTTACTAAGAACTAGACTAGCTAGTGCCCTTCGGCCTTTTGGTTCTTAGTACTTCCGCCGTACGAGTCTTCCCGACTCCATTCCGTCTCTTCCACCGTGGGCCCCATCTTGGCGTTTCCTATCGAGTTTTATCAGACAAAGCATTTTACGAGGTTTTGATGAATCGATATGCCTTTGTCTTAGGAGGGGATAATGTTAGGAAACGAGATTAGTCATCTTATCTCCTGATTAGTCATCCAGACTAGATCTCTGGAAGAGATCTAGTTCCCTCCTGTTCCACATGGAAAC
>BCKF01000007.1:967965-1075134 GCA_001600515.1 Yarrowia sp. JCM 30694 | reverse complement strand
TATGTATTTAATGTTATTTCCCTAGAATAAAAAAAACATAATTCCGTTGAAAAAAATTTTCGCGTTTTTTAGCATGAAGGAGGGGGTTTTTGGCGTTTATTTTGGAGCATAAGATAATGCTGACCCTGTAGCAGGTATTCACCAAGTCACTTGTTTGTAGCTCATCGGTATCATGTTTGTTATGTCGTTTTGTTCTGAGCTGGATCAGGATTTTATGGAGGTGGGAGAGAACGAAATAAATGGATGAAAAGAGCAGCTAAAGCTGAGATTTTAAAAGCGGAATCAGTACATGAGTGCTGTATAGTCCTGATTTAATAGTTTACTGCTCTGTAATCCATTATATTCAGCATCTGTTACTGTTCTGAAATCACCCATACATCCCCACTAGCCAGAATTAGACACTCACCATAAATCACATAGCACTAGAAGTAAAAACTATAGATAGAGATAACAGACCATACCATAAACATATTGGAAACTTCAACAATATGATATATTCATCTCACTTTTTCGGAAAGCTCATAAGATCCGCCTTCACCTATATCCATGACAAGGCTGATAGTGCACATTTCATAGCTAGAACATCTTATCATCCATACAAACTTCCTTCCAAACTACCACTAGCCTCCCCTTTACTTGGCAACATACCGTAAACAATCATAAACCCCCACTATCACCTCCTTCACTACAACCCACCACCACATACAACTTTTCAAGTGTTATTAACAATAAATACTAGACTCATTCAATCGCTCTTTCGCTACTCCTCTTCCGAAGACGACAGCTCATCTTCGTCTCTTCGTCCTCCAGCGTATCCTCGTAAACTCATAGGTCCTCCTCCTCCTGCAGGCATGTTCCAGTTATGTCGCGGCTTTGTCTCTGTAGAGTTATCCACAATCATCATGACATCACCGTCATCGTCCTTGGAAAACTGCTCGAGCGACTCTTCCAGCTCATTGGCCAGGTCGCCAAAGTCGTCCAGGTCAGCATCATCTGCATCTGACTCTGAAGACGATGCAGCAGCCGTAGGTGTGCTTGTAGGAGGCCGTTTAGCCGCTGGTTTAGGCGCAGCAGCCTTTGGAGCGGCTTTCTTTTTAGGCGCCGCCTTCTTCGGAGGAGCCTTCTTGACCGGCTCCTTCTTGACCGGCTTCTCCTCCTCCACCTCCTCCAGATCCATATCTGCCTCCATCAGCTCAGCTTCCAGACGAGCAGCTTCAGCGGCTTCTTCTGCAGCCGCTGCTTTAGCCGCTGCCGCCGCTTTAGCCGCCTTGGCTTCGATTTCCCGCTGCTTGCGCAGTTCCTCCTCAGACACGATTTTGCCTGCTCCGGGTAAACTGATACCCAGGCCGTCTGTGGACTCTGGAGAAGCCGTACGGCCTCTGTTTGCACCCCCAGCACTTCCTGCCGCAGCCCCAGCGTTCTTATCTCGTGACACTCGCAATGTAGCGTCCAGGGGATGTAAAACATACGAGTTGGAAGCGGCGTCCCAAACCAGCACACATTCGAGGTCTGAAGCTGGTGCAACGCCGCCTGAAAACGTGTGTGTGCCCGTACCGCCTCCACTGCCCCGCAAGACCCAATTGCCCTTGTCCTTGCCCTCTTCCAGCTGCATTTTGCTCTTGTGATCTAGCGAGTCGGGGTGAAAGCCGTATCTGATGGAGACCATATCTCCTAGGGAGCCTGCTGCGGTGCTTTTGCGTCCGCGCTTGAGCAAATCCGGGCTCACCGTCACTTTGTGCATTTTGTTTTTTGTTAGTGTAGTTGTGTTGTCGAGAGAGTGTTGGGTCAGGCTCAACTATGATAATGGGTAAGATGGTTTATGGGCCCTAGCCCGGGATTAAGGTTTGAGTAGGGGCGAGATTGGGGGTTGTGTGAGGGCACGTGACGTGGGGGGTTGTGGATACGGTGGGTGCTATTTGGTCACGTGAGGTTGAGTAGGACACGTCCTGTGTGTGGTGTGGTGTCAGCCCTTCGTTTTGCTTCCCTATTTTAAAAACTGCTCATCATCTATTTTAAACTATGAGGTTGAGCTGTGAAGGTTGCAGCTCAAGGTTTTGATGAGGCAAGTGGAGGGGAAGAGAGGATATGGACAAAAAAAAAGAAAAAAAAAGAGAAAAAAAAAAAGGCGAATACTCAGTAATTGCTAAGTGATTCTACTGTACTCTGTTGGTGTGTTATTATCACTGTAAGTGTGCTTCACTGCACTGCTGTGCTTCAATTGAGTGTCTGGCACTTATACTACTTCTTCTCTTCAATCTTCCTCCTTTTACTGGACATTGCCATAGAGACATCCTGGAAAAGAGACACCAGCTCGAGTTTCTCCAGATGCTCAATCTTCGCATTGAAATTGTCCACGTCAGGCATGAGCTTCTCAATCTCCGTCGAAGTGTAATCTTTCACATCGTCATTCTTAGCTTCAAAGCTCTTTCTCCATAGCAATACAGCCTGGTCAATATCCATAGTCACCGTCTTGACTTTAGTAGTAGCTATCTCCAACAATTCTGGCAAACCGTACATCTGAGCAAACACAATCAGATTAGCGGCATCTTCAAATGTCAGCTCGAGATCTTCACCGTACAAATACCGTACAGTAGCTTCCAGAGTACTTTTCGGCATGGGAAAACTTGCCGTTTCATCAGCCACTTCTTTCATATTGGAACCAACCATGCCCTTGAAAAAGGGCCATAACCCCTCCAGAACAGCTTTATGCACTCTGATCTCCTCTCCATTGTCTGTCTTGAGTGAAAAATCAGGTTCGGCTGTTTGTCTCACTCGCGATAAGCCAGTTTTATGGACACTGGTTTGGCTCACGTAATAATTGGACAACTCTTCCTGGGTCTGGGGACTGACACATCGTACTTTACAGTTATTCGTCCCCGGTATAAACTGCAGCAGGTAGCCAGACAGCAGAAAAGTGTCTTTGCCAAGAGCAATTCCTTTCCGAATGTTGTGAGTGTTGTTGGTGAAAGTGGTCTGTTTCTCTTCTGCCTGGTCGAAAAACGTGGAGGTCAAATGGTCTTCATAAACAAAATAATATGTTCCTGAGCCATGTTCAACACACTCGTAACAATGACCCTTGACTTCACTGTAGAACTGGATCCTTTCATCCTCACTAGAAGCGAAAACGCCGCCTGTGAATACTCTCGTTTCTCCCATGTCGAAGCTAACAAGAAGCGTTGATTACGTATGTACGAACTGCATTTGGACGAGTGAGATTGAAAACTTAAAAACTGGCCTGTGTACGATATTGTTTGCTTGCAATTATGAAAGATATATCTAGGAAATAGTGTACAGTATCAAGATCGATTAGTTCTTATAGGTTCACACAGCCTTATGAAATTTGGAATCTTTAGCTTATGAGTTTAACTATTCCCGAACACAACAGGAGCTTGTCTTCAGATTTAAATACTGGAGTATACTCTGTGACAGGTTCATTCAGTTGTATCATGTTCTTGTATATATATTGCCAGTTCTTATCTTTTTCTGATATTTTCATCATTTCTTTACGGATTTTTACAGTTATTTTTTCTTATAATTCTGTAATTTTCTCTAATTACCATCACTGCACTCATAACCCATTCTATATTACATTCTATATATTCTCTAATGCTTCGGATGACACGTTAATTCCGGCTCCTCGGAAAATCTCCTCAATCTCCAGAGCACTCTTATCCGAGAACCATTCATCCAGCAGCATGTTTTTGATCAACGCTACTGCGTCCATCACCTGGCCCTTTTGAAGCCCCACTATTTGCACCATGGCCGGGTTTTCTCTGCACTCGTCGTTTTTGACCGAAATAAACGCGCCAGAGTCGCCTCGCAGCTTCTTGATGTTTTTGCCTCCTCTTCCTATCAACGTGCCCACCATATAACTGGGCACCATGAGTCTGATTTTCGAGTACTTGCCTCGCTGTACGGGGGTCGAATATGCATGGTAGTTGGTGTCCGTTCGGACGATTGTGTGTGCCCGGGGTGCGTCCGTGGCTTTGTTGAAGGTCACCAGGTTCTCTTGGAGCTTGAGCTCGTGGATGAACCGCTCCACGTGTTGTAGATCGTCGGCTTTCTTGATATTCACCGTCAGCAGCTGGTCGCGTGAGCCAGGCACAAGCTCCTTGTTGACGTCCACGCTCTTCCTGGCTTCTGGCTGATCTCGGTATAAACTGGCGCAGATTTTGTCGAAATTGGCTGCCACGCTGTTGGTAGCCGCAAACCTGAGCTGTGCGCTTTCCGGCTTCAACACCAGCCCGTCCATATCTCTCTCGGGCCTCATGTCTATGATCATTCTGTACAGATCGGCCAGAGCCATGGCCACCACCCGGGCGTCGCGACTCGCCTCCTCAACAGATGCATTGTCCATTCCTTCCTCGGACCGTGTTCTCAGTCTCAACGCTCGAGCTGCTGCGTGATCGACAAACGGAGCCATGCTCAGAGCATACAGACTGTGCTTGGTCCGTATGGTCTGCAGCATTTCACCTTTGTTTTTCAGAGCACACGAGACCTCGAACGGTTGTAGAAAGATCCTCGACTGGTTCAAACTCTTGCCGCTGGCATGGTATCGTTCGCTGTGTTTTGTTGGGGTGGTTTTGGATGCGCTGCTGTGCTTGCCATTTTGTTGTGCTGGCTTTTGTGTTGCTGGGCTCTGTGTCGCTTTATACGCCACGGGCTTCTTGCTCTTGGCCGACGCGAGCGTGTTGAGTCGTCGGATCATGCTGTAGAGGCGTGGTGACGGTCTCCAAGTCCTTGGTCGAGCTCTGCACTTACACTTCGGTTAGCGATTTTTCACCCACCCAAAAAATAGCTTTTTTCTTTTCACTTATCAAACCTAATGCATGTGAGAGGGGAGACCTGGGGAGTGAACAGAACCATGAGAATGTGTTTTGAGGAAAAATAGAAGTGTTTTTATGGTATTTCCAGGTATTACTTACCGATATGTGCTTACTAATCATCTAATATACCCCTCACGTGACCTCACTCATTCACTCCTCCCTACACCTACTCCATCAAGCCAAAACCTAATTACCCCGGAGATGGCTACAATTGGGAGTTCCATGATTGGTTGAGCCCCACGGATATATGAAAAATGTCACGTGAAGGGGGGTGGTCACGTGTTCTATAGAGTGTTTTTGCGGGTGTACACACGCTGGATCACGTGAACTACGTCTGGTTTACACGTTCTACACACGACTTGTATTAGGCAGATCAGAAAGAAGAAATTCTGAAACACTGGAAGACTATAATTAAACATGCAAAATATATTACTTCATTCTATTTCTTCAATGGTGGGTCCATCGTCCTCCACAGATGATTCATCGTCTTCATCTTCACTATCTTCGTCTTCATAAAAATGCTCCTCGTCCTCGTCCTCGTCCTCGTCAGATGCTTCGTACTCCTCCAAAGGTTCATAAGTGCCTCCTTCAACGGTGGGATCTCCATCAACCACTTGAATGACATCTCCCTCGTCGTTTTCATCGTCATCGTCTTCATCATCATCGTCACTAGATTCCAGTTCAGTGATGGTGGGTCCATTGACATCTGAATCGAGTTCAGTAATAGTCGGTCCATTGACATCTGAATCGAGATTAACAGGTTCGTCCTCACTAGACTCCTCTTCACTTGATTCAACTTCTTCAACAAGAGGTTCCTTCTGCTTTTCATCCTCCACCGTATCTCTTCCTTCCAGCTTCCTTCTCATGTCTCTCTCAATCTTCTCCCTTTCCATCCTCTGCCTCGACATTCTGTTCCTGAAGGGCAGAGATAGTCTTTCGTCAAACTCACTTTCGTAGCCCAGCCAATCTTCTTCATCTTCACTGTAGCACAAGTAATACTGCGTGTGACAGTCTCTCTTGACTTGTTTGTGCCTCCTCCTATGTGCCATGTACAACATGTCAAAGTCGTACTCCTCAAGCTGCTTCTTCTTGTCAGGACCCATTTGAAGATGTCGAGAGAAGGTCAGATTCAGGGGTTCTGAGCGAGGTTTTTCCACGTCAAGCTTGCTACCACTAGGACCAAAAATTCCCTGATCGTAAGCGTGAACTGGATCAACCTCCGGAGATTCTCGATGTTCGTTTTCAGGATACGAGGTGCAGAAACTAGGGGGAACAAAGCGATATGAGTACTTACTGAACGTCTTTCTATGTTGACCAGGCAGAAACTCAGACTCCAAATACCGAGAAGGTATTCGTTTCGACATTCCACTCTCCACCACAAACTTGTCCTCCTGGCGTTTGGAGATTTCATGCAAGTTATGCAGCTCTTGCTTAATCTCGTCAACCGAGAACTCCAGGTTTCGAATCCACGGTCGTCGCCACATGGCGTACCAACTGACCTCAAAGCCATTATAGTCGGCGGTAGTGATTTGGGCGGGGAGTTGTTTGTTCTTGACACGCCACAACTTGCCCGTCTCAAGCTCCTCCTTGCTCATTCGGTCATACTCCTCCATAAACTGAGCTTTTTCCTCTGGCTTATACTTCAAAATTTTACCGACAGTAGGAAGGTGAGTGAGCATCTCCTTGCCAAGCCATCTCACAATAGCACGAGGCTTGTAGTAGGAATCTGCAAACGTAGGCACATCCCGGGTCAGTGTCTCAGGGAAAGGTCTATGCCAAGCCCTACTAGTGGAGCCACAAGAGTAGAAAGTCATGATTTCGTTAGATCCCACTTGGTTGCGTCGGGGACCATCTCTGGCAATGTACTCCTTGTGTGTAATGTCGGGGTAGAAAATCGGGTCTACAGGACGTAAGGGACGTCCTGGAAGCAAGGTATAATGGTTCTCCCAGAGGAATTTCGACGCGTCAGACCAGGAAATGTAGTCTCCTTTTTGCTTGTTGAAGAAGACTCTCTGGACAGTTCTAGAGTTGATTCTGAACTCCTCTCCTCGAAGCGCAATACCATCTCGGGTTTGATGATTATAAAAATGTTTGAACAGCCTGCCGATGACATCACTGTGTCTACCCAGCCTCTGTTTCAACAGAATGGTCAACGGATCACTGAGATAGTAGGTGCGCTTCTCAAACGGATCGGTTCCTTCGTTGGCCATCGTTCTCCACATTGCCTTTGCCCTTAATTTCGTTTCCGCAAACGTGCGCATAGCTGGATCCACAAGGTAGACGGGAGTCGGTTGGATTTCGTGTGGTTGGGGTTGGTTGGTGTTGTGGGAGTACGCTTTAGCAAGTCCCCAATCTCGGTTGAAATGGTCCAGAAACGAGAGTCTGGCGTTGGTTGGGGTTCTCCACTGTGAGTCGGAGATGTACGTCTCCAGCGTCTCTTTATCCAGCTTGGCATCTTCCCTGTGGAACTGTGCAGTGCTGATTTTCTGGCCCTTGCAGGTCCTTCGAGCCCTTGCAATAAACTGATGGAACCTTTCAACGTCGTTCAGAACAACTGTTTTTTTCCTGATTTCCTGCCGCAGAACCACCACGTCAATCTTGTACGTGTCTCGAATCATTCGAGCAAGATTGGTCTCTTCAGACACTCTCCCTTTATCAGGCGGTAAAGGACTGTTTTCCAACATTTCACAGTCTGTAAGCTCACCCAAAGCGGGGTAAAAGTACTCCACCTCATTGTCTTCGTCTTCAGAAATGTACCCATTGTACAACTCCTGGACATACTCGTCGTCAGAGTAGTCCTTCACTATCGGTACAGGCTGCTTCTTTTTCTTCCTTTCCTTCCTCAGCCGTTTTTTCTGCAGATATGCCATTCTCTCACGCATTTTCTGGCGTTTGGCAGCTCCCTCAACGTACCACAAAGCAGGCCGGCCCTTTAGTTTCTTGGAAAACTGCCTTCGTTTCGTAGCTACCAGCTCCCGACAAATGGCAAATAGTACCTTTCGTTGAGACTTGTCAAAGTCATAGCCGGTGATCTGACAAAGGTGCTGAAACGTGCCGTGCGTCGTAACATCACTGTAGTGAGAAGCCTGCAAATACATGCCGATAGCAGTTCTGTACTTGACGGCCCAGTCAGGAACCATCAGTTCTTTATTCCAGCCCCTGTAGAAATGCACCGGTGTTTCGTCGTCCGAATCGCTGTCCTCATCGCTCACAGGTATCGGCGTGTCGAGTTTTTGTCGTTTCGACGGCCTTTCACTCGTCTCCTCCTCCATGTCTGTGTGGTGTAGATGGTAGGTCCAGGCGTGTATATTTTTTTTTGTTAGGACCGAGATTATGCATAATTAGGTTTGGTGAAAAATTACAGGAGGTGAGTGGATCTAGGAGTAGGGGGGATATTGGGGCTGATTTTTTTGCCTGTGGATATTTACTTGCGCCATTATATCGTGATGAGAAGTTTTTTCGTCAAAAAAGTGCCGTATTTGGCAACTTCACTACACACTGTACATGACACACTATGCCAAGAAGCTTCAATACAGTGAATCTGATTTGATGGAGCCTCAAATTATATATTTGTCGAAACGTGATTGGAGACCATATTGACGTATCGGAGCTGGGTGTTTTCTACAGGCGTGTTTTTGACCCCTGAAACAATGCTCAATAGCAACTCTCTGATTTGTCAGATCAGCCACCAATGAGATGTAATTAATAGTCAGTCATGTGAAAGCATCATACCAAGGAGGAAATGATAGGATGAGTACTTCTTTACATATGGAGACTCTACAAGTAGATATGAGATATAGCATACTGTGATATAATCTGATGCCTCAAACAAGAATGATGATCCACAGCACAGGTCAAGTACAAGTACAAACAGGAAACCACTATTATATTCCAGAATGTATCCATAGCATCTTGTATGTACAGCATGACTCTTGTTGCAGCTATTCGTCACACTCTTTAAGGACAAAATACACACCCACCTAAACCCCACCTTAATCTACTTTTTAAGAACACCTCAGGAAACTCCCAAAAGTCATTGGATGTCTTGCAAACTCAGTCCCCAGCATCTTTCCGGCTGTCCAAATCCATTGCCATCAGTTTTAACCCTCTCAGACGCCCCAAACGGCCAAAAATCGCCGCGGAAATTTCTTGTTTTACGTTGAAATTGAACAGGGCCATTTTTTTAGAAAAAAATCGGTCCTATGGCACAGCGGTAGCGCGTGAGATTGCAAATCTTAAGGTCCCGAGTTCGAATCTCGGTGGGACCTTTCTTTTTTGCCAATTCTGCTTCTTTTTTGGAGCCCAGAGAGGTGTTTTATGGAAGGGCAGCGCTTGGAGAGCTCGGCTTGTGTTTTTACAAGACGCTTTATTAGCAAAAAGTGCCTTTTTTAGAGGTATTTCGAGATTGGGTTGATTGACAAGTATCACCAGTCTTAGGAGGTGGCCTGAATATATACACTAGTAACGGTGTAATTGGAAATATGGAGATATGGGTGTATTCCCAGGTATAATAAATGTTGATGTTTGGTATTCAACACGTATTTTTGCTGCCACGTCAACTGATCGTTTATGGTGAAGGATGTGCTCTTTACACATGAAGCATGCATTGATACTCACCAGTGTAAAATCTCTGACAGGACTTCAAAGTGTCTATAAATCTACCATCAGACTCACAAAGATCCAATTAACAACATATACCAGCTTCAATCCATTATCTCTTCAAATCCTTGTTCTACACCCTTGTGAAATTCCAGATCAACCAAACCTTGATCGTCACGATCCTAAATTTCAAACGTCCATAAACTATACAAGACGCGTGTTTTTCAAACTGAATTTCGGGCCATCTATACTTCCAGGCGTGGTCTCTCTAAATCAGGCACTTATATATCGCTATCGCGTCTGTAGCGTCCAGAAAATGCGGCGAAAAATTTCGCACTTTTCACAATGCCGTGGGATCATTTTCTACAATTTCAAGAAAATGGTCCTATGGCACAGCGGTAGCGCGTGAGATTGCAAATCTTAAGGTCCCGAGTTCGAATCTCGGTGGGACCTTCTCTTTTTGCTGCGCTTTTGTTTTTGTGGTGGCCATAAATCAGCAGGCATTTGATCTGCATTTTTTGACAGCAAAGCCAACCCCACGATCATAGAAAGCTTACTTGGCGATGGGTGAAATGTTAATTGGGCAGTTAGACTTTAGTCCATGCAGGGTCTAGAAAAAAATATATATTTTTAGACAAGACTGCAACTCCGTGAGAAGTTGGATGACAGAGAATATAAAACCAGTTTTAGACTGTAAATCACCCGTTATATACGCTTACAGCATCAGATTTCCGAAAAAAAGCGGAAATTCACTCTGATCTGCCCCTTCCATACACCCAACGACCCTGTGAAAATCACCAGAGGACGTGGCGTAATGGTAGCGCATTGGATTTCGGTTCTTCTGAACGACGTCCTCCAAAGGCTGCGGGTTCGAGTCCTGTCGTCCTCTACGTATCTTTTTGCCGTTTCTACGGTATTTCTCTGCTTACTAAGGTGGGTTACTGTGCTGCAGGAGTTGATAGACAAAAGTGCATACCACACATGTTTTTTTTGGAGCACAATAACTACAAGTACGGCACAGTAAGTAGTTTCGTTTCATGTGAGCTGTTTTTACTATTAGCTATCTTTACTGTACCTTAGAGAATATACGTATGCTACATTTTACAGTGGGCCTCTATCCTTTTACCTTAGTCAAAATGACAACCTCCAACCACTACCACTACCACTACAACAGTTCTACACTGGTTTCTACAATACAACAAACAAATAATACAATACAATAACATTAATAATAAAATCCTTCTTGACACACCACAAAAAAATAATCCTCCACTTATCCTCCTCCTCTACAGATACGCCTGCCAGAGGTTATCAGTCAGCGCCAAGTATCTAGGGTTGACGGCCTGAGAAATGAGATCAATGACTGTCTGGTTAGCAGGAACATTGCCCTGGCCAACCTGGGCCAATGAGGAGGCTCTCTTGACAATACCGTCCACATTGACCTTGACAATCTCCCTCAGCTGCTGGTCCTGCACCGACGGTCGATGCTGCTGAGTGTACCAAGAGATCATCTCATCCCGGACAAACAGCGACAGGTACTGGTCGAGCGAAAACTCGGGCTCGGTCACAGCACGGGCAATCAACATGATGGCAAACGAAAACAGACCCTCCATGTTGGTGGGGCCCATAAGTTGCTGAATGTTGGGGGTGAGTCTGAAGGGTACAGCTTCACCGTTGTGGAAGGTGGGTGTGGACTTTTGAGGGGGTAGCACCGGCACAATGTCCGTGGTCCACACGTTTCCACTGCCCGTGTTGATGAGAATCTTGTTGGCGTAGCGGTTGTTGATACTCATCATGAAGATCAGGAAAGTGACTCCAGCGTACGAGTACGAAAACTGCTTTCGGAACAGCCAAAAGTCCGAGAACTGCGGGTAGATGCGTGTAAAGTAGTCCTGGAAGACCGTCTTGGGCACCAGCTCCTCCTGGATCGACGACAAAATCTCCATTTTGATGGAAGAAATGTCCGGCTTGGGGAGTTTCGAGTCAAAGGCAGCTCGAAGCTGGTGCATGGCAAAGATGGACGGCTCGTCACGAGACACGTTCTTTCGATGACAGAAGTCCTCGTAGATGGCCTGCATCGACACGTATCGAGAGTCGTCTTGGACCAGACGAATGTGAGGAGACAGGGGTACACACAGAGGAAGGGTGAACTGCAAGTACCGTTTTCGAGTCTCTCTGTTTCTCGACAGAGCGTCGTTGAGGATACGGAACAGCTGCATGACCCGCTCCTCTCGTCGACAGTGACGAGCAGAAGGGTACTGCACAGCAAAGGGATGCATGGAACCGTCATGACCTCGAATGGTCAGACGCTTGTAGCAGATTCCGTGGCCTCGCACAATGGACACCGTGGGCATGAACCGGTCAATCTTGACAAAGTGCATGTTGGAGTCCTTGAGCTGCAGGTACTGGCCAGGCACCTCAATGTCCTCGAACTTTTGGTAGTGGAACTCGGACAGGTGAGGCGACAGAGCCTCGAGGTGGATGCTGCTGTTTCGGCTGTCCAGCTTCTCCTCAAACCGGTCTCTCCACTTTCGAAGCCGAGTGACATACGTCTCCAGGTTGGGCTTGTCGGTGACAAACTCGGCTTCAAAAGCAGATTTGATGTGTTTGGGGAGCACGGACTCGGCAAACCGGGTGATGTTCGCCTCAGTAGTGGCAGGCAGCTTGGCATCTTCCTTGGGGTAGGGAAGACGACCCATGTACTGCACTCCATCGTTCAGCAGCGCCATAATGAGTCTGTAAGCATCCTCATCGACCTGGCACTTGAACCGCTGGTAGATCTGGTCCACCAGAGTCTCCAGAGACAGAGCCAGCAGAGGATAGGCCGTCTTGAGAATGCCCATGATCTCGTCCACGTACTCCCAGGGCGCAGAGCCAGCAGGAGCAGCTCCAGGAGCTCCAGGAGCCCCGGGAGCGGGAGAGCCAGCTGCACCAGGAGCAGGAGAACCAGCAGCACCAGGAGTGCCACCAGAACCGCCACTCGCTCGAGCAGCCATGGCCTGTCTCTGCAGCACCGAGTAGTCCTCCTTGGTGGTACGAAGGTGGAAGTGCAGAGCCTGGGGGTAGGTCTTGGCGATCTTGATGAGGATTGCCGAGGCCATACGAGCTTCTCTGTGAGCCAAGGAAGTGAGCAACTGCGGAATGAAGACAATCCAGTACCACACAGGCACGTCTCCTCTGTAGTTCTGGAACGCCTGAGCCAGGTTGCCCTGCTGGTTGTCCAGAGAAATGAGCCAGAGAATTCGTCCAAGCAACTTTCGCGCCTTGCCGTTCTTGTACAGACCCGCAGCCTGCAGGTAGCACGAGATGGCGTTGTTGGCGTAGATGATGTCCTTGGGGTTCTCCTTGAACCGCTTGTCGTTGAAGTAGCCCCACTCAGCCCAGGCCTTAGGAAGGTACAGGTCAATCTGCACAGCCGTGGCAAAGGCCTGGTTGGCATCGTCCTGGACGTTGAGCTTGGCCAAAAACATACCCTTGAGAGTGAAGAACTCGGCTTTTTGCTGGGCCACAAAGTACGCCAGGTTGGTGTTGGAGATAACGTCCAATCCGGTGTTGAGCTCGGCCTGGTTCTGGTAGTGACACTTGGCCTGCTCCCGCAGCTTGAGGAACGCCTCCTGGATCTCAATGTTGGGCAGCGTGTAAATCTTGCTCAGCTGGTTGATACACACATCCGGCATGTTGTGAACACGAGCCACGTGGGCGAATCGGTTGATGATCCAGGCAATCTCGTGGTAGCCTCTGTAGGCAAACGACGAGGTCGAAGCTCCTGCTCCAGTCTGTCCCTGTTGACCCTGCTGGCCCTGAGGAACCAGACCCAGGTAGACCCGGTTGATGACGCCAAAGGCATGCTGACGCCACGTGACCAAGTCGCCCCAGATGTTAATGTCGTCCCAGACATTGGGCAGACGCTCTCTCCACGCCTGTAGCACTCCCTTGAGCTCCTGACTCTTGGCATCGAGATTCTGAGCCGTGGTAGAAGCCAACGAAGTGTACACCTGAGAAGCCTCCATAAACTCCACATACTGCTGGAAGGTGTGCAGTAGAGGAAGATGAGCACCGGTGATGGGGGTGGGAAGAGCAGCCCAGTTTTGCAACACCAGCTGAATACCCTCATCACAGTACTTGGACAGCGTCTGCAGAGTCTCGCCCTTTTGAGCATAGCTCTGCAGACACAAGAACGTCTCGAAAATCTGACGTCGCGGAGTGGGCACATCCATAACAGTCCGGATAGACTGCTCCAACGGCTCCTTGTCGGCATTCCAGTCCGCCACTCGCCAGCCACACTCCAGCAACAAATCCGTGAATCCCTCGTGCTTAGCCAGCTCAGTCAGAATATCCCACTGCTGCAGCTTCTGAGCACACAAAATCCAGTGGTCCTCCCACAGCGAGTACTCAGACTCACCATAGGGAAGAGCACCACTCCTCGCCTTGATCTGCGCAGCCTCGTACAACTGCAGAGCTCGACTCCACATTCCACACTGCTCGTATGAAATGGCAGAGTTGGTCTCCGTGTACCGAGCTCGCCGTCTCCAAAGTCCATAGAACGTGTCGTCCTCTTGAATACCCGCGTAGAGTTCCGCCAACGCATCGAGATTGGCCTCCTCGATCTTGGCCTGGTCCACTTGAGAGTTGGACGGAATGGCGGCTGTAGAGCCATCCTCAAGACACTTGACGGCTTCGAACCAGCCGTCAAATGACTTACCAAGGTACTTGAGCAAATGGGGGGGCATGAGTAAGCCCTGACACCGCTCAAACGCCTTGAGGAACGCCTGAATGACGTTGGGACGCGCTTCAGCCTGACGGTTATGGTACTCCTTGGATAGAAGAGTCACCAACGCCTTGCTAAAGTCAGTCTTGTCCTTTCGAGGAATCTGGCCATACAGAACAGGGAATAGCAGAGCCCACATCTGGTTGACCGTCTCGGGAGAACAGTACTGAATGTCCACAAGAGGAGTGAGCAGGGTAGTCACAGGAGCGTCTCTGATCTCCTTCAGGAACGCTCCATGCTTCTGCAACAGAGGCTTGAGGTCCGGAGAAGTCGGCATGTCCGCCGGAATCTCCACATCCAAGCCTCCCAGACCCTCGCCCACTCCATCCATGCCGGAAACAAGATAGTTACCCGGCTGCAGCTCCAGCTTGCCCTCCATGGTGTTGTAGAGCAGCTGCAGACCCTGGTGGATCCACTGGTAGTCACCCAGAGCCTCCCAGTTCTGGTGGCCGACAATGTAGAACAGCCGTTTGACCGAGTTGGCGGGCAGCGACGAGTTGAGAATGCTCATGAGCTTGGAACGGATCTCACAGTCTTCGCTTCGAGTGCCCACCAGGAAAGGAGTCTCCATCCGAATGGACAACTCCGACTTGGCCAGCTGGGGGTCGGTGTAGATGTCGATGATGACCTGGTAGAGCTGTTTCTTGAGCGCAGAGTCGCCCCTGTTCTCAAAGATGATCATCTTGCCGAGAATAGCCGCCTTTTCCTTCATGGACGGGAACAGCTCGGTCTTGGAGAAGATCCAGCCTCGAGTGATGGAGATCATCTTCTTGCAGAGCTCAGGGTCGGGAGACCGTTCAATGAGCTGGGCAAAGAGAGACAGGAAGACCCGTCGTTGGTCTCCAAGGTACGAAACTCGAGTAGAGGTCAAGTCGAGGATCTTGAACAGCAGCTTGGTGGTCATGGACCGCTCCAGTTCAGGCAGAGTGGCCTCTCCGTCTCCCTCACCGCTCTGAGTGATGTGGTCCTTGCACAGCTTACCGAAAGCCTTCATCATGGGCGCCAAAACAAAGTCGACCATGGTGGGATCGACCTGGAACAGAGTCCAGCAGAGAGTGGTGCCTGCGGAGATGCTGTTGGGGCTTCCGAGGTTCTCCAAAATCGTGTTGTTGATGAGCGTGATGATGGCAGGGATGGAGGAGTCGGTCTCAGCAGGAGCTTCAGCAGTAGCTCCAGGAACAGGAGCAGCGGCACTTCCACCAGTGTTTCCACCGGTGTTTTTGATAGCCTTGAGAATGATACTCAGAGCACCCTGAAGCACCTCCTGAATGTCGCTGTTGTTGCTCTTGATGCACTTCTCGAGAAGCCGCTCGAGATGAGGCAGGTTCTCGAGAATCCAGCCGTCACTCTTGGTGGCAATAGTAGCTTTAACCACCTCGAGAGCATTCAGACACAGGCACAGAGTGTTGGGCGAGTTGAGATCGTTCTGGACAAGAGACCGGTCAAAGAAGGTGAGCTTGACACAGTCTCGAGACTGCACGTTGATCTCGAGCAGTTTCTTGAGAATGTCCAGAATTCGAGACGCCAAGGGACTGTCCACAACCTTCTGAGGGTACATGCAAATGTACCGGATCAGGTAAGTCACCACCGACTCCAGTTGAGCAGCAGAAAGAACCGACTCAGGAGGAGGAGGAGGAGGAGCCTGTTCTTCTTCAGTGGGCTCCTCAGTAGACTCAGTCTTGACTTCAGCCTCAGCCTCCTTCAGTTTCTCAGCCTCAGGGTCAACAATAGGCCACTCTCCATTCTCGTACATCTTGTACTCTCTCTTTGCTCGTTCCTCCCACTTGAGCAGCAAACCAGCCAGATCAGCAGCGAGATTCTGGTTCTCGGAGGGAGAACCGGGCGAGAAACTCAGCTTGGGCATGGTGGCAATGATGTTGGGCACAAAGTAGACCGAGTACTCGTAGAAGAGATCGGGATATCGCACCACAAACTGGTACACGCCAATCACCTGCATAATGTTATGACCGTACTCGGAAAGCACCCTTCGAGGCCACTTGGCCCATGTAGGAGAAGGGATTCGAGCAGGCAAAACAGGAGCAAGCAGATCCAGGGCCTGTTTGACGAGCTGTCGGGCTTCATTCTGAGACGTCTTCAACAAAGCCACATAGATCTGAATGACAATCTTGGGAAGCGTCTCGTAGGCAGCAATGAAGTAGGAGATGACCACATACGCCGCCTGCTTGGACACAATGTCGTCCAGCTTGATGAAGTTCCAGCCAAACTTGATCATGTCCTTTCGACCTTCGGCAACCAGCTGGGGAGCATAGTTGATGAGCAGAGCAGAGAGATGCAGCAGCTCGAACCGAAGCTGGTCGATGGAAGCAGACTTGTCGTCAGTGACATCGAGCTGAGAAGGTCGCCAGATTTTCGTATGGACCAAATCCAACCAATTACCGGCCTTGTTGTTCTGCGAAATCTTGTCCAGCAGCAAAGCCAGCGACTTGTTGCGTTTCTGCTCGACAATCAGGATCGGGTTGACCAGCTTGTTGAAGACAAAAATACGTCCGGCAATGTTGAGGTGTCTGGACGTGCAACACAGCTCCACGGCCTTGGTGAGGTACTTTCGGCGCATGAGGACGTCAGTGGAACACACCAGGGAGTTGAAAATGTATTGCTGGAACGACCACGAGATCTTCAGCTCCTTGTTGGAAGTAAACACCTTGATCAGACCAAAGACCATATCCATGGACGAAGTGCCGGGGTCACGGGACTCCAGGAACTTGACGGCAATGTTCTGCAGCGTCTCAATCGTCTGTTCGGTCTGGATGTGAATGGGATCTGTAGGCAGCGTCTTGGACACTAGAGCGGGCAGATCCTTCACGTGACCCACCAGCTTTGACAGTAATGGCGGCGTCATCACCGGCTTGATCTCCTCGGCCTTGACCTCCTCCACCTTGGCCACCTCCGTACTCTCCTCCTTGTCCTTACCCTCCTTACCTTCCTCAATCTCCGCCTTGGCAACCACCTTCATGGGCTTGGCAGGCTTGGCACTGACACTCGCCACAATCTCCACCAGGTTGCAGATGGCAATCGCTCGATGCCCACCCTGCAACTCTCCAATCTTGGCCACCAGCTCGTCGATACGGTTGGTGACCACTCCTCGCAGCTCTCCACAAACGTCCTCAGTGAGAATCGAACTGAAGAGACGTCCCAGAGTCCGGTCCTGTAACTTGGGGGCAAAGTAGTCAAAAGTCTGCACGGGGTAGCAGTTGAAAAACTTGCCGACGGGTGTTCGGAAGGGACTCTTTTGCTGGCGACGCAGGTTTCGCTCCAGGTACACAATCATGTTGACAATGTCGTTCATAAAGGTGTAGGCGGTGGCAGGCAGCAGATGGAACACGTTGAGAATGGCAACGATGATCTGCACGTTCTGCTGAAGCGACAGGTTGTGTGTAGCCAGCTGGTGAAGAGTCTGGGGCTCGGCACAGGCTCTCAGATGGTCCAGAAGCTTTCTACCAATCTCCACCTTGAAGTAGGAGGTGAGCAGCTCAAGCAGTTTAGCCAGACCCTGCAGACCAGCAACAGAAAGTCGCTTGTGGTCAGACAGAGACATGAGAATGGGCTTGAGACCGTTCTGGAGCAGATCCTTGGGCAGTTTGTTCTTGTTGGAGAGAACAGACCGGAGGCCTTGGTGAGCAGCTTCAATGACAGCATCGGAACGAGAGTAGAGAGTCTTGAAGAACACAGCAATGATCTTGGACCGAGTAGGAGGAGCCTGGATGGCAGTGTACTCAGTTTGAGCCAGGGCAGCAGACAAGAGCTTGATACAGACAATTCGAAGCTGAACAAGCTGCTCGGCTGTACGCTGCTCAAAAACACGGTGAGCAGCAGTCAGAGACTCGTCTTCAGCATCAACTAGAGCCAGAGCCTCGAGAATGAGACGGGTGAGCTCGTCGTTGAACGGCAGGAAACCGTTGCCAAGACCAAGACAATAAGTGATAGCGTCAATGTGTCCAATCTGCATAGGGAAGGGCAGAGCTCTGAGAGGTTTGCCGAAAATAGGTGCCAAAAGAATCGTCTTGACGGGCTCAAGAATAGTCGAAACAGAAGCAGCTCCAGTGACCTCGGCAAGCGTAGAAAGAGCCTGCTTGGAAGTCTCCCTGACAGAAATGTTGGCATTACCGAGATCATAAGCCAGCAGTCCAACCACCTGCTTGAACGACTTGTCGCCCATCTGCTCAGCATTCAGACCAGTGTTGCAGCGTCGAAGAACATGCAGGTACAGATCACGTGCAACATCTCTCACGTGACCAGGTACATCCGGCGGCACATCCTTGCAGACAAACAGAATCGTTCGGGTGAACTCAATCTGCTTGACCTGGATCCATCTCAGAGGACAGTCCAGGTCCTGCATCAGGGTCTTGAGACCAATCACCGCTCCGTACTTGCGGTAGTACTCCTCCTCGAAGCAGCCATGCGAGAACCGTCTGTACATGGAAACATACAGAGGGAACTTGAAGGCCAGCTCCTTGCTGCCAAACACAGTCACACCAGTGTTGAACATGTGTTTGATGGCGTCGATTCCTCCCTGCTTGATGGCGTCGTTGTAGTGAGACAGCGCAAACATGATGGCTCCAATGATGGCCTTGCAGTCCAAAAACGTCTTGCCTTCGTGTTCGTTCAGATCAAACGACGTCAGCTCCTTTCTCTTGTCAAGCACATATCGTCCAAGGTTGAGGAAGACGAAATGGTCACAGAGAGAGTTGATCAGAGCAGTAGCTTCCTCCTTGACAGCATCAATAGACAGAGAGAAGAAGAGCGATTCAAGCAGCATAGTCAGCAGCTCATCCTCGAGCTTTCGCTTGACAGGGTACTTGACCTTGCCGTCCTTCAAGTGGTACTCTCCATCATCCTTGGCCTTGGGGAAACCCTCCATGGTCAGAGCAGTCACGGCCTTCTTGATAGTCTCGGCCATATCAGGAGCAATGGGGTTGGCGTCAACCAACAGCTTCAAGCAACTAGCCAGGTACTTGAAAGCACTCACTCGGTACTCCAGACGACGCTTGCTATCTTCCAAAATAGCCACAGACGCCTCAATGGCCGGGGTGATGTTGACAGGCAGCTTTTCCTCGACTCCCTGGAACTTGGCGACGATGGCCAGATCGTTGTGTGTGGCTGAAATCGTCTTGAGGTTGTCGGGAGGAGTCAGGAAACGTCTGTTACGGCCTCCAAGCTTACCCAGGATACGCAGAGTAGTATGACTGTGCTGATGGTAGTAGGGCAGAGGCTTGAGATGGTTCCAGAGAGCCTGCATCACCTTGTCCATGACGGGCTCGATGATGGGGTCAAAGTACTCAGCTGTGAGGTTATCGACACACAGCTCGAGAGTTCTAAGACCTTGAGAAACGAGTTCTTGAGAGCCGTTCAGAGCAACAACCAAGGGGCTCATCAGGTAGGACAAGTGAGGAACGAGAACTGAGAGTCTGACGGGAACAGTAAGACACAGCTCAACGTAGATATCTCTCTCCTGAGGCTTTCTAGCAGTCAACAAGAGCTTGTTGAGACTCTCCAACAGTGACTGCAGTAAAGGAAGCACCTCCTTGTACAACAGCTCAAACCGACCACCTCCAATGCTTCGGAACAGTGTTCGCAGCAGGTAAAAGTACACAATGGGGTCTTTACTGGTGGTGGTGAGTTTCATGGAGTCGATGATGAGGCTCTTGAGATGAGGAAGAAGGACGGCTTCGTTCTGAGCGGGGAACAGGTTCACAGCCATGAAACACAGCTTGAAGAGCCGAATGAGAATGTTGCTCTTCTGGATGTTACCGTCTCCCAGTTCAGGCAACTTTTCCTTGAGGAAAGAGATCAACAGGGACGAAAAGTTGGCTGAAGTCGCCTCAGAAGCCATAAAGAACTGCGGGATATGCAACAACGCCGAGTTGGAAAACATGGCGTCGTAAAGGAAGGGCAGTTCACTCTCGATGATCTCGTTGAACGAAGCAGAGTCAATGTGGATGAAGACAGTGACGAATGTCTCCATGAGATCCTTCTCAGCCTTTGAACTGACAACAGGAAGAGAAGGAGCGCCTAGATCGTTGTTGGAAACAGTAGCAGCGTCCTTCTTGGTATCGTTAGGATGACTGGCAAAAAACAAGTGGCCCTTGATACCCTCCTCAAACAGCTTTCGGAAGATTGTGATTTGCTCAAAGTTGAAGAGACGAGCAGACTCGTTCCACACAGCCTCGCTGATGTCGGCAATAGGACAAGGAGGGTTGCACGACTTGAGTCCAAACATGACTGTCTTCAAAAAGTTCATCAGGTTCTTGAACAGGTATCTGGCGTCCTCCAGCGGGTCAGTAGTGGGAGTAGGATGAATCTTGATCAGCGACGACGCCTGGATCTCAAAGTAGTCGAAATCGTAGTTGGACTCCGTCTTGATCTTCTTATCCTCCTCCACAGCCTCCAGTTCGTCCTCGGCCTTTCGCTTGAGACCCGTACTGGGCTCCTCAGAGGCCTCGACCTTGACGTCCACCTCGGTATCCTCCTGAGCAGGCTTTGGGGTCTCTTCCTTGGCCTGCTCCTTGAGCCACTTCTCGTGGCCCCGCATGACATTGGCGTATGTTCTGTTCAACGCTCCAAACAGCTCGGTGAAGGCGTTGAGAATGAGCACCATGGTCTGTCGTCCTTCGTTTCGGTCCTGCAGCTTCATAATGGGGTCCACCAGGTTCAGCAAAAGCTTGGCACTCATAATCTGGAACGAGTTGGCTAGTGAGGCATCCAGCATGTTGGCACAGTACACTTTGACGGTTTTCCAGATCTGCTGGAGCGTCAGTTCGCTTCTCACGTGATGAATGAGATCGGCCATGATGGAGTAAGCCAGTGGCTTGAGTGTTTCTCTGACTGTGAGCCCGTCACCAATAAGAACCCGTTCCTCAAGCAAAATGTCAATCTTGGGAATGAACATGGTTCGAATATCGGTGGAGGTGATATGTCGAGCAGCAACCAGAAGCTCTTTTCGGGCTGCAGACAGCTCACAGGGACAGTCCTGGAGCAGTCGGACCACAAGATCGGGGATAATCACGTGATAATCAGCCAAAAACGGAGGAAAACCTCGCAGAGCATAGGCCAGAAAACTCATGGTTTTGACCTGGCACGTGATGAAATCGCCATAGGCCGCTCTGTTTCTGATCTGCGGAGAAATCGAGGTCAGAATATCGCCTCGGGCTTCTGCTTGAGCATGAGCCTCGGCTTGAGGAGGAGCCTGGATTCGCAGCATCTCAATCACGTGAGGAAGGAATGCAGGCAGTAGAGTGGGCACCATGGCTCTGTGGGTGGAAAAGAGCAGAACCACAATAATGGGACACTCAATGAGGACCTTGAAGGAGAACAAGGACTTGGCCAGAGGTCGAGAAGAAGCGCCTCCAGGTGTGTTGACACTCACATCTCCATCAGACACAAGAGAGGGACTCATGGGAGACTGAAAGTTGCTGGATCCGGTCTGGTTGACTCCAAAGGTATCCTTGACAACAGAAGGGATGTTTTTGTAAAGATCAGTGACAAGCTCGAGGAACTGGGTCACGTGATCACCTCCTAGATGGGCCTTGTACCCCTTGTGCAGGGCAGTGAGGATTTTCATGCATGTCACTCCGTTTTCTTCATTGTCGGTACGGAGAATGGACATGATTTGCTCAAGGAGAGCAGAGCTGTATGGTTTGAGTAGTTCGTTGGTTTGTAGTCGGAGGAGAATGTCGAGGATGCAGGATCGGAGTTTCTAAATTAGTAAGAGCGAGCGCAGCGAGCTCTTACGAGCGTAGCGAGTCACCATATTTAGGGTAATTAACAACTTTAGTTAGGTAACTCAACTAAAAGTGCCTTGTTTAAGTAAAACAGTCACTAATAATCTAGTCTGTTAACAAAAGTCATTTTCCCAAAAATGTCATATCCCTTCATTTCTCTTCTTCAGTTGTCGTTACCATCTGTCCTCCATTTCGTGTCGCTTGTTCCTTCTTCCCTTCTTCATTTCTTCTGTTGTTCCTCCACTTCTTCTACTCACCTGCTCAACGGAAATACTCGTGAAAGACACGGGTGTGGACTCCAAGATTTTTGTGTATACCGGCATCATCTTCTGCAGATAGTATTCGTAGTCTGCGGGCGAAGATTGGAATGAATCGACGGCATCTCGGAGTTCGGACGCAGCGATTACTTTGGACTTGAGGTCTGGGTTAGTAGTGAATAGTGAGCGTAGCGAATAGTGAGCGAAGCGAACTATTCGCGATAGAGCTAGCGCAGCAAATAGTGAGCGAAGCGAACTATTTGCGAAAGTGTAGAGAGGTAGAGAGAACGATGTTGCAGTATCATATCTTGTACCATATCGTGTCTCATTTTGACAGTAGAGACGTCAAAACACGTGATCTGAAGTCGCGCTTTCAGCAGTATACCTCATTTCTCCCTCTCATCCTTTTGCCGTCACTTCCAGCTCACTTCTCTTCCATCTCCTCCTCCTCAAAACACTCCTTCTGTAGTGTCTCAGCTCGTTCTTTTTTTTCCTACTCACCAGCTTCATCGCTCAGACGGCCGTAGAATGCATCAACCTGCGCCTGGGTTGTAGCATCACGCATTTTGGAAGAGACGGTTCGCAAAATACAAAGGTGTTGTTGTGTGGAGTAAAAAGAGACTATGCTCGACACTTGGGTCGTGAGAGGTGGGAGGTGCGTCCGTGAAATTTCCTTACATAAGCAGATTAGAGTTGGGCAAAGGGGTGTGGGTGTTGCGGGCGTTTGGGGGGTGTAAATGAGGGCGTATTCCGTGATGAGGGGTGTTTTTAGTCGATCTACGTTTTAAAAATGGAAAATATGACCCGTTTATGCCGATTTGGAGGCTTCTCAAATTCGCATTTAGGTTTTATTCCTGGACAGTGGCTGGTAAACTGTATTTTGTAGGGATGGATTTGGAAATGGCTGTATCTCACGTGATTTGAGGGTTAGGGGAATATAAAATGCACTACGTGATTCCCCGTGTTTTTCTCATTCTTATGAGCTTTTAAAAAATTCACTTATTTACACATCAGGTTGTATCTTAGGGGACGCCTAGATCTGGGAAAAAAGTGGGAATTGAAATTGTGAAATATTCTTATGTAATCGGGTATAAAGTTTTCCATATGCGAAAACCTTGTTTTATCTCCGATTTCAACATGAACAAGAACCCACCAAAAGCAGGACTTTAGCGAAATACATGCAAAAAAAGAATGCTCGAAAGCACTGCTCCGATACGGGGAATCGAACCCCGGTCTCCACGGTTCTCAACTTGAGAGCGTGATGTGATAGCCCCTACACTATATCGGATTGTTGAAATCGGGGATAAGAATTCGTAGCGGCTGTGACGGGGAAAGTGATTTTCGCCGAAATATAGGGAAATCTGGGTGTTTGAGAGTTGATCTGGGTTATTTGGTGTCGGTTGTTTAGTGTAAATGAGTTTTTAGAGTGTATAGGGTGGTTTTGAGGGCAGTGGCGGGATTCTAAATGTGACTGTATTTGTATGTAGAAATGTTAAAAAGAGTACTGAGGAAGTTGTGTTGGTGTGGGAAGAACAGGAACTTGATATATTGGTTCGTTCTGATGTGTTTAACCGGGATTCATTCTTTCATGTTTAAAAATATTCATTTGAAAACACTGACCTCATCTCTATACACTCCCAAATCAAGGGTCGTAATTTGACTCTTCACAGTCTGCACTTTAAATCGACGTAAAACTTTTGCCTAAGCAGTGAGGGCTTCGAAAATACAACATATCAACACGGGATACAAAAAAATATATGTCGAATGAGTGTAATCAAAAAAAATCACTGATCAGCTTAGAAGCTAGGGGAATTAAACCCCCATATGTTCCTCCACTGTCAGTTCAGTTATGAACTTGACATGGACAGGAATTGAACCTGCAGCCCTTCGATTACAACCAAGGTTGACTGGAGTCGAAAGCTCTACCATTGAGCCACCACATCAGTGATATAAAATGCACTTTTATTGGTCGTAGCAACTATCAAATCTGGCGAAAATTTCGGCGCGATTTCCTGGACGCTACAGGCCTCTGAGATGAAAGTGAATGGTATCAGTGGAATGGTGCGGACTGGAACTATCTCCTGAAACTGCAATCATTCACGATTAAGTTGTTTTGAGACCGTGAGAGGCGATTGTTGTTGGCTGAAAAAGACAAATTTTCGCGTGGGCTATAACATGATGGGGAGGAATAGAAATATTTTCCAAGAGGTGAAATATTCATTAAAAGACGTCAAATATGAGAATACCAAATTTTAAGTGCACTTGGAATATTTGTAAAGGTGCTGTGACTCTTCTACAACAGAAGCACAAATAAGCTAAATGTAGAAGTGGTGTAGAACATCAAATACCTAATTAACAAAGGATAGGAGCCCTCTAACATACTATTTGACCCAGAAAAACAATATATTTGAACATTTTTCTCCTCTCATAGAAATATTTTCTCATTTAACCTCACCTCTCTATTCATCACCTGCTTACCTTATCTCTGTGTATCTCTTGTATAGCCTAACAAATCACCTTTTCTTAACTCTACCCTCCTCTATCAACAACTAAAAATGGCTATCAACATTGAACAGGTTCAAACTCAACTTGCTCACAGCAAAGCTCGTCTTGCTGCTGCTCGACAGAAATACGATGAACGACAACTCTACTTATCAGCCAAAAATGAATACGCTCCTTCAAGAGTATACACTATTCAGAAATGGAATCCTTGCTCTACAAACAGAAAAACTTCTCGTCCAGATCACCGACGATTTGATCTCAAATCTGACCACAAACCATACAGGCAAACAGACAACAAAACTAATATCCGATTAGCCTACAAAAGAACAGAGCCTAAAGTAACGAGAACAAACGAGTTTAGAACTCGAAAAATCAGCAATTACAATTCTCAACCTCCTGTTCGAAAGAGACAGTTCTCACCTCTGGAAACAAAACCAAGAGGAACTGTTTTGAACGAAAAGAAAGAAAACAAAGAGAACAGTATCCTTGATATTGAACTTTCAACTCCAAAAAACGACTCTTTCAACATGGATATCTCTGAAGCGCTGTCGAGTTCAACTCCAGATACCAGTGTATACAAGTATCGTTAGATGACTGTCAGATTGCTACAAGCTGTATAGTAGAAGACATAAAGAGCATATAATAGCTACATAGACTCAATTAAACAGAATAGAAGAGGCGATAAAAGGAGTACATCTTGTGTATATAGCACCCACTAGCTTCATATGTTCATCTGTAGGTTTAGGCCAAACATATGTGAACAGTAGAACAGCACAACAGCCTGAAACATAGCTACAGTACGTATAAGCCAAAGAAAGAAACAAAACCACTCCTTCTCACAATTAACATTTCACACTCACTCCCCAAAAAACAGTCAAACTCAGAGCCCAAAGTTAGGCTCTCAAAAATACGAAACCCTCAAGTAAGCCTCGGGGGAGACAAAAAACAGCATAGAAGACAGAACAAGACCAGCTACCTCTATACCTTCCAGTGGGTGCAAAAAAGAACAGGTCCCACCGAGATTCGAACTCGGGACCTTAAGATTTGCAATCTCACGCGCTACCGCTGTGCCATAGGACCTGATGAAGATTGGTTGGAGGCGTTGCTGTTTTGAGAAGAAAAGAGGGGGGAATTTCGGCCGACTTGACGGGGAATTGAGCTAGATAGGAGCCAGTGAGGGGTGTGGTGAGGCTCTAAGAGTCGAGAAGAGTGTAGTGTGTGATTTTTATCTGGTTTGGAGAGGTGTAGGTGGAGTTGCTGGCAGTGTAGTTTTCAATACCATCATAACTGGTACAACACAAGTAGTGACTATTTTTATGCTATTTCTGAAGTTATAGACCACATTATATACCCGAATGTCACGTGGCTATTGTGTAACTGTTTTATTTCGTTATCTTCACATTTACAGTAATGTTGACATTGTATATGACTGTATGTATTCTACGTCAACATACACGCATATTACTCCATTGTTCTACTGTACTAATATGTACAATTGAATGTCACATGGCTGAGCAGTCTTACAAAAAAAGAAAAAGAAAAAAGAAGAAGCCGGCTGATACGTTTCTACCTGGTACTGTACATACTATGCTGTGCTGTCTGTGCCGTGCTGTGTGTGCTGTCTTACATGTTGTACTGTGTGGCGTGTTCTCACTTTTGGCTAAATAAAATCACATATATTTCCTAATATCAAATATCCTTCACTGACTCAACTCGAGTTCAGTGTTCTAATTACACGTTGTGTTAGTGTCTGAATGTTGGTTAACTAGGCACTCGAGCTTCGCTCTCGTACCTAGACATCACAAACACAATCCTTACACGTTCCATTTCCACACCCATCTCCATCCTTCTTCACCGTCTTAGCCGTCTTCTTTGTCTGATTAGGATCATTGAAAGAAATCTCCGTCTCTCCATCATGATGAGTAGTGCTCACTCCAGGTACAGGAGCAGCTCCAGGCATCTGCATCGGTTCACTGGCTTCAGCTTCAATCTCCAGAAACTGTCGCTTGAGATTCTGACCCTGGCTCTTGATATATCCAACCAGAGCAAGACCAGCAATAGCAGTAGCTCCAAGGAGAATAGTGTTGACAGGACTGGGGTTGAGATGGAAGGTCTCCTTGGTGAGTCTATCAAGCACACTCTGGAGAATGTTGAAGAGACCGGAGATGCAGATAACCACTCCGTAGACCGTTCCAAAGGTCTTGAAGCCGAAAATCTTGGCCGCATAGTCACTCACGGCAGTATAGTAAAGAGGTCGATACAGAACAAACAGGAAGACGTTAATGTAAGCAGCCCAAGGTTTAGCGACGAGATTGAGAGCTCCAAGAGACAGAGAGATGGTGACAACTGTAGTCCAAGAGCCCACAAGACTCATATGATCCAGAACAAAGCCAATCATTGGAATAGCGAGAATACCACCTAGAGGAAGCACGTAATCAAACACGGCGTTGATTTTCTGAGCCTCCTCGTGTCCAAGGAGATACGTGTATTGAGAATTGATGGTGGCCACAAAGTAGTTGATTCTGAGCATTTGCAGAGTGGTAAACACGATAATGAGAAACGCCCAGTGAGTAGCAAGCTGCTGTTTAGCAGTCAGACCCTTCAGAGATCCATATTGAGCCAGAGACTGAGGAGTGGGTGCTTCATGAATGAGAGAAGGACGTCTTTGTCGCACAAAAGAGCCTCTGTTTGAGATGAAAGAAGACCGTCTTCCTCCATAATTGGTAAGATCAGCGTCTTCAAGAAGAGCCTGCTCCTCAGACTCCATTTGTCCAGCTGAGGTGGACAGCTGAGAAGCGAAAGATTCTTCTGATTTGTACGATACTGAAGGCATGACAAACACCTCAGCCAGGAGAATGAACACAGGCACAATGGTGTAGATGGTAAACAGCTGTGATAGGGTAACAGCCGAGTTCTCGTACGAGATTCTGAATCCCAAGAATACCGCTGAAGAAGCATCAAAAGCGCCAGTCAGTAGAGCCAGAATAGTGCCTGAGTACTGGACAAAAGTGTTACTCAAGTGGAACGACGAAATGAAGACAAACGGACCTCCCACAGCCAGCAGAGAGTATCCCACCAGCCAAGGATCGCCAGGCAACAAATCAGCATTTGACAAAACCATCGTGGCGATGAAAATAACAATGGATCCAACAATACCACTCACTCGAGGTCCGTATTTGTCAAGCACGAATCCGACCAGAATCGCATCGACGTTCGTCAGAATCGCGCCCACGTTGAACATGAAATTCAGACGTAAATCCTGCTCCTTGCATGGTCCCTTGACTGAGCTCGTGCACACCTCTCCATAAACGCCTTCAGACACCAAAACCGGCTTTAAGGCAGCAAAGCCGAAAATGGGGCCTGCGGCAAACAGACACCATACGACGGCACACGCGACCTGGATGATTTTCGTCGTGCTGGAAACCATGTTGTGTTGTAGTTGATGGTGGACTAATGAGATAGCAATAATTATGCACTATCTGCACCAAGAGTTTATCCGGGTATCAATGTGGAGTAGTAGTATGTACTGTAGATGGATGGTACGGATGGGTTATATAGTATATATTAGTGCCCTGCAACATGTGTACCGTGCATTACCTCATTTGACAGAATTTTCATTTTTTCCGTAATTTTTTTTTCGCCGTATTTTTCTGCCGCCCATCAAAAGCAGCCTTTGAGACAGCGGGCGGTGTTTAGAATGGGGTATAAAAGTAACCGCACAGCGATTTTAAACATACCACAATGATCCCCGTCACGTGATAAACACAATCCAATGCTCCAATTTCCTTTACCTGCCCTCCACCACCCGCTACACTCCCTCAAAGTCACATCTCGTTCATCTAGATAACCGAAACTCTATTTTCCCTACCAGCGGCCCGTCGACAATCTACGGAAGACCCGACGACTGAAAAAAACGGACTCGACCGACATGACCACCGACATGAAGGAAAGGAAACATGCCCCAATGGGGAATGCCAAGGTCAATACGACGGAAATTAATTCAACGGTAAAATGGAAGAATAGAGGAAGAAAAAAAAAGGTGATGGAAATGAGTGATATTCTATGGATGAGATAAGCCAGTTGAAGATGATATAAGTCATAACCTGTTTGTTGATAAGTGTGATTGTTAGTGAGTGGCTGGAGATATGACTATGGAGTTCTGACTTGGGGTAAACACAGTCACGTGATTTAATAAAAGAGGTCTCAGATGAATACGAATGTCTCAGTTGGGCGTTAGATCTTAGATGAGCCAATGAGAGATGAGGTGGTAGAAGTGGGTGTTTGAGGTGGTAAAGTGGACATAAACGGCGTTCTGAGTGTATTAGTAAGCAGGTTGTCAAAATATGACAAGGAAAAAGTACATTTCCATTCCACTGGCTGTTGTCATAAAACAGCTTTACGTAATGTTTGTGGAGTAATAAACCTTATATGGATAAGATAAAGATCCAGTGTTGTGATTGGGGTTGTTGCTTAAATTAAGACTGACCTTGTTGTTTATTCAGAGGTTCTATATTTTTAACGTCCTCTGGTTCTCTCATTACCCACAACACAGCCATGTAATTCTGGAGTGTATGATTGTGCTGGCCCTTATTTGTGTAATATCTTGGATGGACGATAACTCCTGAAATACCACGACTACGAGAATAAGACCGAGACCATCGAAACCGTTGTAATTTTCACGTCATTTTGAATACCACCATTGTTGTTTTGGTCTGGTAATCTTAACCTGAGACGGTGGTAATTGTAATATGGGCTAGTCAAGTGAAGTCATGCTACAAGTACAAGTAAGTATCAGTGCTGAAAAATATCAATGGTAGTTGTTGCAGGCTAACTACCAGGTACATAGTGTATTGATGTATATTGTAGGTACCGGTACTGAAGTTCATTGTGTGAGTGGTCTTGGTATGAGCATAGACAAATAAGAATAAGCATGTCATATTGGTGATATTCACACAGCGTAAACAGTTTGAGACATGTCTAAGGTGTCTGGAGCTGTAAAATTAGTCTGTATACAACTCCTACAGCTTCAATTCTTCATCATTCTTACAGCACAACATCTAATTATTACAAGAAGAACACATGCTCATAATATCTCACAGAACTTGTACATAATACTCAAGAACAATGCCCCTAGTCATATTTTAACCCCCTAATATCACCTCCACAATATTATTCCACGTGTACTTCTACCCCGCCAAGAACATTCCACCCCTCTATCATAACAAACACTCTATTCACCCCTGACAGCCCTTGTCTACTCTCATCACTATCTACACCCTTGCTGACTACTGCCAAGAAAGTCAGAGTGACATCATAACATGGACCCACTAAACAGATATGTCGTTTGTCACCCACCAAACACGTGACTAAGCTCTTCTCTTGTTGTACTTGCTCAGTTTCAGCTGTCAACCTTAACCCAACGACTCTAACCAACACTCTATTACGAGGTCCACTTATTGGCGTCTTCCATGCGTATTGAGATTTTCACATTGGTGGCAGATTGGCTGAAAAAGAGGCCTGTGCCTTTGCTGCCAAACTTTACCACTCTTCCACACGTCAAATATGCACCGAAGGGGGCTATGCACAAAGAAAAGAGGCACGGCACCACACAATGGTCTTTGTCCATGCAGCGTCACAATGGGAGGTACGAAACAATAGAGGTTTAAATGGCTGCATAAACCTAATACGAGAACACGACACCAAACCTAACTAGCGAAAAGGTGGTTGTGGAGGCGACAAAAAATTCAAACCAGACAACTAGTCAACAGACACAAATAATATCTCATATTAATATTCAGACCTTTCTGATCAAAAATATCAAATCAGAATTCCTCTACCCCACCTGTAGCCAATTCTATATCGTTTTTGAAACCCCCCAATAGGACCCACCCGATAAACTTTTTTCGTACACCGACGGCGATTTTTCAAACCGCCGTAACTAGTGCAATTCTTGACATTTCTGGATTAAATGAACACCATCATGACCGCAAAGGTGCTGCCATTCTTCCTACACCTACATAGACCCACTTTTCTCCCGAATAACGTTTCAATAACTCGTCTCGGCGGCAGTCAAATTTTTCACTCGTCTGATCTCCCCTGCAACTCACGCTAATCAGCCTCCACAACATGTACCGAAGGAATGTGCGTGATTTAGCCTCCGTGCGAGCAAACTCTGCAAGCTTGCGTCAGTTGCTTGGATTTCGGCGCTTGTAGCATGTGCAGCAAAATGGAGGGGTTGCTTTTTCGAAAGACCGCGCTAGCTCGTCTGAATGGAGGTGGATTTGGTTTTGGGAAGAAGTAGCGGGTTTCTGGGGTGATGGAGATGCAGCAGCACTTTGATCTGTGCAATTATATGGCTTACTCAGCAAGTAGACCTGATGTCTGGACATACTCTCGTAAACGATCGTATACCGCCGTAATACACCGAACCTTTTAGCTACAAGCCCAAACTTTGCCCTATGCTCTTCAATCGACCCCTCAGGATCAACTGCAACGTTGTTTCTTTTTTCTCCACTTTTTCTGCCGTTTTTGAAAGATCAGTTAAACCTCGGTTAATGCAGGTTGGCACTGGTGCAGTAGGATCGACAGGTGGACACGTGGATCGACAAGACATAATGGCGTGGTTGTGAGTGTAGATCTATTGTAGTCACGTGGCAGATCGGTAGGAGATAAGAGGGAAGAGGGGTGGGAAATAGTTGACGTGGTGACATTTAGTTCATGTTTTTGTTGAACCATGTGTTGTGACCAAGTATTATGCTAAGTAAAAGTTTAACTAGGTGAGGTGAAATTTTGAAAACTGATGCAGATTGATTTTAGTAACAAGGGAGGGGTTTATACGACCAATTGAAACATAAAATTTGATACCAAAATGCCATAGCTCATAATATATGCTCTACAGAAGGCTGTATATTAACAGACAGTACATTCATATTACTTAGATAAGTAGAGGTTCAGTGTAATATTTCAACATGTAAACACTTCAAATAGAGTAATTAGACTATGAGGAACCCATTTATCTGGTCTATTTCTCTCTTACTCCACCATAATATGCTCAAAAACGTATTTCCTATACTTTATCCACTTAAAACACCTACAACTCCTCCCACAGACCTCTGATCACCCTTAAACCCACTCCAATCGCTTCCTCACCCCCGGCTCCACCCTACCACATACCATACTTCCCCCCAAAGGTCTCCACTTACCCTACAACCTCTCACTCAGCCCCTTACTAATCAACTACATGACGTACATGCACAGCTGTCTCATTTCTCAACGCCACAATGGGCTTCTACCAAACCTAAATCCCATTCCCCAACATCCAATAGCAACTTGAAGGGGTATATATTTTTTTTTCTGATACTGCATGCTGCATAGCACAGCACAAAGCAGTGTGTATTCTCGCTCGAATATCACTCAAACACGCTGATACTCCAGCCACAGCTCCGTCTCCTGCCAAGAAACCCCCTTGCTTACTTTCAACGCTCCAACCCCCAGATCCAGTCTTCCAGCCTCCTTTTCGGTGCCTGTCGCACGCACCTCCCGATTTACTTAGAATACCCTAAATTATAGTTGGTAAAACCTTGTTTTGATAACTACGGGTACTTGTAGCGTGCACTGCAACGCAACGCAAAGAAGCACCGGATCAGATTTGGGTATTTGGAAGCGAACACGCGCATTAGAATGAGCAACTGAGCCCGCATATGCACGTGACTGGGAAAATGACGTTTTTCCTCAAAATAACGGAATTGCGCAATCTGAGCACAGTGGCCACAAGCCCATAATAACCTCCGAGAAAAGGCGGTTCTTCCTATACCCACATCTTGGCAGTATCATCTCCCCTCGTCGATCATTGCTGTTTGAAAGACTGCAGAAAAAAGAAAATGCTCACTACTTCACCCCTGTTGCCCTAACCCCATTGTCAGCATAACCGCCACATACCCCTTCTCGCGCCGACCAAAATGTACGTTAGAAAATCTCTTTTGGTATCGTGGTGCAAAAGTTACGTCCATTGTCCTGTATGCACTCTGCAAGGGCTGCATGGTCACGGGCTATCTTCTCTGATTGGGAGAATATGTCCGGTTTGAGGTGTGGTTAAAATGAGAACTAGAGGTGATAGAGACAAAAGGACTTCACCATTAGAATCATCTGACTCTCAGCATCCTCCCAGTATCTTCAAAAATTAATTTACTCCCGAATACCACTCACAATATCGAAAACCCACCCTAACCCTTGTGTTTCACCCCTTGCACTTTTGGCCAGCCCCCTGAAAGTGCTACAACCGTACAGTACCCCCTCAACTTGTTCAACGTCCTTGCGGGTCCCTTGTACCTGCCGCTGCCGGGATTTGCATGTACTATTGTTTCACGTTGGCTGTATATATTTGTACGATACAAGTGATCTGATAAGGGTGTATACGGACAATAGTTGTACTGGTACAGACACAAACACACAGTTACACTTGTTGAATTGAATCGCATTGTACTGGTACCACAAATATTATCACACGCTTGGCTTTAGTGCAGCTCATCAATTGATCTCTGACGTACAAAATATCACACGCTCAATGCCAATCTGATATGTGCTCTGTGCATACGACAGTAGACAGCTCTTTTGAAGGAGAGAATCGAGTGGAGCTGGTCGAAAAGGGAAACAATCTTTTCACTGTTTCACCTGTGCAGCTATTCCTGAGACCAATGTGCTCTGCAAGGTGAAGCAGCGGCAGATAGATACGATAAGTGATAGTAGCAATTGAGGGTAGTGTGTTGAACATGGTAATTTCTGTATACTGGCGTATATGTTCTGTTCTGTAGCTTTGCAGAAGCAATTATTTTTATGTCGTTTTTTATTATTTTATTTTTCCATATATTTTCGAATGCACTGTGTCAGCATTAGGAACACCGTTGCTTTTTTTTGGCTCTTATTGTTGTAAAGATAGAGACAAAGTCTGTTGAGGGGGAGGTATATATAAGTCGATTGATCTGGATGAATAATCGCCCTAGAGAAAATCTGAAAAGTGCATTTTGATCCCCGAACTCTTGGCTATCTCTGTATACCCATAAAATCCCATCCCAAGTCACCCAACCCCCATTCCATGCCTTGCTAAAGACAAACCCATTGTGGCTGTATACTGTCTCCCACTACAAAGTCTAAAAACGTCTCCACAAACTCTGCTGTGTTCTTTGAAACTCTAATATCGCGCTAGCGTCACGTGATCGACATTACCCGGGTGTCGATCTAAACAGATGTTCACCGTGAATATTGGCATTCAGAGGTGGGATTTTTATTTTTATTGAATAAAAAATATTTTCCGGTAAAATATCGCTCATATGACACATATATGACATCAGATGTTATCAAAAAGATCTAAAATCACGTGCACTACTACCCCTCACCAAGTGTAAATACAGCCATACAAAATAGCAATCTTGTGTTGCTCATAACTCCCCCAAAAACACAGCTCCGTCGTCCGGAGTTTTGAATTCACTCTTGCCAAGACGCATACATTCTTGTAATGCTTGTCAGAAATCATATTGATGTCTCAAACCCACGTGGGAGTGGGTTTGATTAGGAGGCTGGATTTTCCCGAAGGCGAAATCCAACAGACTAAAAAACATCGCAACAAGATAGAGCAGACGATTCCGAGTAAAACGGTAGTTTGAAAATCCAAATCCGACTCCATCTGAGCGACTTATTGAGGTATTTGCTAAACGCTACTATGAACTTTATACCCCACGACGGGGATTGCAGAATGTGATTATAGAGGGTTTTATGAAAGTCACATGATATTTTCTGGTATGGTTGTAATCTCTGAGACCGTGGCAATCTTGCTGTGGACTCGGTATACCTCTCAGAGCAATATCCATCGAAACAACTGGGGTATACTTATACTACCCATTATGACGTTATTTTCAGTTGTGCAACTGTCATCTCTACGAGGCTGGTATACACTCCTTCCAGCTGACGTTGCACGTATAACGGCGGAGTGTCTGGATCGATTTAGCCCCTATTACGCGATTTTGACGTCTTTTAGTCATTTACGCATTTTAAATGTCGCACAAATGTGCTGAATTAAGTCTGTCCGAGCTGATAATGCACAATAGGCACTGTAACACCGCTTAGACATGATTACAACAGAATAGAGCTCTTTTAGTACAGTCTAAACGTTGAGCTAAGACTGCTAAAGTCTGTAACTCAGGAAGTAATTATTTTGCAGGGCCCAAAACCGTCGCAACCGTTTCCCACGTGCTGGAGATACCCCCTGACGGAGGTTTGAGAGGTTTGAGGGCTAGACGCCGCTTGCAGACCGGGGTCTTTGGGCTTAAGTAAGGGGCTTCAGGGGTAAGTAAAGTTAGAGGGGGGTAAGGTTTGCGGTAATAATTGGAGATGATTGATAAGAGTTTGGCGATGGTGAGGAGTGAGATGAGATGACCAGAGGGGGGATAAGTGGTCTAAGAGGGGGGTGTACGAGTTTGGGGGTATCTGGAGGTGTATTGGAGGCGTGAGGGAGGATTTGGTGTGTGAAAATGCTTGTTTTGGATGTAGGTCACGAACCAATAGAGTAGTGAAGATGAGACCCAGTGCGTTGTAATCAGCGGATATGATATAATACTAGGACGTATCAATATCACCTCAATCGTGCTTGAAACGCCCCGTTGATGGACGTTATACGGTATCTTCATTTACTCACCCTCCACTCACAACTCTAACTGTCTTTGACGTGACCAACTCTTAAATCATACAACTCCAACTATTCCTCCCAACTACTCCCAGCTACCACTTTCTAACCTTAACAAACACCGCCCCCTCTCTTACCACCCCTCTATCACATGATACACTAAACCAACAGCCTAACCAGCCTAACCAGCCCTTCTATCCCCTCTCAGGCACCATCCTAACGCATTTCTCCACCTGTCAAAAGACACAAAACCCGTTTTCCATTAATTCTCTTGTTCCTCTCAATCCGGACTTAAACCTCAGCCACTCGAATTAGAGTTTGGATAATGGGACAGTGGAGATTTTGAGAAGCATCTGGAGCACGTCACGTGATATGAACCACTGTAAAAACCACATACATCACGTGACACATCCACCAACTACCCTATTCCACTTTTAACCACTCAATTACACCCTCTGTTCATCCCACAGACACGTCATCTCAATGACGTCACTCATGCACGGACCTAATCCACACCGATTATACGCCGTGCCTAGACCCTGGACCAAAAAGTCTATTTTAGTAGAGAACCCTAACCCTGAGTTGCTTGATAGTGGGTTTTTTTGGAACTGTTTTACAGGGCTTGATATTAATGCAATCGCAAATCCAAGTACAGTGCTGGAATCAGGAGGTTCGAAATATTACTATAGTGCCGTAATATCTCGATTTTCGAAATTGCTTCCATATTATGGCATCACCTGATTTCTGTTGCTGCAAACCTGTGTGTGACAAGACATGCATGGTGCACTACAAGAATGTCGGGTGTTCAGGGTGAGCAATTTGTCCGTGGAGAGTATATATGTCGAGTTTTGGCGTGTATTTTTTGTGTATTACAGGTCACGTGATTTTCAGAAATATTACTGATTTTTTTTGTATCATTCAATGGCAGCTCATTGTCGTTCTTCATTAGTTGCCCTTAATTTCTACCGTTGGGAGTTGTAACTATCCGTTCCGTCTGACCAGTCAACTCCCAACTAACCTTAAGTAAAAAAATTACGTAGCAAAAACCTCCCCTCCCTTGGTTCACGATGTTTGCAGCAAATAAATTATACACGACACTCACCCTTGGTTGAATACAACCCAACCAGCCCCAAAATGCTTCGTTTTAGGCGCAAATTTCAATTTCAGCCGCTTCCGGAAAATCGGAAGAATCCCTTGCTTGCAACCAATAGTCTAATACTGCAGCAGCCCGTGGGTGCAGCAAAGGGCTGGATGAGAATGTAGGGAGAGGCAACAGGTTATGAGTGGGTTAAAATTAGTAAAACGGGATTATCTCGGGAAATAATCACGTGAGAGGAAAACAGAGTGCATATTTGGAATCACCGCAAAAAATTACACATATATGCCCACTCTAGAGACCTCGAATAATTACTTTTCATTTCATTCGTATCCGTCGTATTGGGTTTCTGTTAAGTTGCTACTTGTTGCTAACTTTGTTGGAGATTAGTAAGCATATAAATTGGGGTTTGAGGAGAGTAGAGGCAATAATTTTGGTACCGTTGGATAGAGCCAGAGGAGAGGAGTAACACTAGCTAAAAATTATTCGATTAGGAGGCCTGTAATCTCCCCTAGGATAGATACAATATGCAGTGCCTAAAACAGTAATTGGCATATATCTTATGGTACAATTATCCAGACGCAATAAGAAGATGTTTTCTGAGACCACCCCGCCCGTCGCTACCATATGACACTATCTTATCTCCGTTTTCATTGCTCTACCGCCCAAGAAATACACTCTTTGGCGTGGCTGTAAAACCTTGCAAAGTCGAGTTTCACAAAAGGAACCATGGAGTTATTACTATCAGAGTGATGAGACTGAGGCGCTCTATCTAATGGGACCACTCTTGTTTCTCCTAGATGTCTATATCGTTAGCTACAGGCATTTGGAAAATCCCGCACATTCCGAAAACGGCTAATATCGTTCTTTTTTTGTTCCAACGGGGTTTCTTTGTGCCCAGCGTGCTTGCCGCTTGACGTTTCCCTGTAGAAACCCTGTCACGTGACCTGGTCTTTGATTTTCAGCGTTCTGTCTGACTTTTCGTTTTGGTTCATTTTTCGATTTTCGCTTTTTCATTTTTTCGTCAAAAAAGCCAAAAAGCTAAATAAGCTTTCAATAACCTCCGATGGATAGAGTTTGGGGATTAACACCAAAAAAGAATTGGAAGTTAGTTTGTCGCCATGTGAGGCGGGAGGACATTCAAAGTGGCGGGCAATGGGGGTATTTTAGCATTTAATTGTTACCACCAGATTCCCCTCCCTCACGTGACCATTTCCCCCTTTTCAATTTTCCTCTACCTTCAAAACTCACCCTTCCACCCTCGCCCCTACTTTTGTCCCACCTCCGTTCCCAAGTTATATATATCTCCCTTGCCTTCCCACCAGGACGACACTCATACAACAAGTACAACACAGTCAACATACGACAAGTCTTCAGTGACCACACCGCCAACACACAGGCATCACACACACTCGACACACACACACGACATTCACACTGTCACCACATTCGCTTATCATATCGTCTTATACAACATGACCACCATGCACATCTCCAACCTGCCCACTCCGGACTCGTGTAGCGTTGAGGTTACACAAACGTCGACGCGGTCGTTTTTCGAGGAAATGGACTGTCACGTGACGAAAAAGGCCATGATGGACTTTTCGCCAGAGTCCACTTTTATCCTCACTCCCGAGAGTGAGTGCAACTACACCTATGAGCCCAAGTTTGACAGCAGGGACTTGGCCGGTAACGAGCTGACTGCACGTGACTTGATCACCTCATTGCCTACGTCTCTGCCTCCTATTTCCGTTTCCATGCTCACCAGACTTTTGTCTGTTCTTCGACTCCCCGTCACATGCAGATTGTTGAGCAGCACGATTCTGGACTCGCTGTCACGTGACTTTTACCGTCACTGGATCCGTTCAATCCCCATGGACGCCGCTATTCATCCTGAGCTGGTTGTCATTGCTACTCTTTCGGTCGCCATGAAGTTTGCCGAGGACGAGTTTTACAGCCCGAAGTTGTTTGTTGATTGTCTGAATAACGAGCTGCAGTCGGTTCTGGACCCGTCCTACGTGTTTCCCACGGTCAAGGAAATGGTCGATTTGGAGTTGAGAATTTTGAAGGATCTGGATTATAATGTGGCTCAGTTGATGGGTGAGCTTGTTGCATGAACGAATGCTACAAGAGCTGCATGAGGAGTATGTTCGAAGCGAACACTTCTAATTATTGGATTCTCCCAACTGACCTTATTTGGCATTGGGAGAGGAGTGAAGACTGTGGCAACATAAGCAGGGTCTTCTGGAGGACAGTGTTTACACTATATTTATTTGCATACTAGTAATTAATGGGATGGACCGGGGCACTTAGTGTCCTGAGTAATAAGAAGAAGTGGTTGTAGTTGTACCGTTGTAGTGTTATGACACCTGTCTGTCATTTGTGTCATTTTTTTATATTTATTTTTTATTTCTGACATGGAAGCCACGGAAAACGTCAATCCGTATTCTCTATCCCTACGCCCACCCCTCTTAAACAGTGTGTGTCTTAGAGAAGCAGCTTGGCACTTTAGACTGTGGGGATTTGGTGCCTGTCTTTATGCTAAGGGTTTTTTGGGGAAGCCAACAACGGAGGTCAATAGTATTCAGAATAAGATGAAAGTGGTCTCATTAGAACCGCCTTGCTCGTGCGAGTCTCCTACTACTCTCAGAATTCCAATTGACCCAGTAGTTCGTCTCAAAAAGGCCTTTCCCTCACCATCCCCACACATCTAAGACAACGCTAATATACCCCGCTGTGGAGCAAACTAAAACACTACAGAGTCCGGCACGCGAGTATACGGTCGATCACGTGAGGTATCTCCGAGAGCGCCATTTATGTGTGGTATGTGGATACGAGTGGAGGGTGGGTAGTTGTTGGGTTGTGAGGGGAGGAGTTGGAGGTTTAGAGAAATGAGGCTCGGGTAGATTGTAGAGGAGAGTATGGCGATTCTAATGAACCAATCAGCTTTTCTCCACTCCCTTGGGATCATCCACAATTCTCGTTTTAGTACTCTCGTCAACCGTTATTGCACTGTACCAAGCGTAAATCTGAGCATACTTGCGAAACAAAAGTCTTGGCATGATCAGGAACCCCATCTTTCCCTTGCTTCGAGATCTGAAACTCGTCACGTGACTGGTGAGGATGTTGTAACAGAGAGATGTATCATGACGTAGCTTGAAGAGGAGGTGATAAAGTTTGGTGAAAAGAAATGACGTCATTTTTGGAGAACGTAGATATTTGATGGAATTTTTTAAGGAGATGGTAACATGATCCCCTGAGCCGTGTAATTCCAGTACTGTTTTCTATTTCTTCGTCAGACCTATATTTCCGTAGTTATGGAGTGCTTAAATCCTCACCTATTACTTCACTAGTCCCACTACCAAGGGGCTATGCTAAATAAAGTCTAAGTATTCTGTATATAGAACATCATCACAAGACCCCCTCCACCTCAACAACCAAGCCATCTACTGCTTCCGGATGAACTGCATCTTCTTCCTCCACCCCAGGCTCATCTCCAACCTACGTCATAACTCCGTAAACTCCCCACATCCCGTTTTAAACGCGTTTCCGTGCATGCATGAAAAACGTCCGAACAACGTCTCCAGTCGCCTAAATCGAACCATGCTTTGTGCAGCCAGGGAGAGATGGGCCGACCGAACCCAATCTATTTCAATACGAGTCATCTGATGCTCTAGACGAATGAGGAAGTTGATCCTGTAAGCATAGTTTTAGGGCTATGATTGTGGACACAAAAGGCCTCGGATCGGGCTGGTTTTTATTTAGATAGAAAGCCACGGCTTCAGTTATGCTGAAGTTTTTTTCTCACGTCTTTTCCAGCAACATTCCACCAGATACAGAAGATTTCCTTTTTCTGGGTGCTGCTAAAAATAGCCACGTGACCTGGAAAAATCCGAAACAGAAATTTCATGCACCCCTTTCTCCTCTGCTGCAGTTACACTGCATAGACTTTGGTATTTCGGGACATATGGCTGCTTAACTGGGAAATCAAGTAGGCACGTTTTTGTGACGTCAGAGGGCAGTAGTAGGCCTAGAGAACCCAGGGATCGAACGCACGGGTCGATGAGATGTGATTATGTAAGTTTCAGCTCTCTCAGATTTATATCTAACTCGTTATGAGGTTATGAGTAGAACTATTACTAATCTAAACTACCAACGGGTGGAGGAAATTACCACCTCACCGTTAGCGTCCGGAGAATAAACCGGATTGGGAGATGCAATTGAATTTGGTCTTATTGTGATCAGACGCCCACAGCACATTCTAGGACAGGTTAAAGATTCAACTTTCACTCGATCCTCAGAACGTCAGATCACGCCCGATTTTTTCTCAAAACTGCTCAAAAGTTGCTCAAACGGCTCTTTCACAATGGGCTCAACTGCTTGTTCAGAAATGTGGCCCCTCCATCAAATCAAAGCGTTTTAGCGTGCATGAGATGCATGGAAAGACGCTAAATCACGAGCAAACGTCCTGAAAAATACATCCTCCAATTGTAGTGCAGGACAATAACCATGTGACGTCAGTTTAGAGGCTTGGCGGGGTTGGAGGTGGTGGAGGGTGGTTATTTGTGTCTTGTTTACTCAGATCACGTGATCCAAACAAACTAGTACTTCCACCTTCACCCCTGCAAAAATCTGTATCGGATATGAGCAGCCAGCTTCTCCACAACTCCCCATTTGGCTCTACTGACGCAGTCTAATCTCCACGTAAAATGCAGCCGGGTTTAGTTACAGTCTAGTTGGCTGCTTAGTTGGAGTCTAATCCATTATGCAGTGTGCTTAGTGCTAGTGCTGGTTTAGCCTCAGTTTAGGTTTTCAATGTGAGCTAGCGGTTATTATGGAGGCCTGTCAAACGGCTTTTGAAGCAGGAGAATGACAGGTGAACAATAGGGATGGGTTGATGGAGGGTTGGAGAGTGACGTATGGTGTTTGAACTTTTACCAAAAGAAATTTTGCACCGAGGAGAGGTGTTTTGAGTAGGAGTGCTAAAATAGGTGGTGGTTTTAGTGCTTTTAGGAGATGGAGTTTTGTGAACGCTACAGGCGAGTTGGAGGTGAGGTTTTTACATGGTTCGATTCGGAATTGTCGTGCGAGTAGAATGTGACATTCAGAATTTCAGTAGCTGCAACACAGCGTTTGTAGTATCGTCCTATCTGAGGTACACTAATTATCGTAGCACACTCCTTTGGGAGGTTGATATTCCAGACTGTGATTAGGTTCAACAGCACACACCTTGAATAAGAGATGGGCTGGTTTGTGAGGTAGAAAGTAGGGTAAAATTTTTTGATAAAATCTGGAAAATTCAGATTCCATATAAACAGTCACGTGATGTTCTTTTTTCATTTTCCAATTATTTTTGAAATATTTTTGTTCTTCTGTTAATTAGATGCACCCCACTAGCCCCACAGTGCAATACCGTATTCATGTATATCCAAGCACTCCTTCTCGAAAATATAGATTCTGGGCTAGCCGAAGAGTTCCGTGGAGTCTTAGGAGGGTCAGAAAAAAATGCCAAAAAAATAAGAAAAAACTCCAGCCTTATTTTCAGGGTCCAACAACTCCTAAAACAATACGAAAATGCCGTTTCGAAAATCCACATCCAGTATCTCCACTGGGCACTGTGCAGTTGTACTTGATACGGGTAATATCTCAACCCGCATTTTAGCACAGCTTACATTGCCTATTTCGACTATGTGGTAGCGTGTTTTTCTAGCGTCCGAGAACCGATATAGTGCACAAGACAAGAGGAAGAATGTCACTACAACCATACTAATACGAGATACTAATACGAGATACGCGTATTGTCTGTGTGTCTAAGTGTACAGATATTGTTTTAATGTGAACACGTAAGTATATATATATTGCCCTATATAATGACACGTGAGCCCATAAAAATACAACAGCTAAATAATTCGAGGCTACACTTGTCCACATTTGGAACATGAAAATTCGAGTAGGGAAAAAACTGGACATGCCTAAACCGACCAAATCGTAACTACTAAATCAAACGGCTTCAACTACAATGTCCTAAATTGGCACGTCCAAAACTAATGCATGAATATCCAGCACTGAGAATCATTTGACCTTCTAGTGTTCTATTTTTTTGGTACAGAACGGCTTATAAAGTTTTGGCCGAGGTAGCCAAGTGGCTTATTTGGAGTGATAAATGAGCGATTAGTATATGGAAAATGATCTCCTGATCACGGGGATTCCAACTAGCTAGTTTTGGAATCTGTAGCGTTATTATTCAACCAGCTGTGGGGTATTTAATTTTAAGGCATAATCATTACATAATCCATGCTACACCTTCCCCACCTTATAACTCTGCTGATACAATATGCCAACGTCATAACCGATGATATCACCACCACTTCCCCTCCATGATCTTCACTACGTTCCTGGTGTCGTTACCATCACACTCCCCATGTCGTGCCCGACATGTGGTGCTTACATAATCACCGAATACTCATACACCTATCAGACTCCACCCCACCGTACTTAATCCCGCACATTCCACCTGAAGATCTGTCCATCAACTTTTCTGCATCTGGCAAGAGATTTTCCTATTTGCGCACTTTTGAAATAGACTTGGGCTGTACTGAGAGTATACGGTGCAAACGAGAAGTACGCGGGGAGCTTTTACCGAGCTCTGAAAACGGTCTAGCATAAAGTGCAAGGCGTTGGGCATTATTCTCGATGTTTCAGATTCCAAATTGAGCCACAACTACGAGTTGTCCAAAGGTTTCAATTATTCAGACATGTGTGCGTCGTTTTAGGGTTTGATATAGAGTTCTGGATTAAGTTTCACGTGTTGGGATATTAAGAGCATTTAAACGTCAGTTTTATGTAGTAGGTATTTGCGGAGGTTCTGTAGAGCGATTGGAGTAGGTGCACGGAGATCTGAAGAGTGCAAAGTGTAGAGAAAATGATCCGCTATTACATGAACCAATAATGATTGTAGGGTGCCTTACAAATATCTGCTCTTATATGATTATCTCCAAATTATGCGGTGATTTAATTAACCTTTATCTAAAGTTCCCATCCCAGAAACCCTATTTGTAGTGGCCCAAACACACGCCATTTAAGGTTGTTATCTGTGTTTGTATAGCAACTATTGGCGGTATCAGTAGCTGACTGGATATTGATCCTACAGCGATGAGACCTCTATCAAACTGTTCCCCTTGATCATCCAATTCACCTAATGTTTTTAAAATCCAAAAACACCCACTGAAACCCCTCCAACTTGTCTCCCGCAATCTACACCTCTTCATCCGCTTATCAAAGTGTATTTGTTGCGCAGGGATTACCATCCAACCTAGTTTGGACCACCTTACCGGTACCATGTCTTTGCTTTTGCAAGCGTCTATCTCGTCTGATAATCGTGCTACAGAGATGCTGATTTGATCATTAGAAAGCCCGCATTTTTGTGCATCTCACAGTAGCTTTCATATCTCTGAATTGTTGCTCTAACCCCAATAAAACCGCCGTCTTTCAAACTTCAAGGTTGACGTTCACTCTTGACTATTCCGCTCAAAGCCGTGTGCGAATCCTTTCTGGGGTTGGAGAAATACGAGGTGCAGGGACCATGTCAAGGCGGAGTTATTGAGTGTATATCCGAGATAGTAGATGATAGTGCAAGTTCGGTATCGGTAGCTTGCTATAGTGACTAAGCCGAGGTATAACAGAGCAGAGTTGTAAAATTTGAAATTGTTGCTGAGCACTTGTAGACATGAAGTTATGTGTTTCTTCAGTTAATCCGACATTCTTATGGTCAGCATTCCTCTGGCAAGTCCGAAAAACGGCGATACTCTCCGAAAGGTGTACACTCTTCTGTGCATTGTTGTGATTCCAACCGTTGGAGTTTGTTGGATTTAGTTGGGATGTAGGTTTGCGCTGTAGAGAATTTGTACAGCGTGATTGGGGGAAGCCGTTTTGTAGACGATATGAGGGTGATTGAGTAAAACCAAGTACATAGCTATGTTTATCACGTGACTCAGACCAATTCTAAGTTTTAAAAATTACAAAATAGTTGATTTAACCCCGTCAAAACACGTCCTTACTATGGTGCCATTTTGTTGACGGCATATTGGGTTCCACTTAAGTTCCGCCATGAGGATAATCCGAAAGTTAAACCGAGTGTCAACATAGGTACGGATTTGAAAAGAGTGTAGAGAGCGGGGAACTGAATGGATCTGGTTTTTTCTTGGTTTGCCTGAATCTCCTTGGTCACGTGATCTAGTATACCAATTTTTAACACCCCCACCCTACCCTAACCCTACTTATTCTGCTCCCGGGGTGTGCGTGATTTTCCGCAATTTGAGTGAGACATGCAAGGTGGGTTGCCAGGGCAATGGGGTGGAGCAAGGTTAGGTTTGTGAAGAAGCAAGGTGGGGCAGGGTTAGGGTTGGTGGGGTGGTTTCTGAGGTTTTGAGGGCAACTGTGCAAGTATTGGTTTATCTGGGGTTGAGGCTCAGTTGAGTTGGGTTTAATTTTGATTTGAGTGTGAGTACAATTATGGGGCATGTGTGAATGTGAATGTGGATGTGGGCGGAGTTGTCTTGAACTAAGGTATGAGTGAAACAGCCGTGTGAGGGTGGATAGGGTGGTTGGTGTGGTTTTAGTACAGAGGGATTTATGTTTGGGGTTTGTGGTGTTTATGTGGTTTTTGTATTAGTTGTATTAGTTGTGTTTTATTAGTTATGTGGTGTTAGTGGTGCTTACAGGGTGTCCTGTGTTCTATTGTACAGGCCCTCTGGCTTGTATTGCATTTCTCATAGGGCTGATGGAGATTGGAAGGGTATTGGTAATTGTCTTTAAGGCTGATTTTAATTTTAACGAGGATTGGTTTTTGGCACTTCAAGAGACTTTGGTGAGGCTTCCCCAGGTTTCCCAAACGGGGTTTGCGGTGTCGAGAACCGTCTTTTGAGTTGCTCTATTGGAGGATGAAGCAATTAGTTAGCCGAGAAGAAGTAATTATGCTGGTGAACTACAGACTAGAAATTGATATTCAGGATATGCTAGAAGTTGTAATTGTATTCAAAATCACTCAATGTTGCTAATTGAACGATAATATGATATCTGATTATCATCTGATTATCATCTGAGTATGGTGTAGTGTCCGTTCTAAGGTGAAGGCAGTGTTTCACTGTACACTTCAAGGCACTTCTCAAAGAGGTGTCGTTTCAACCAAACCAGTAAACGATTCTCCTAATGAGATCAAGGCATGCCAAGACAACGCTCAAACGGTCCTAGAACGCCTGAAAAAATATGAAAAATATGAAAAAATATCATGTTCGTATGTTTCAGTTGTGCCAGTGTTCTACCTGTTGCACTGTTGCACTGTTTCAAACAAGCAATTGTACGTCATGCTCCATACAACAAGTGCATCATGCTCTCTGACAAATTTGTTATTCACTACCCACCCTACAGCAAGCACTCGTACAATACCGTCTATCAAAGACCGCTCAACAGGGCATTGTCCTGTGCTGCAACTTTGTACCTGCCGCAGAGCAATGAACAAGAACAGTGAACAGCTTGTGGAAGGAATAATGACCCTAAGGGGTAAGCAAATTATTGATACACCTCTCCACGACTCAATTGACAACTCCAAACACGCACTGTTACACTTATACTGTTCACACATGTACCGTTCTCTTGATGTTCTCTTGAGTCGTTACACCTGCACAAGATCGCACTCTGCAGTTCGTTAAAGCTGCCACAAACTCCGACAAGGGCCTGCAACCGCCGACATTGTCAACCTCCGACTCCCCACCCGACTTTAGCAAGCACGATAGAGTTCAATTTATGTATGGGTGTGTCGATCTTTGGAGGTGGATTAGGAGCTGGATTAGGAGCTGGTGTGTGGAAGGATTGGGAGTGCAAAAAGTGAGATTTTTTTGGTTGCAATCGAACCGGAATGATTTTTAGATGCGATTTAGTCCAACTCCTGTTTTGATCCGAATAAATCTGAATTTCCCTCATTTTCCAAAGACCCACTTGTTCAAACCTTTTTTCGTACACTTGACTTTAACTGGGTTGCTGTAAGTAAAGTCTAACCGACGCGGTGATTTTGCGACTGAGACAAGAGGCTGTGAAGAACGCTACAAACTGGGTTTCCCATAGATTTTTGAGCAGAAAAAAAGTACACCCTTATTAATCACGTGATCAAGAACAACCCACCGCTTTTCTTTTCTCTCCACCCCCTACCCTACTCCTTCTACACCCCCTCCTATGTTCAGCCTCACTATGCCCACAATCGCTCCGACACTTTTGCAGAGAGTTTCGGCAATTGAAATCGAGTTTTTCAAGCTGAAGCTCAGGATGCGGCTGCTTTTGCCTGCGGGAATTAACGAAGATCATACTTGGGGCTTTTGTTGGCCTGCAATCAACTGCAAAGGATCGTGTGATTGCGTGCGTGGATGGTGCAGACAAAAAAAAGCAGTTCACGACAAGGTGGTGGATCGTAGTAAAAATAGATAGAGTGGGCGTTGGAGGTGGTGACGTGGAAAATATAGGCAGGTAAAGTGTAGTTGTGCAGTGGTGGTGTAAACTCCCAACAAAAGAGTAACTGGAGGATAGTTGGAGGAGGGGCTTGGAATGAGGATATCTCGGGATTTTGTATGAGGAAAGGTGGATGTTTTGAAGTATTTGCTTAGAAAGTGGATGTTTTGCACATATGTAGTATACAAATTATTACCGCCAGATGCTTGGAATAGCGAGTTTGCACCCCTAAAGGACTTTCTTTCTAAACAAATGCTAACTAAAGTGGTTTTAACTAGAGGTAAGAGGGATACTTTGGGGCACACTTGAGCAGTCAAATTACCCTGAAGATGCTGAATACAAGCCATGTCAACCATAACTCATTGAAATACATCATTCAGACGCATTTATAGGTATAACACATCCTCTCAGTCTGATATGACTTCTTTCGATACTGTAGAGTCTATAAGATATTGGTAAGAGAACTAGACACCTGTGACATCATATTCTCTACGTAACACTCTTTAGAGAACTAAATCCATCATTTTAATCCATACTGCTTCAATTGAGTGCACGATGAATCTCTACTGGTACATGTATCGTACTTCTACTGGTACAGTACCGGTACTGTAGTCCCGAAGTCGATTATTCAGAGAAACGTTTCAGACAGTCTATAGACTTATTAAACAGAGTGCACAATTCTCTCCCATACAGTCTTGTTCTTTATGAAGCTGTAACAGAAGGAGCTACAGTATAACACTGAACATTGAGATACTAGCACTATGTAATACGGAACTTGTAGCACTGTTCAATATCATACTGCCCTATATCGTGATGTCAAAAAACCGACTCTAGTTCCACTTGCCCCAAAATCCTCTTCTATATAACCCTCGTTCAATCACGCCATCTCTTTCATTATTTTCTCATGTTCTGCTTCGTACCATGTCTCTACTGCGGCAGCCTGATTGACGTCTACTGGCTGTGGAAACACGAAACCGAGTGCAAAGCCAACCACCGCACGCCAAGGGGGAGGGAGAGGGGTTATCCTAGTGTTACCACGTGACACAAATGAAAAGAAATGAAAAATTAACAGCAATTGTGAAGTGGTAATGCTCACTACTATTACAGTAACATTAAGCGTAGTTATGCTGAGTAACTAATGGAGTAACATATCCAGTGGAATGTGAACTGCTCTTTGTATTATACCGGTTCTCATACAGCCATACTCATACAGCTATACTTGTAGAGCAAATGACGTAAGGAGTAGTCACATCCCTACATCAAACCAGTCAGCGCATGCACACCCTCGACTGCATCGTCACTTTTATTATTTAGCAAAATGTTGAGCGAACAATGGGGCATGTACTCAACAGATGGAGTAAAGATGGGGCACAGCTGGATATATGGGGCTTTTGAGCAAAGTGAGAAAAATGGGGCTCTCAAGTCACGTGACACTAATATGAGTATAGTAGCTGACTAATATTTCACTACAAACAGGTATTTTTCTTGGGTTATAAAGACAGCCCCAAAAGTCAGGTCTTGGATATAATATTTTGCACTGTTCAAAAGTAACTTATCGTATGATAATACACTTAGGCTTGACTCTCTACAGTTCATAAACTGTCCTTCATAACCAGCCCTTTATAACCAGCCCTTAGTAGCCAGCAATAATATGAGAGGGTCAATTGATATTGAGGCATACAAGCGTATTACTACTGAGAAGCTCATTTTTTAGAACAATTCCTCACTCAACAGTTGGTTTTGACAGCTATTGTATTTCTTTAGGTCAAGTCGTATTCGTTACGTTACGTCATCGTCAAGGCACAATGTCACATGTCCCTGACACTATCTAAGCATAATCAGCCTCAAGATAACAACGAAGCGGCTAAATGCCCCATAGCTTATCACATGATAAACCTCATGCCTCATGGATACTTACAACTCCACCTTCAGTCTAGATCTACAAAAACTGATTTTGAAAATTACAAGAAAATCAAAAAAATCACACCAACTGAGGAGATCTCGTAAGCAATAGATATGTCGTATCACATATCACACACAAACCTACTAATGCACCCTACCTCTCATACATCTACCTATCATATCCCCCACACCCCACACTCCCCTTACTCCAATGCACTCGACCAGTCAGTAGAAGTGCCTGGACTTTTCGTCTTGCGTTATTATATAAACAAGTGTTCCCCCGGTAACCACCAGTACTCTCAATCAATGGTCAATCTAGTTGCTTGTCGAAAATGCAGTGGAATTTTTATGGCGGAGATGGTGCAGCAGCATGAACAGCGATGTGCTACTTATGAGTATGGAAGGTACTGGGGACGGGATTTCATTTGGCTTTATGAGCGTTAATGGATTAATGAGTTTTGAATAAGTGAGAGCGTAGCAGGGCAGTGTGTAGCGAGTTTCAGAATTGAGATCGGATCATTATTCAGGTTAGTAGTCCAAAAAGGGAAATTTTGGTATTTTTAGGGTTAGGGATAGGATAAACAGGTTATGAGTGTCTTTATGTGAATTAAAATGTGGAAATCAAGTGTTCGTAGCTCTCATGTATCTTCTGATGGCTATTCAGTATGTTAAAAGTGCGATTCTTAATGTGCTGTGTGCCACTACCTTAATTTGAAGCTATGGTTAGGTCTTCTGTAGTTTTCTAAATAGCATAGCAGTGTAAATAAAAAGTATAGCATCGAAACCGTCTCATTTTTGTCGTTCTTTAGACCCCAATTATCATGTATTTGTGAGGAGTATTGTCCTGAAACTTAGGGAAGTATAAGAGAAGACTGAGAAGTAATGACAACAAGTTAGGGACTCACATACTGTCAATTAACATACAGTGTTCAATTAAATGTACTTTGATGTGTGTTTGTCTTCCTTTCTTCAGTGCCATGTTCTGTACAGACGGCTGTATTCTTAAATTGAAGAGTCAAAAGGATAGCATAGAAATACAACTGATGATGTTTGAGTTTTGACCTTCTTGAAACTCCCAACACAAGCTATTCACCAGAACCACAGTTCAGCTCTGGGCAAAAATAGATATGTTCATGTGTGATATTGGCGACACAAACAAAAAGTAGGTAGGCAGAGCCTCTCAGGCAAAAAGATATGGTCCCTAGCAGGATCGAACTGCTGATCTTCGCGTTGCAAAGCTGCTATTCTTATTAGCACGACGCCTTAACCAACTGGGCCAAGGGACCGAAAGTTGGCACAGATTTGGTGAGAAGCTAGAAGTGCGGGAGAAAACGCTTTTTGAAAATTTTCCTACCAGAAAGAGAGCTCTAGGGACATTTAATTACGATATGTGGGTGGTCTTTGTGTAGCCGGTGCAGTTTTTTATGTGGTTGGATACACAGCATGTGTGGAACATTGGGTGGTCGTATTTCTTAACAAATAACATTAAGCAGTGGGTAGACTTTTGGTTAGAAGAAATGATAACTTTGGGGATATGCTATTCATCTTTACAATAGGCCTATTACAAGTACATTTATCACCCAAAATTATGCAATTATAACTACGTACTATCTTTATGAGTGTCTAGAGTGCTTATTTTGAATTTCCACCATTTATAATGAATTTTCCATGAAATTCCCAAAATAATATCAAAAAATAGCTCAAATTCACAAAGAACCAAAATACAGCAGAAAGACACCATTACGACCTCCAAACACACAACAAAAGCATCAATTCCTCCATTCCAATACCAATTTACCCTATGCCCTGATATTCAGGCCTTTTCTCACATTTCCTGCTTTTGACAAAAAGCTTGCCTCCTTATTAATGAAGCAAAAAATACAACCCCTTGCGAAGTCACATGATCCAGCAGAGGATCGAACTCTGAGCCTCCTCGGCGCACAATTGTGAGCGAGACGTGATAACCATTACACCACTAGACCTTGGTGGGTGACGGGGGTCGATTGGGGGTATTTAAGGATTGAAAAAGTGAAGAATTTTTTCTTCAATTGGGGCAATATTGGTACCATTGGAATCGTAGAGAGCTGGGTAATATATTGGTATGGTCTATATGTCTGTATTGTTACAATTGCAGGTGTGAGATGCATTTTTGTGTGGGGTAACTTTTTGAAGTCAGTGAAGTTTGAATTGTTTGCGCTAACCTCTGAGAGAGTTAGAGTGGGTAGTCAACCTCTTATTCACTGGTACTATCCCTCTGTATATCATTAACATCGTTACAGTACAATCCCACTTTGAAATATTATCACTGATAGAAGGAACATACTATACCCTCTGTGAAGTCAAGATGAATTGAATACGATTAAATCTGATAGTCATTCACAAAGTCTTTCTACACCTCCAGAGCATTACAACTACACTACTGCTACGGTTCTCTATCATACCAACATCCATTCTATACCTAATCCTCTCCCAGAGGAATCTCGTCTTCGAGAATCTTGACGAGTCTGACTCTTAGCTCAGTCGTCTCGTCTCCTCGGAGGTTATCGCTCACGAAAAACGCCTCCACCTCCATCTGGACCATTTCCAGAGCTCCTCTAATCACTCCAGCCAGCACGTTTGAGTACCACAGCTCCTTGTATGCTCTTCCGTCATCTGGCAGCTCGACAAAATCACTCAGAGGGTTTTCTTCAAAGATCAAAGAAAACTGTTTTCCATCCTGAGCCCAGTTTGCAATGGCAGGAGTTGTGTTGAGGAAGATCTTGAATCCCACCTTGGAAACAGCTTCAGCGGTATCCTTGAAGTTGTGGCATCGTCCAGTGTTGGTTTTGGCAAAGTAGTCTTCGATAAGCCGCAGACCAATGTTGTATCCCATCTTGTCCAGCTGCTTGTTGACGGCTAGATAGTCACCGTTGTAGTCTTTGCATAGTTGGGCCACTATCGAGCCGTATGTGAGTTTGAAGAGTTCGGAGTTCTGCATTAGTAACGGTAGCGAAGGCCGAAGGTCTGAGCGGACAACAGCTGTAGTTTCTCAGTTTGAAACAACTGTAGTTGTTCTGCTGTTCTGAACAGATCACGTTATTTCATGGTCACTTTATTTCATGTCCACTCTAAAATGACATCACTGAAAAATGTGGCATTAAAGAGACAACCATAAAAGGCACTCTTAAAAACAGGGTCAAAAAGACAGTCAAAGAGACAGCCATAATGACACCTTCAAAACGCCCCTTCTTGACACTCTCAGAACACCCCTGTATCACAATCAAATCACGTGACATGTGTCGTTCCCCCCTCCCCCTCTCATACTCACAACCTTGTCCACCTTTGTCTTCCAGACATCCTCTCCTACTGCTCTCATGGCTTTTGACATTTTCGCTGTGTGTGTGTTGGTGATGAAGATGATCCATATCGCGACCATGCATGCACTCGTGTCAAAAGTGGGAGTTTGTTAGTCAGCATTTGAAGGAGGATCGAGTGACAAACGATTGATGGTAGAGGGTAAATGGGATGTTGGTGTGTTTATGGGTGGATTTGTATATTCATTACCTGCTTTAATGGTAGAGTTGTGGCTATTCTAATTCCTGTGTTTTACTGAAGACACCCATCCACCTTAACCTATAACTCCCAACTGAATAAAGCATATTACATAGCCGATATATCCCTAATAGTTAGCTTTAGACCACTATCTAGCCTCAACAAGACACCCTTGAACCGCCACTTTCTGGCCATATCCGATAATAAAACACGCTCAATCCTACTATACCCAACTCTAGCTATCCAAAAACATCCTCATAACCCCAAATAACCCCTCTCTTCTTCCCCCAGCCTCTACCCTTCTTATCCAACTTCAAACCACCTCTAACTCCCCCCTTCAGACCTCCAAACTCACTGACAAATTCACACCCTACTCATACACCCCTCCTCAACACTTCACCAAATTTTTACTCCAAAATAATACCCACCCCTATTCCCACCCCAAAGTCGAACCCACAACCATAGCAATCGGGTTGACTCGGAAGTATGCAGAAACCCTCTCCCTCCAACCTTACCGTGCCGAATACCCGTAACGGCAGAAACTTGCGCGGAGAAGGCACTAGTGTAGAGGCTCGGTTTTCGGCTCAATTGCTCTGAAACTCGAGTGAAATGCTCGTCACGTGACCACGATTCTCCGTGTACCACTCAATCCACCCTAACCCTTCTCTACCCTCCTCACCCCTCTCCGCTGAATTACCGAGCCGACAGAATGCCGAGACGATGCAGCCTGTACAGGAAATCTGGGGTAGTCTGAGAAGAGTATTTGGCAAGGAAAGTGGACAATAGCGATATGAATCGATAGCTACGGACCGGGAGAATGCGAATTCAGCAATACCGAGACATTAGCGTGTCTCGCCATCCCTCAGTGTGCCCTCCCCCTACCCTCGGTAATGGAAAACTATAAACCTAACGGCTAATGTTAAATACCAGTACCCTCCTCCTCTTCTCTCTCACACAACAATGTTCCGACTGTCGACTGCCCGAATTGCTTCTGTGCGAGGATTCGCCACCTCCGCCAAGGTGGCCAAGAACGTGGACACGCTTTCCGTCATTGGAGCTGGCCAGATGGGCCTGGGAATCGCCCTGGTGGCTGCCAACAAGGCCGGTCTTCAGGTCAACCTCGTGGACTCCAACCAGGGCTCTCTGGACAAGGGGCTCAAGTTCATGGACAAGCTGCTTGAGAAGGACGTGGGTAAGGGTCGTCTGACCTCCGAGGAGGCCCAGGCCGTGCGAGGACGAGTCTCTGGACACACCAACCTGCAGTCTGCTGTGGCCGATGTGGACATGATCATTGAGGCTGTTCCCGAGATCCCCCAGCTCAAGTTTGGCATTTTCCGAGACCTGAACGAGTGGACTCAGAAGGACACCATTCTGGCTACCAACACTTCGTCCATCTCTATTACTAAGATCGCCGCTGCTGCTGGAGCTGGAGCTCCTCGAGTCATTTCTGCTCACTTTATGAACCCTGTTCCTGTCCAGAAGGGTGTCGAGATCATCACTGGTCTGCAGACCTCTCCTGAGACTCTGGCCACCACTCTGGCTGTGGTTGAGCGAATGGGCAAGATTCCCTCCATTTCCAAGGACTCTCCTGGTTTCCTGGCCAACCGAATCCTCATGCCTTACATCAACGAGGCTATCATCACTCTGGAGACCGGTATCGGCCAGAAGGAGGATATCGACAACATTCTCAAGAACGGATGTGCCATGCCCATGGGTCCTCTGGCTCTCGCTGACTTTATCGGACTCGACACTTGTCTGGCTATCATGCGAGTGCTGTACGAGGACACTGGTGATTCCAAGTACCGACCTTCTGTGTTGTTGACTAAGTATGTCGATGCCGGATGGCTTGGTAAGAAGTCTGGAAAGGGATTCTATGACTATTAAGCCGTCACGGGAACGTCAAACTGCGAGGAACGAGCTGTTTGAAAGTGACTACGTGACGAGCGTCTTCGCTACCTTGTAGTTACTAAATGAATATTATGATGTTAAATATGATACTATTGTGTGTAGAGTACGTACTGGTACGAGCTGTTTGGACGTTCTTGCAGTTTGAAAGTGACTGCGTGACGAGCGTCCTCACCAGTTTCTAAATGAATATTATGATATTGAATATGAGTTATTGTATCCCTACCATCTTACATGTAATTAGAGTACACGAGCTGTTTGATTATCCTCCCAGTTTGAAAGAGACTACGTGACGAGCGTCTCGCTAGTTTCTAAATGAATATTATGATGTTATTGTATGTGTGTAGAGCAAGAGTAGGGGAACACTGTAGTCTTTTCAAATTTCAGATCGGAAGGACATTGAGTCTGTGGGGACTTGTAATTAGCTTAGGACGCATTATGCCTACACAGATCTTCTAGCTCCTTACACACTGTATATGTTACTGCGACGACGGCATATCTTTTTTTGCCTAGCTATCTCAATAAGATGGCAATAGTAGTCTTTACAATATTGCTAGCTTCTTTTAGAAAAAATAATCTTGTCTAGTGTCATCTTCTGCTAGGTAAGGCTATGAATTTTATGTTTCAAGCTGACTGAAAAGTGACTTTCTTGGTCTCAGAGTGAAAGCAACCAGATTTGTGATATCTATCTGAAATGGCTCTATATTGGTATTACTGGACTTGCACAAGTCAGGGGATCATTTATATTTAATAATATCACCCCCTTTACATACAAATATTCTCTGTTTAGCTCCCAAGTGTCAGCTGCAAGTTGACAGCTTGAAAAAGTCAAATGGCAGACTACAGTATCGCACCCTGAACCTGGATAACGCTCAACACCATACTCCACGTTTGTCATTGCTTTCGATATATTCCACCCTATCGTTTCAACCTACACTAATCTTTCCTGATCTTCACACCATGACAACAATCAACTACCTGAAACCGCCTGCTTTCTTCGACTTGACGATTCCAGAACGACAAACTTCTACATGGACATCCTGGCCCAAGTTTAAGGAGCTGGACCGGTTCAAATACGACCGTCACGTGACATCCAAGAATCCTCAAGAGCGAATCATGCAAACCTGTGTATGGGCCATGACTACTATAGACTGGGCTCGAAGCAATGGTCCTCAGAACCCTACAACTATTTATTGTATGCTTCTTCAGCTCGTGCCTTATTTCAGAGCTCAAGAGTACAAGCTTAAATGGAAGGAAATGAGTGATAGAGAGTATGAGGTGTGGGAGGAGAGAATGAACGAAGCTGATACTGAGACTCAAGCTAGACTCAGAGCTGAGAAGAAACATGAGCTCAATTTTGATGAGCATGCGAGATTACCCTACTTTGCCGTGTTTGAGGTCTTGTTTGGAGAAAACTGGAGGGAGTTGTTAAAAGTGGCTATGGTTAGTGTTCCACTGAGTAGGTTTCCTGAGAGTTCTCGTGAAGTTGTGTTGGGAAATTGTATGGTTTTTCTGTGGGAGCCGTCAGGATGGTAATGTGAGTCTTCTGTGGTTAATGAGATGTGTTTTTTATGTTCTGGTTGCTGTATTGGACTGTCTTCGGTAGAAGCATAATTCAAGAAGTCAGGTGTTCAGTTAACAACACAACAATTTTTTTTCAGCTGAATTAATACAGACCATGTTTGGTATCATTCGAATCAGCTCGTTCGGGAGAACATGTCTATTAAGTCGACTCCCTTCTTTTGTATACAATAATTTGAGCTGTGTGATGCTGTGTTGCTGGACATGAACACGAGAGTCACAAGACATTCTCCTCAGTCAGACGACATAGGAGCCATCGAACTCTGTCGAACCCGGTAGAACTATGACGCCACCGCACTTGTTATACTCTGGTCATACTCCAGCAAGCTATACTCTAACGAGCTATGCTCTAGGCTACTACCAGTATGGTTAGTGTTAATATCTCATGATGTCTATTATTAGATGAACTTGTGGACCCTGAGTAGTTGTTCAGTGAGCGATATTCAGTGGATAGAAACAGTGAATGGTCTTATCGTGATACTACAACACATACTACACTGTTCCAACTGTCGTTTCTGACATCTTGATGACGTTAGAACATCATAGACGCACTTTGCATACCAGATCGTGTGTTCCCTCGATCACCAGTTTCGACGGAAGCAAGGCTGAATAAAGTATCGGCTACACAGCCTGGTCTGGTCTTGGGAACACGGATTTGTCAACTGCTCTGTTTAAGTTTTGCATGTATGATACCGCCGTATCGTCCCTTCTATGCAGTTCTGAGGCACGTAGACGCACGTAAATGAACGTCAGGGGTGTGGAATAGCACGGATTACACGGGTAATTGTACTGGCATACGTTTTATTGGGTGTTTTTTTCGTTAATTGCTACAAATTGTCCTTCATCGAACTCCTGGAAAAACCCTCGTGTGATCACAAGCAGAGTTAAAAAAGGCTTAGCTTGCAGTCATGAGTCAAGCCGTTGTGGAGTCCGACGACACATAAAATGGAACAAACTGTATGAGAAAAATCCCAGAATCAGATAGTGGTCTCTTGAGATATGTCGGAGTATGGCACAGTGATTTTTTCTTGATTTTTCCCAGTTTTTTCTCTTCCTTCTCCATCGTTTGCTGCTCTGACTTTATTCCCTCCATCATGAGACTATGACGTAGGACAGCAAAAAGCTTACACCTTAGCTTGAAGTAGAGACGTCACAAGATATCCTGACGGAACCCGATCATGTAGATTTCAACAATATATAAACAGCCCAAGTTCCCTCATTCAATCTCCATCAAACAAACACAAACACCTCCTTCACACACTCACACACAAACACAACCACTACAAACATGTTCCAATTCGTTAGCAACATCCGAGAGCGACTTTCTATGGACTCTGACCGAACCGAAGCTCGAAAGTCCATTGGCAATGCAGGCATGGAGGCCGAGCAGCAGAAACAGCTGAATTCGGCCAACCTGGGAGGCAATTCTCTGGGCCCTCAGAAGTTCAGAATCATGTAAGCCGCGGCTTACTGTATATAGCATAATGCATTGGGTTAAATGGTACCAGTACGAGTGTACAACACTATCGAGAGTATTCCTGTAGGAGGTTTTCAACCTCACCTTAAAGTATGTAATTTCGTATTTGTCAATTATCTCGAGTACCAGCCATTCCACAGACTTCTGACCGCAACCACTAAAACCGCCCCACTTTTCCCGTCATTTCCAATCCGATAAACACGTATTTGGAATGCAAACAGCCCCTTACAAACTCAACCCCTGAACACTATCGCAAATTAGTAATTCTTCATCCCCCAAATATTAACCAAACCCCAATAAAAACGGTACCATTCGAACCGCCTTCTCCTCACGAATCCAACCATGTAATAATATCCCCCAGCCACCCTACAAAAACACCCTCCAATCACCTCCCCTCCCACCAGCGGAGATAACAAGATCAAACCCTCCTGGCCCTGCAGATCCTGCACCCATTAATAATTCATTCCATCGTAATACACTTTAGTGGACCCTTCCATGAATACGCGAGGCTTCTAGCGTGACGACAAGTACGGTTTCACAACTCTACAGTCTGAGTTTATCTAGCGAGCAATGCGGATCATGTTAGTTCGACAGATAGTGATGTTGCTGGCTTCATTGGTGCATAATTACGGTCACGTGACGTGTAATTTCGTTATCAACACAATTGCTTCTTTCTGCTTCATAATATTCCACCTCTTGCGCGTGGGGGCACAATGGCAAAAGAAACGTTTTTTAAATTCGAGAAAAACGTTTTTTGAATTTCGGTTTAATTTTTCCGTTCCCAACGTTTTTTCCCGCAATGTTTTTTCCAACGGTCTATAGCTGCGATAGGTGGTTTGGTGGGTGCTTTTGCAGCTTTTTTAGTGCACCGTACTACGGAAGTTTCAGAGCAACAAATAAAACCCGTTTGGTGACACAAAAACCCCCCAGTAATACTTATACCCCACGTATCTCCCAGCCTTGCTATGTTACATCTTCTGTAGTCTTGCTATCGTGCACCACCACCTAGAAGCGGTTTGAGTTGAGGAGTCTGCATATCTCCGTTAAACCAAACCATGTTAGAAATCGGCCTACTACTCTGGCTAGTGTCTTTTAAGGCGCCCGGTCTGCTTCTTCACCAGCCACTATCACCATGACCTCTCTCAAAATCGCCATTCTCGGAGCAAACGGTATTCTGGGTCCTCCCACCATTGCCTACCTTCTTCAATACACCAATGCTACTCTGCACATCATCACCGAGCAGCCTGACAAGGTCCAGAAGTCTGAGCGAATCAAGACCTTCCCCAGAGCTCAGGTGACTGAGGCCATGGCTGGAACCGACGTTATTTACAACTTTTTGGGCGTGTTGGCCAACTGGAACGAATATCTGGCTCCTATCTCTGCTTCTGGAGCCAAGCTGTACTTCTTGCCTGATTTTGGTATCAAGCATGAACAGCGACCTGATTTCGAAGCCATGGTCCGAAAGACTGACCACTACACCAAGGCTGGAGAAATCAAGGGTCTCAAGTGTGTTCGTCTGCTGACTGGAGCTTTTGCTGATACTATGGTTGAGATGCCTCAGTTCTGGGGCATTGACCTGGCCAAGAAGACTGCTGCCACTATTGGAGATGGAAACACAAAGTTCTCGTACACTTTTGTGGACAAAATCGCCGAAACTCTGGCTTTGGCCGTCACTGGAGACCTTTCTAAACTTGATCCTATTCTAGAGATCAAGAACGGAGATATCACTCTCAACGAGTTCTACAAGCTGTACTCTGAGGCCAGTGGAGTTGATCTCAAGGTTGTTCAGGCCATGACCATTGAGCAGGCTGAACAGGCCATCTTTGCTACTCAAAAGACTGATCCTCAGGGAGGAGATTATGCTGCTTTGTACGGTCTGACTATTGGAACGTTGTGTAACTCTGGATACGCTGTGATTTCCGATAAGGACAACTGGATTGCATCTCAGAAGGATGACAAGTGGATTCCTCTGAGTGTTCAGGCTATTAAGGATATTATCGCTAAGAAGTAACGAGTGCGAAGCATGAGTTACCTAGTACAACAGACAAATATAGATTGAAAATGAATAAAATGATAGATTGAATGATACCTGTATAGGGTGTTTTCGTAGCTCATGGTTTCACTTAGATCTGAGATAACCTTCACTATCTCTACGTTTCTGGAAAGTACCACCAGGGTACAACACTGTGGAGAGTGTACTGTACGCTCAATTGAAGAGATATTCGGGTAGCTTCATACTGTACCTCACGTGATACTCCAGTCTTCAGGAAAACTCCATACCCAGAAAAACACTCACATTAACCACTACCCAAATCCTCCCTTCCAACCCCACACTACCTTAATTTAAAGAATCGAATTTGTCATTTTGACTAAGCTCTGAAAAATACAACAATGAGATGCTGTTCAGTATACTGGTACTCCTACTCATACAAATATATATTGGTCCATCTATTCCAGGTTAGGGTTCGACAATGACGTACGCAAGTGGACGCTGCATAAAAGCTGCACTGTCAGTGCCCGTGTGTCTCAGCAATGTATGGAGGCATGAACGAAGAGAAGAGAGCCAAGAGTGATTGACGAGTCCAAAGAAAAAATAGAAAAATGGCGGAAAAACCGGTCAAAAACGTATTTTGTATCGTTTTTGAGACTACCCCCACACATATATATGTACTGCCCCCCAACTCCCCACACAACCAACGCTACAACGCCCACTTACCCTACCGGAAAATAAGCTCCCGAAAATCAAGCTCCATTTTTCATCTGATCTGGCTAAAGAGCGTCATCTCTCACCCTCGCACAAACCTCCACACCATGACGAATCTGCAGCTGTTTGCTCGCGAGCCCAAGAAAATCTCCGTCTCCGACGGCGTCACAAACAATGCGCTGGTAGCGTCTCTTCCCGCCGAGGCAGGCGCCGTGAAAAACTGCATCTACGCCCCCAATGGCTCTCTGTTTGCCTACGCTGTGGCTGACGGCGTGCATGTGGTGGATCCGGACTCGTGTAAGGAGACTCTGTTTCTGGCGGAGCCCAACGTGCTGGAGATTGGTTTTTCTCCGCTGGGATCGTTCATCATCACCTGGGAGATCCCCAAGAAGGACCCTGCGTCCGGCAACTTCAAGCCCAACCTCAAGGTCTTCAACTCCAAGAGCGGCGAGCACATCACGTCCTTTGTGCAAAAGTCCCAGACCGGCTGGAACCTGCAGTACACCTTTGACGAAAAGTACTGTGCTCGAATGGTCAAGGACGAGATTCAGTTCTTTGAGTCCGACGTGCTGACCAAGGTGTGGGCCAAGCTGCGAGTGGAGAACTGTGCCGATTTCAGCGTGTCCCCCGGCAAGAACTACTCGGTCGCCGTCTTTGTGCCCGAGAAGAAGGGTCTGCCTGCCAAGGTGCAGATCTACCACGTTCCCAACTTTGCGCAGCCCGTTGCCCAGAAGACGTTTTTCAAGGCCGAGGAGGTGGGACTCAAGTGGAACGCTCTGGGCACCTCGCTGCTGGTGCTGGCCCAGACCGCTTCAGATGCCACTGGCCGATCTTACTACGGAGAAACCACTCTGTATCTGCTTGGCATCACTGGCGCCTTTGACTCTCGAATCACTCTCGACAAGGAGGGTCCTATTCACGATGTGGCATGGTCGCCCAACTCGCGGGAGTTTGCCGTCGTCTACGGATACATGCCCTCCAAGACGACGTTTTTCGACGCCCGAGGAAACGAGATCCACACTCTGGCCGAGTGCTCTCGAAACACGATCCGATTCTCTCCTCACGGCCGTCTAGTCCTGCTCGGAGGCTTTGGAAACATCCAGGGCGCCGTGGACATTCTCGACCGACAGTCCAAGTTCGCCAAGGTCGCCACTCTGCATGCTGCCAACGCCTCTCACGTGGCCTGGTCTCCGGACTCGCAGTACGTGCTGACCGCCACCACAGCGCCCCGTCTGCGTGTGGACAACGGCTTCCGCATCTGGCACGTCAAGGGCAACCTCATGTACGCCCAGGACTTCCCCGAGCTGTTTGCCGCTGACTGGCGACCTCTGCCCTCGGCCAACTTCCCCTCTGGACACACCATCAGCGAGTGTCCCGAGGCCCATGAGTCTGCCAAGGGCGCCAAGGAGAACGCCAAGGCGCCCGTTGGAGGTGCTGCCAAGCCCGCCGGTGCATACAGACCTCCCCATGCTCGAGGTCAGCCCGAGCGAGCTGCTCGAGGGTCGCTGGCTGCCTCTCCTGCTCCTGCCTCTGGACCCAACGTTCGAGGAGCCGGAGGACGAGTTGTACCCGGAGCTGCCCCCAAGAAGGTGGAGGAGAAGAACGGATCCGTCACCGTTGACGACAAGAAGATCCGAGCTCTGCTCAAGAAGCTGCGAGCCATCGAGGAGCTCAAGGCCAAGCAGACCAGTGGAGAGAAGCTGGAAGATACTCAGATCCAGAAAATCTCCACCGAGACCAGCGTGCGGGACGAGCTCAAGAAGTATGGCTGGGACGGTGTTTCCAAGTAGACTTGAGACTTGAGAGACTTGAGTGTACTAATACTGGGATACGGCGGCTGGTGGAGATGACTAACATGGTGGTGGTGCCAGCGCTGTAGGATAGAGCAGAGCTTGGCTCTACTGCATGGACTTTGAATACAAAGTAATATAGATGGAGAGTATGAGCTAGAGCATGAGCGTAGCGAATGCTCTCCTTGTTTGTACTAAGAGCGTGAGCGTAGCTAGAGCATGAGCGTAGCGAGTGCTCTCCTTGTTTGTACTAAGAGCGTGAGCGTAGCTAGAGCATGAGCGTAGCGAGTGCTCTTTATATTGTAGGTGCTTCGTATTTCTATATACTGTAGGTTTCTTCGTATTCCTATGATTAGGTGTAGCTTCTTAGTGCTTCACTGTTGGGAGGTTGTCTGCTATACTGTGGTCCAATAACATCCCCATCTTTCTTTCCATAAAGTCGAGCTATGGATATTTCCATAAATGCCATTTATACGTAAATACGCCGTATCTGGACCCTGGAGTGTTTGGTAGGGATCAGATGGGGTTGTACAGGCAGAAATAACACACAATTAAGACACACAGTGATTGACTTGCTACACTGGTTACACTGCACTATCGTTAAGGTCAAGCATATCGCCAACTTTTATCCACTGCTTAATCTTAATCGTCGAATGTCGACAACCAATAACTGCCCAGCTAGCTCATAAATTCAGGGTAGCATAGACCTACAGGCGGGTTTTATTTATTTTACCGTATACGAGATTTCCAGGGACGTTCTGGTATTTCCTCGTGTAACATCCAAGGGTGTATGTTAGCGTGTTTTTGACTACCATTTGTGGAACGTCTGGTCCAGAAGCGGGTCCAGATAGAGCCCAGATGCATTCAGCACCGTCACATTGATGATAAATGTGGAGGAACTTGTTGAGGTGAAAATCGTGATTTTAAGAGCCCGGAGAAAGCTGTATTTTATCTAGTTAGCCAACTCATGGTCATTTATACCACTTTCCACTTCCAGGCTTTTATTGCTTTTACCCCAGGGCTTGTACCTGGTACCATGCTAGAACCCCGCCAAATAATATTTTGGCGTAACGATACTATAAACGAGTCCTAGCCTCCACACCTCCACATTTTTGAAATCGATCCTTTCGAGCATACCAGCCGTAATGGACTACAAATAGCGTGGATTCTGCTATGCCCCAGCCAATTACAGCATGTTTACCGACAGAAAATCAACCCGACATACAGCCCGAGTCACTATGATTTCGCTGTATACACTCACAACGCTAGCATACTCGGCATGGCTTGTTTTCAGACTGATTGTCAACTTGCCAGAAAATTCACGTGTGTTTCAAATCATTGCCCTGCTTCTACTGGTCGATATGAGCTTGGATGCGTATCTGGATATGCTTCTGGACCATCAGAGAGTGTCTAAGCAAGTGCATATCTGGATAGTCAGTGTGAATTTTGCATTTTTCACGTCTCTCAGGTTGTATCTCGATTCAGACGTATCCATTGATCTGAACAAATACTGGGCTATTGTTCCTGTTGCTGTACTGCTCACTATAGCTCTGTTCTACTGGTGCCTACCTGAAAAAGACGAGGGTCGTATTCGACTTCCCTTATAATCATATCATCATTAATTTATTTATTTTTAATTTTATATCAGTATCTACTCCGAGTCACTACCAAAGTCGAAAAAACTCTGGTCCTGAGAAACCTCCACCTTTCCAGGCTTAATCACCACCTTTACACTAGGAACAAAAGCCTGTGACTTCCATGCCAACTTCACCTCGGTGTACATTTCGTCAACCTGTTCCAAAGACAAACCCTTGGTTTCGTAGACGAAAAACCACACGAAAATGATGGCCAAAAAGTTGCATCCTCCCCAGATGAAAAATACCTTGGACTCAAGACCTGCAGACCCAGGTTTCTTGTCTACCATATAAGGAGTAGCAAAGGCAATGGCAAAGTTGAAAATCCAGTTGGAAGCCACACTGATAGCAACTCCCTTGGCTCTGATTCTGAGAGGAAAGATTTCAGAAACAACCACCCAGGCTAGAGGGCCCCAAGTCGATGCAAAGGCTGCAATGAAGACACAAGTGAAGGCAATGAGCACTTTAGAAGACACTTGAGAGTCTAGAGCTGTTCCGACTGCTGCCACAATGAACTCAGAGATGCACATGATAATAGCTCCAAAGAGTAGCAGCTTTCTTCTTCCCACTCTGTCTACAAACAGAATACCAGGGATGGTAAAAGCGACATTGACAGCAGAAGTGATCATGGAAGTAATGAAGGGGTCTTTGATACCTGCGTTTTTGAAAAAGTTGGTGCCATAGTAGAAAATGAAGTTGATTCCAGTCAATTGTTGAAGGGCCTGGATAGCTACTCCTGTCATCATTCTTTTGAGTTGAGCTCCTTTGGGACTGAAACAAGCTGCCCAAGTGGACTTTCCTACCTCCATTTCAACAGCATAAGCTGTCTGGAGTTCAAGAAGCTCTTTTTTGACTGGTTTCGAGTCAACAGGCAGTCTTCTTAGTCTGGAAATAGCTAGAGCTGCTTTCTCAGGTTGACTCTTTTTGACCCAGAACCGAGGAGTCTCAGGAAGAACAATGAGACCAGCAGCAAGAATAACAGCCCAGATGAGTTGAACACCAAGTGGAATTCGATAAGAAGAACTGTTTGGACGATCTTTAGTAGCATTGTTAACAATAGCAGCAAGAAACAATCCAATGGTAATGGCAAACTGATAAACAGAGACGACAGCTCCTCGAATCCAGCGAGGAGACACTTCAGATTGATACAGAGGAACAATTGAAGAAATACCTCCAACTCCTAGACCTGCAACCACTCGTCCCACAATCAACAAAACACGTCCAGTAGTGACTGTCTGTAGAATAGCACCCACAGCAAACACCACACAGTACAGCATGAGTCCCAGACGTCTGCCAACCGTGTCAGCTGCAAAAGGAGCAACTATGGCGCCTGTAAAAGTGCCTACAGACAATATCGACGTGATTAGCGACGACTGACCGGAAGTAAAGTCACTCTTGCCAACATCTGTAAAGTGCTCCTTCACGTACCCCATCGTCATGATTCCCGAAATTGTACCCGTGTCGTAACCGTACAAAATGCCTCCAAAGGCGACAAACGCAGCCACAGCAATAGCCATGGTGGTGGACCCCTCATTGATTTGGGACGCTGAGAAAAAGTTCGGTTGCATTGTTGCCGAGACGAGAACAATGCAAGAAAGCAGCCTCCCAGGTATATACACCCTGGGGCTCTACCCCACGGAAGAAACGAGTCTAGACTGTGCATTAGTAGGACGGGATTAGAGGATGGCTAGAGAAGAGCTGGTAGTGTAAGAAGGTACAAGGGTTGGAGTATTGGAAGTATATTGGCTTGGCATTTTGTTTTTGATCTCTTCGAGACTCTGGCTTTCTCAGAGATCTTCTCTTGTTCAGATATCTCTAGTGTATCACTTTTTGGGAGGTGTGAATATTCATGGGCTTAGCGCGTCGCGTCAAAGATGTCCATGTAAGCACGTGGGATGTGGAATACGGTGAAACAACAATTATCAAAATTATCATACTTATCAATGATGACCTCTCTTGTATTCACCATCTACTCTCTCCACACATCCCCTGATGGCTGGTAACAGGGCCCTTCTACGCTTCAGTCAGCCATCTACTAGTGGTTCGGTTTAGCCCCTTGGCATTCCTGAATAGTATTGTCCCGATTCAACCGTTGAGTGGATATTATTTGGCTAAATAGTAGCTCGAAAACGTGCCATGAACATCCTACACTTCTGTAGCCTCTGTACTCTGCTACGCACCCCACATCACGTGCCACAGCTCCGAGTACATTCATTTTGCCGCGTTTCGGTGGGTGTCCCAAGGCGGTTAAGCTGTCCAGCTTCCCGAAAGGAATGCGCTAATATAGTCGTTTTCCAGCACTACCGCTGCGTTAGCCGGGAAGTGCACTTGAACGAGGTACAATATCACGACTAGCCGAACAGCCATTCTTATTACGTAGAGGTACCCGCTCAGACGCGTCACGTAAGATATGCATATCTCCATTCCACGGCACGTGCGTTGGTGATACATTTCTGGAAGTAGTTATACGAGAGGGCAAAAAGTGTGATTCTCAGAACCTCGCAAAACTACATGATCCAAACCGAAAATGGACCAAAGGAAGACCTAACATGGATATTTCGCACCTATTATCCCATTATTCACTATTTTAATTCCACTATTTCCAGCCAAATCTAGAAAAATGCACGCGTAAATAGTTCCCGAAATCTGGCCAGCCTAAATTCATCCCTGACGAGCCACTTAACGCTCTAAAGCTAATTTGAAAGTTTCACGGGAAACTTCATGGTGGTTATTATCGTATCCCACCCATTTCAGCCTCAAAAAAGGCCTGTAGGCCTGGGAAAACTCGCGCGAAAATTTCGGAAAATTGCATGGTTGCCAGGTCCAAAAAAGTGTAGAATTTCATCCCAAGAGGACGTGGCGTAATGGTAGCGCATTGGATTTCGGTTCTTCTGAACGACGTCCTCCAAAGGCTGCGGGTTCGAGTCCTGTCGTCCTCTTGATTCTTTTTTTGGTAAAACATCACCAATATGATATTTTTTTCGTCTTCTTTTGCCTATTCCCATTTCGTCACATTAGTCCCATTTAATAGCAGGGCTACCTCGTGTTTTTAGTGTACAGATTCTATTAGAAGATAAATTAATGCTAGTGATTATAAAAAGTGGGAATGCCATACAGAACTGGAGCCGCTCCGTTCAGGTACCGCAAGAGACAATCGTTTCGAGATTGCGCCAACGCCATGGAACAGTCCATGGAAACGTCCAAATTACCCTCCTCCTCGCCGTCCAAAACGCCCCACCGCGTCAGAAACTGCCGACCAAACTTGTCAATGTCCTTGTCGGTCACGTCCCATAGATTGGCCACTAGGGAAGGACATCCAGCAGCCATGTAGGCCATGGGAATACCCCAGGGCTCAAACTCACCTGCTTCACGGATAACACCCGAGGAACAGCCCAGTAGAACTGTAGGACAACACGCCTCGAGCTTGGAGATGGACGAGTTACGAATGTACTTGTCTCCTCCTCCGTGACCCATGTAAATCATAACTGACGACTCTTCAAGAGCCTTGAGCCAGGTAGACTCACTGGGTGGCTTGCCTACTACACCATCAAATGGAGATAGTGCATCAGCAAACCGATCCTCCGTCTTGGGAAGATCGCCTCCGGGGTTGAGAATGTAGTAAGGCGATCCAGCAGGGTTGGGAGTGTCCAGAAGCTGGTTGAGAACCTGCAAACTAGACACTCGAGACACAGACCGACCACACAGACTGGAAATGTTCTCCCAGGGGAACTGGGTGGTGGCACTGTCCAACACAAGCACGGTGTGGGTGTACTTGTGCTTGCTCTTGGCATCATCATGGAAATGAACACCAATAGCCTCCTCAATCTCTACAAAGATCTGGTCAGTGTCCAGCTCGTCATATGCGTTGTACTCACCGTGAAACTGCAGAATATCCAGCACAAAGTAGACCAGATCTTCCAGCAGCTCGGGAGCAATGTCGTCCTTGCCCATACCGAGGAACAACGACAAAACACGAGGATCGATAGTCACAGGCTTGAAACCCTTCTTTCGACGCCCAGTACCGTTTCTGGATGGCAAATGTTTGGTCAGAATTCGGTTGAAAGACCGAGCAAACGCCTCACAGCCAGAAGCAACAGTTTCACCAAGAATACCGAGGAAACCTCCAAACCAACAGAACTCAGCATCGTGAAGAAGCTGTTTCAGACGACCATCCAGCTCATGTCTCTTCGCCCACCACGCCTCTGATCCTCCAGGGAAAGCTTTTCCGCTTCGAGTCATCTCGTCACTCTCAGCAATGATGTTTTTGAGCTCCTCAAGACCGTCCGAAAAGAGGAAGGGGTGCTCATCGACATCCCGAGAGTTGTGTCGATGCAAAGGAAGCCGTAAGAGGAAAGGTTCCTGATGACAGGCATACTGGCACACCACAAGGTCCCCAGAAGTGGGACAAATGGCCAGAGAAATGACATTCCAGTTGTCGGGGAGCTTGGAAAGAAGAGACTTGACGTTCATATCGACATGAGGAGCAGGAGACGCAGCAGGGAGAGCAGAGTCCCATTCTCCAATGGTCAGACTGCTCAAAGCTCGTCGTCTTCGATCAGTAACAGCTCCACGGAAATCCAACCAGGAGGTCATATGATGACCAGTACCGAGAGCAGAGACAAACACGTCCAGACTCGACAGGAGATACAGAGCCTCGTTGATCTCAGTATGAGAACACGTCTCAAACAGATCCTGGCATCGTTCACTGAGACTCTTCTTGGCACCCATCAACATACCATGAGCCGCCTGAACATTTCCATTAGGGTGAGAAGAAATGTCACATGACAGAGCAGAGGGAATACTGATGGCAGATTCGTCAAGACCAAGGAAAATGGCATCGGAAGAAAGCAGTTTTCGAGCAGAAAACAAAGAAATACGAGACTCAAGCACCTGATCAAGGCACTGGTCGTGCTTGCCAAGACCGGAAGAAGCAGGCTTGGCAGGCTTTTGGTCCCGTCCAAGCTGCAACTCAACCTTGAGACGCTCAACTTGAGAGACAAGACGTCTCAAACCAGGCAAAACACCGGCAGAAGAAGAAGATGCAGGCTTCTTACGTCGCTCCACACGCAACTGAGACATGTCACGTGACAGACCAGACGAGTCACTCATCGAGTTGATGACCTGGATGGCTCGCTCGTACTGAACACAAGCTTCCTCCAACTGACCAGTCTTGTAGTGGAAAGCTCCCACACGAGCATAAAGAAGAGCACGTGATACATCATCAAGGGTGTCCTGTTCACGTACCTCACATGCGATGGCCAGAGTCGTCTGACTGGCGGTGTAGTCTCCCTTCTTCATCTGCAACCAGCCAAGCAAGGACTGAGCTTCAGACAACTGAATCACATGTCCAACAGCATCATGCAGCGCTATCGACTGCACAATCACCTGCTCGGCCTCCCTCCATAGACCCAGATGAGTCAGCATCGTCGTTGTGTAAATAGATGCCTGTAGGTTCAAACTGCACATTTCCCAAACATACTGGGGAAGCTGGGAGAACCGATGCAGACGAGAACTCTTGCTGTATCGCTTCAAGTATGCCTGAGACAGAGAAAGAGCCTTTTTGGAAGTAGCAGTAGAATGCTCCAGATGTGACTGCTCGAAAGATAGCCTCGACTGTACAAGCCAGTATCGAACCTGAGTAGTCAGACGAAGACAGTACTCCTGGGGAGACTCGGAGTCGCTCTTGCCTTCCTTCAGGTCACGTGAGAACACGGGATGTGCTCCAACCACCTGAGTATGCTTAGTCAATCGCTTGCCTGCAGACTCAAGCTGACCTTCCAACAACAAGTTGGCAGCATGCAACTGATGAGTCTGCAGCTGAGCATGGATCTCACGTGACTCTCCAGCGGTGCCCATATCCCTCAACAGTGTCTTACAACGTTGCACGTCGCCCAGATTGAGGTAGCACTGGGCGAGAGCTAACTTGTCGTGGGTGTACTTGTGCAGTTTGAGTTCAAGTGCAAACAAGCACTGACAAGCAGCGTACTTCGACATCATGGAGATGATATCAGCGTCTTCGGGTGACGGCTTGAGAGATCCAGCAAGAGATGTGAGCCTCTCCAGGTTGGTCGTGTTGTTGTTGTTGAGGTAGATGGTGTCCAGAACAAGAACATGGAACTCAAGCATAGGACATCGCTCGAGTTTGGAGTCAACAAGACTCTTCAGTACCTCCACAGACACGTCGAGCAGGAGAACACCCTCAGCGAGGTTTCGGGCCAGAAGACGAGCCAGATCTAGCCACATTTCACTTCCCACAAGCACATCACACTGGAACTTGAACAGTTCCTGAACAACACCTGGTTTGAGTCGTGAACTCTGGCTGATTACTCGTACGAGCATCTGCACCAGCTTCACTTGCACCAAAGGCCGTCCTTGCTGCTCAGTGAAAGTGTACGCCTGATTGTCCATATTCAACAAGGGGTATGCGAGGAGTTTGATGAATTTGACAACAATGGCGTCTTCAGACAAAATCGTCTGGTCCTTCAACGACGACAACACTGACGAACAGTGCGTGATACCTTCGCTCCACCTCTTGTTCTCACACAACAAAGTAGCCAACTTGGAGCACTTCATCAGATACTGCTCAGAAATGCCAGCAGACTTGTGGAGAGTGGTGGACAGTTGCAAAAGAGCAATCTGCACGTCTGTCTGTGATGACTTGAGACCCAGATTGAACACCAGGTTGGACAAAAGCACCACCTTGGCTGTATCCTTCAACTCCACCAAACTCTCTCCAACAGCAATAAAACACTCGCTGACGTACCCTCCCTTTGCCGAAGCATGCACCGTCTTGAGAATCGCACTAGTGTAGTCGCATAGACCAGGCAGCATCCGTTTGATGTTGAGATTCTGGATCCCTGTCGTCAACAACTGTAGTAACGACGTCATGGCGCGAATATGGTCGTTGGTGACTCCTCCTCCTGTCATGCTCTTGTGTGTGTTTTTGAAAAAGCCCTCGATAGCTGTGAGGGTGGCCTGCGATGCCATCTGCTTGTTGTCGGTCGCTTTAACGGCTCTAAGCAGAGTAGACAGTGAAAACTCTTCGGAAAACGATCCCGAATCTGTCAGAGCCTCCACTATCGACACAGAAGGCGTTGTATCGACCACCTCGGGCTCCACAGTGCCTCCTCCAGGCACCACGAGCTCATTGTCCAGTCCACCAAGATACTTGAGCAGATCTGAAATGAGAGACGTTCGTTCGTCTTCACTGACATTGGCGTCGGTCATTTTTTGCACTGTGTCGGTCAGCAGATCCATCTGGGACATGTCGGAGGAACATTCCATGGACACCAGCTGCAGCTTCATGGCGTTGAGTTTGTTGGAGGTGCATTGTCGAGAGAGTGCGGCTGTTAGTTTTGAGAGGGTCGTTAGCTTGGCCTGTTTATGTGTCGCTGCGGTTTTGCCTGTCCAGGCCACAGGTCCGCAGGGGTGTTTGAGCGAAGCCACCAATTGCTGTGTTAGTTGTTGTTTGTAGAAGAAAAAAAGTTAGTATACTCACCTCCATGATAGACTCATCTACTCTGCTTCGAGCAAAGGCTTTGAGCATGGCTAGATGCAGGGAAACGACAATGTTGACGACGGCGGTGACTGTTTTGCGCGGGGGCACGTCGACAAGTAGCAGTTTGCTCAACTGAGCATCTTGTGTGTCGGTTCTGAAAATATCATGGTCGACTGCGATTCGTCGTAAAAGTCGCTTGAAAATCACGACAATCTGCTCCAAGGCGTATCCAATCTCTTTTTCCGAGCCAGACACCAATTTCTGGATCATCAGCAGCTGTCTGCGGTCAATCTCTGAGCTTTTGACCGCCTTTTTCGCCTCGAAACCCCACAGCGTCTCCAAACACTCACATCCGGTCTGATAGAGGTCTGATTCGGACACGGCAAGCTTCTGGGGTTTAGTCGGGCTCTGGTTTTCCTTGCCTGCTGCCGCAGAGACCGGTCCTAGACGAGCAATCACGTCGTCAAGAGCTCTGAGTGTTGCTTCTGGACTGGCAGCAAACACCGTCTTTTCTAGCGAGCCCTGGGACCTGACGGGTCGCATGATGCGTGGGGACGCCAGCGACGGACTGGCCACGCCGAGGTTTCCAACTTCAGTCATGGTGAACGGTGTTGACAAGGGTGTTTTGCAGCGGTGTAGTATTGGAGGTTGGGTGTCGAGACTTTGTGTTTATCTTCACACGTGATTAAGGTTGGTGTACATTAGGTGTGTTTTTAGAGTTTGGAATGTAGGCTCGATTAGAGTTTGTAGTTGGGAGTTGGGAGTAGTTGACGATGGAGGAGATGGGGGTTGTTAGTTGAGTGGATGAGGGGGTGGAATAGGAAAGTGGGATTTTGTAATAGTTGGTGAAATTGTAGTGGGGAGGTGATTGTCGTTTTTCTCGTTTCTATTACCACATTTGACCAACTTCCACTCTGTTGTTGGGTCTCAGATTGAGTGAAACTTCAGGGCAAAATTAAGGCACGTCAGGGCAGCCTTGGGACAAGCTATCATCCAAGGTACAGTAGAGCAACGGCTGGTAACCCTGACTAACCGTCTACCGAGAACCCTGGCCAAGAATATAATATTGGTTTTGTGCGTAAGCGAAGATCAGTATTACTCATAAGATAAGCTCTTTGATTGGTCGGATGCATGAGTATCTTCATGAGAGTAAGTTGTAGAATGGGTGGTTTGTAAGAGGGTAGCATCTTCAGTTGATGTTGTTGAGGTGGCAGTGATGCAACAGTGCCCCAATGAGTGATATAACTGTATTACCAAGCTGCTGACCACCTCTGATAAGCATTATAACTTCTTTGCTGTGTGGTTGTGGGCCCTTGAAAGAACCTTGAAAGTGTGGGGTTAACTAAACTCTAAGCTACTCGCTTATCTGCTAACGCTTGACAGGCGCCACTGACATGTATATATTGTTGGGTTTGCTTCCGCATCTGGATATAAGGCTTTGTGGTTGTTGAAAAGTGTGTATTGTTCTATGCAAATCTCCACCTCTCTTGTCTCCAGCACTTTCGTAGCCCTCAAAACACACACCCAGTCAACTTCTCTCTTAACTACTCCCAACTAGCTACTTAGCCCATAATAATAGCACCCCTCAACTTCCAGAAACACACCCCTACAGAACAAGTACAATTACCCGCTGCTAAACCCAGCCCTGGTGTCTTGGAATATCCAGTGTCGCATTTCGGCCGTTTGCCAAGAGCAGGCTTTGCAGAGAAGGTTCTCGGGAGTATAGTGGTCTAGATTAACTTGCATACCCTTGTCGAGTGGAGCTGTCGGAATTGAGAAACCACGAAAAGTGCAATTGTGTTGGTGTCACGTGTGAACCACCTGTTTGCGTTCTTCAACCACCTGTTTGTGTCACTTATTTTTGCATATATATATAGGGCATTCCACCACCCTTCTTTCCTTCTCCCTCCTCTTCTCCCAAGGGAGAGTCTGAAACATCCCAAGCTAACGTTGAATCTTAAGCGGTTTGACGTCCGCCGTTGCGTCAATGAAGGGTAACGGCTGTGGACTGTCGACCCCCTGGCTCTTTGGCTCTTTGGCTCTTTGGAGACTTTTGCCGCATGCGACAAGAAAAGAAAGAAAAAACGCACCCTGGCACATGGACAAGGGTGTCAGTGTCCGCAGCAATGCGGCCTGACATGTGGTTGTGGGGTAGAGCACGATATGTACAGACAGACAGGCAGACAGATAGAGAGGAGGTGCAACAGTATTGATTGTAGGAATCGTTACTCGTATATATACCAACACTTTGACCTTCCAGAAACGGTGAAACGACGTACTCGCACACCTCTTGCATGGTTGGTTTCATAAAGACAAGCTCGTGTTTCCTGTTTCCAGCCAAGAAGTTCCCCTGCCGACTCCCAACCCTGCCCTGTTACACCTATTGACACCCCTAGAATGAGGTTACTTTTTACAAACCTAGATAGCCAGGAGTGGGTGGAGGAATGTGTGTGTACCACCAGGTCTTTAGGATGTGTGAATACCAGATTTACAAAGGACGTGTTTCCAGACTGAGGTGTGCTACAGCCTCCCAATTGACGGTCGCAGCACTACTGTAGCTAATGGCCGATCTAACCTACAGACTCTGTTCAAAAGTAGATTGTCCGGAACTCAACAAGGTTCATTTATGGCGTTTATTACCCCATTTCAAATGTCGTGGATTTTCCGGTCAGGAGAGCGTAGGGGAGGGAAATGGGGTTGTCACAGAGGTGTATAATGCTGAGTGTGTTATCAAAAATACCTGCCTTATATAGCACCAGTACTGTGATGTCAAGACACCCGCTCAGCTTGACACTTTACACTTTGTCGTTTGGTTGGTTTCTGCTTGTCAATTACAGTTGGCCGTTTTTGAGTTGAGTTGCAACATTATAGTTGGCCATTCTAATTCTAGCCCTGTGGAGAGAGCTGTGCAGAGAGCTCCGAAGCAAGAATATATGTAGCGTGCCATAGCTCGAAGGGAGCTCTCTTCACAAATATCAACTTCCAACATGGCATCACGATACTACTTTGTCGCCATCATTGTCTGTGTGGTCTTCCTCGTCCTGCTACTCATCTTCTTCTACACAAGACATCTTCTTCAGAAGAGAAGACTGCGCCAAAAGGCTGACAGGATGGATAGAGAAGCCAACCAGATGATGCAACAATGGAGATCAGTTCAAGAACCACCCAGATCTCGCTCAAAGTACTACAATGAGCCTCTAACCACCTACATTTCAGCTTCATCTCAATCAACCAACCCTTCAAACTGGTCCTACAACTCAGAAACACTGCCCACATACTCAAACAGCGACCACTTTGCAAGACCATACACTTACTACCGACACGAGTGGTCCATTTTGCCGCCTCAAAATTGCCAGGTGTGTAAAAGACCGTTCAAAGACTCGGACGCCGTTAAACAGGCCTATGGAGGTCTAGTCCACCAGCAGTGTATGTGACTGCTCAAGCTAACAATCTCGGGGCTGGAACTCGCTGGAAATAGACGTTATAGTATGAAAAACCAAATATTATGGAGCCACATGTGCATACCAGTAGACCCTGTTCTTCACAACTTACCTTATACCTACAGTGCATACCTAGCCGTTGTGCTCAACAGTCTCCACCTAGACCCACAGTAGACACCATATAACCGAAGCCCTTTGTGTAAAATACCGCACTTGTTTTAGCACATATTGGTATATCTACCCCGCGTCACGTGATGATAATGCGTGAGAGGGGGCAGTCAAGATTGTGTGTTCGAATTGCGCTTTGCAATGAAAAAAACATAAAAAAGCAACGAAATTATTGATTTTTCTGTTTGAAAGTGACGTTTGTTACTCATCTCTACATCCCCTTATCAATAAAATCTCTAGCTGCTGCCTAAACAGGTGAGACAGAACCTGATCTAACTGATGTAATGTTTCGCTATTGGCAAAGATGGTGCCATTAATATGAGTCATTCTAGAGGTATTCTAGAGCACTTGGAAGGCGTTTCGGGTTATTCTAGAGCATCTGAGGAGTTTCCGAGCTATCCAGAGGTCCCTGAAAATTAAATGCATTTAATTTTGAATTTTCCGAGGCAAATAAAAATATATCCTTAATTTTCAAAAAAAAAAACCCCAACTTCGCTAAACCGAATATACCCATTTAAGCAGTCATAGCCCTTCAAACAGTCATAAAAGACATCTAATGATACCACCCTCCGCCTCTCTACCCCTCTCAAGTCATTTGCCACTAACACAGGGTCCACAAGCATAATACAAAGCTGTAGAAGAAGCACATCTGTAAAATACATACCCTCCTACTCCAACAAAAGTGTGCACTACTATATTTTTTGCCACCATTATCCTTCATTTCACTTCTCCACAATTCTGCCTCAGTCTATATAATTATTCACCAAGGTTCACAGGGTGTGAGGCTCTTAGGCTGGTCATAGCAGTGATAAAAGAGCTAGCGCGAGAAAACAAATCACACCCAGCTCGAAATAGTCACGTGACCTCAAATACACTGTTGCCACTTCACTCACCATCAAGATCTCTCAAATTCGTTTCTTGCCGCCCCAGTCAAAGTTCAGGCGGCAGGGTTAGGGTTATCACACTCCCCAAGTTCTAGAAGATTCAGCAGATTGGGATATAAGAGAAAACGGGCTGCATCGACTTTTTCACAACCCCAGAAACGCATTCTACAACTGCAAAATACACAATGTCTGCTGACGAAGTGAGTATGAAGAGAAAGAGGGATGAGCACGGAGAGATTGAAGAGATTGACGAGATTGCACTACGACAATCATTGATCTGATTGCTTCATAGGAAGACTGTCTATGGGTCTGCCTTGGAGGTGATAGAGGCAATGGTGATTGAATGATGTGAAGGAGTTGAGGATCATGTGATCTGTTCTACTAATAAAACGTCATTTGTTCTCTTAGTGTCTCAGGGAAACGTCATATGTTTGCTTTACGAACAAGCCGCCTATTGGGTCCGCTCAGACCTACGGCCTTCGCTACCGCACCGTTACTAACCCAGCTAAAAGCCAAGGGAAACGCAGCCTTCTCTGCCAAAGACTTCCCCACCGCCATTGACCACTTCACCAAGGCCATCGACGCCTCTCCCACACCCAACCACGTGCTCTACTCCAACAGATCGGCGTGCCACTCTTCTCTCAAGAACTTTGACGATGCTCTGACTGACGCCCAGTCCTGTATCGACATCAACCCCCAGTGGGCCAAGGGGTACGGCCGAAAGGGCGCTGCTCTTCACGGTAAGGGTGATTTGATTGGAGCCAAGGATGCTTACGAGGAGGGTCTCAAGCTGGACCCTTCCAACGCCCAGAACAAGTCTGGTCTCGAGTCTGTGGAGCGAGCTATCATGGCCGAGGCTCAGGGCGACGGCACCACCCCCGATATGGGTCTTGGCGACATGTTTTCCAACCCCGCCAACCTGGCCAAGCTGGCTGCTGACCCCGAGATCAAGGAGTACATGAAGGACCCCGAGTTTGTGCAGAAGCTTGGAGAGCTGCAGAAGAACCCCATGGCTGCTCTGTCTGGCATGCAGCAGGATCCTCGACTTATGAAGGCCATGGCTCTGATGCTCGGTATTCCTACTGATATGCAGGGCAAGGCTGGAGAAGACAAGGCTGCCCATGATGCTCAGCAGGATGTTGAGATGAAGGACGATGCCCCTGCTCCTAAGCCTACCCCCGCTGCTGCTCCCAAGGCTGCTGAGAAGCCCGCTGAGCCTGTTTCCGACGAGAAAAAGCAGGCTGACGAGGAAAAGGCCCTTGGAAACACCGCCTACAAGGCCCACAAGTTTGACGAGGCCATTGCCCACTACAACAAGGCGTACTCCATCCACGAGGACATCACCTACCTCAACAACCGAGCCGCCGCCGAGTTTGAGAAGGGCGACTACGAAACATGCATCAAGACCTGTGAGGAGGCCATCACCAAGGGCCGAGAGGTGTTTGCCGACTACAAGGTGCTGGCCAAGTCGTTTTCGCGATGCGCCACCGCCTACGCCAAGCTCGACAACCTGCCCAAGGCCATTGAGCTGTACAACCGAGCTCTGACCGAGCATCGAACCCCCGACACTCTCAACAAGCTGCGAGCTGCCGAGAAGGAGTTCAAGATCCAGGAGACCCAGGCGTACATTGACCCTGCCAAGGCTGAGGAGGCCCGAGAGGAGGGTAAGGAGAAGTTTGCTGCTGCTGATTGGCCCGGAGCTGTCAAGGCTTACACCGAGATGATCAAGCGAGCTCCCGACAACCCCATTGGATACTCCAACCGAGCTGCTGCTCTGGCCAAGCTCATGTCCTTCCCCGAGGCTGTTGTCGACTGTGATGCTGCTATTGCCAAGGACCCCACTTTCATTCGAGCCTACATTCGAAAGGCCAACGCTTACTTTGCCATGCGAGAGTACTCCAAGTGTGTCGACACGTGCACTGCTGCTCTGGAGCACGACAAGGAGGGCAAGTCCAAGGCCGAGATTGAGGCTCTGCAGTACAAGGCCATGTCTGCTCGATTCCAGTCTCAGGAGGGCGAGACTCCCGAGGAGACCATGGAGCGATGCTCTAAGGATCCCGAAATTGTTCAGATTCTCCAGGACCCCATCATGTCGTCGATTCTCAACCAGGCCCGAGAGAACCCCGCTGCTCTTCAGGACCATATGAAGAACCCTGAGGTGGCCAGAAAGGTGCAGTTGCTGGTTGCTGCTGGTATTATCAGAACTCGATAAATCATCGAGGGCAAATCATCGAAGGCGTAGCCTGAGAGGATTTGCAATCGAGAGATTGCTTCGGTGCTGAAGCAGCAACTTCGTTGCCGCTCCAGGGATGTATTTAGATATTTAATGAGATAGCCAAAGATCGAGGGAGACCGAGAGATTTGTTAATGGATTATATGTTTTATGGATGAAAAAGAGTAGTGATGTGTGTAGATAGGAGTAGTTGGCTTCTGTATGGTGTTGTGCTGTGTATTTCCTGCTTATTTTTAGGAGTTGGGAGGTGAACAAAAATAACGTTTCTTGGATGGGAGTTTTGTTGGGAGTTTGTTGCAGTCAATATGATAAGGGGTTGATACAGAACACTATACCAGGTACTGTAGCCGTTGTAATATAACAGATAGAGAGCTGAAATTTGACCATTTAGAATATAATGTGTTTATATACGAAGGGCCAAAAAACCAGCTCCATTGGCTATTTCCTACCCCATTTTAGCTGGCCTCTACATGTTGACAAAAAGCATGCTCCTTAATAATCCAGCAAAAAATGAAACCTCTTTCGAAGTCACATGATCCAGCAGAGGATCGAACTCTGAGCCTCCTCGGCGCACAATGTGAGCGAGACGTGATAACCATTACACCACTAGACCTTGGTGGGAGTCTGGGCATGCGTGGAGCGATTTGGGGAGGAAGAAAGACGTTTTCGCGGGCGAATTTGGGTGTTGTTGGGTCGAGAGTAGTACCGTTGGATTGGGGGAAGTGCAAGGAGTCCAATAGTATAAACAGATCTCTGATTGAAGCACTATTGATGAGTTGGTGGGCTCATAAAGGTACCCCTGAGTATGCATATTGGTGCAGATAATGGGTCTAAGCGAGCATTGAGGAATATAATGAGATGTAGAAGTTGAGCTATTGAGTGGCTTGTTATCCTAGGATCTCGTTTAAGAGTCATATTTCTATGGTCACCTGAGAACACCTTAAACAATTGTGTTTTTGTGTTCTAAGTAAGCTCCATCCCACCAGTGCTACAGGCACTATTTCTGGATAATATTTATACCAGAAGAATCACCAAGCTCCGCTGATTCCAATAATACAAACCATTGTCCCATAGCTCTCATTTATCTTCAAAATACTGGTACCCTCCAACCACCTAAACCCACCACTGTTATGATCCTTATTTCCTCTCCCTCACAACTATGCTAAATGTGCGATAACGACAGTGATACTCTTTCTTCATCTCTTTCACCATGCTCACTACCCGATGACCAGCTCAGAAACCGCTTAATTTCCGACATTCAGGCTGTGGGTTCGGCCAATATCGAATTATTACACCAAGTCAACACTCATCGAAGTATGAGAGTCGGCAGTATCAGAGAAATGACTCCTATTCACAGTATGAACAAAATGAGAGAACCGGAAGTGTCTGTGAATGATCTCAGAAAAATCTGTTACGTTGTTACCAACAATATAGAGCAGTTAATTGAGTCTGTTGATACTTCTACAGAAGATGATCATGTTCTGAAAGCTCAATTATGCGTTCACAGGTATCTAAACACTCACTTAGGTACTCAAGCAGCTCTATGCAAACGATACAACAGTCCTAATGTTCTCCTTCGTTTCTATTTCATCCCCACTGACATTTCTTCAATCTCTCAAAAGTTTCTCAGAGTTCAGAAAGACTGTCCTATTGAACACATTATTTCCCGTCTTCCTCCTCAATGGAACGTTTCTATGAGCTCGACCTTTTTACCGTCACATGATCAAGAACTGGACCCTTTCAATACCCCAGGAGCTCTACTTTGGAATCTTCCAGCTTGGTTGAGATACGTGAGACTAGGAGGAGTCATTTTCGTGTCGCCTCAGACCTGTGACATTGTAGGAAATTTCAAAAGAGTGAAGAGGCCTAGACATAGAGTACGATGCTGGGAAGCTCCTGGTTTAGCACGGATTTCAGAGCATCCGAAAAAGTTGCCCAAGATCAGAATCAAGTTGAAGGAGCAGAAGATGAAGGACATCAAACAAGAGACTTAGATAGATAGACGTGACAATATATCGCTTTAAAAACATGAGAATGAAGAAGTATCTGTGGTAAAATGAACTTGTTATTTGCTGTTATAGCGATTCGAACTGGTATAACCACACTCCAGACTTCGGTGGGACACAGCACAGAACGCGGAATGAAAAAAAAAGCGAAAAAAAATAAAAAATAAAAAATTCCTGAATAACGATGAATGGATATTTATTTATTAGCAGAGCTCATATAGCTTGTCACCACTTCTCCTGCTTGAGCTCTAAGGATTTACACTCCCTCGTATCACTCCTCCCGTAGCTCTGTCTCACTTTAATCAAGCTTAATACGGCGATCTCCAAGTCCATTCTTTCCTTGGCCATCATCGGACTCTTCTCCGAGTCAACCTCACGTAAAATGAATTTTCATTTGGTATGCTTGCTGTGAATATTCCACCGAAAAAATGCGCATGCTTTTGCCCATTTAGGACGTGCACGTTGGTTGAGGGCAAAGACTCGTTTAGCCAGAAGTATGATATTACTCGTCGTATGCACTGATCAGAAGAACAATTTTCCGTTAATTACTCCGCTACTGTAGAAGTAAGGGCCATGTGGGGTACTGGAAACATATCGTACGATTTTACTCCACACTCTAGGCACAGACTCGACCCTGCGTACACGTTGGGTGGCTTTCCTGCAAAAGAACACGGGTATCTTTACCTGTGAGAAAAGAAAAAAAACAGGCTTGTACTGGATTGCTACAGCTCGTATTCCGCTGGTAAAGCGGAAGACCCGTTACGTGCCTCGTTTCTTTGTGCACAGAAAAGCATAGATATCTCCGCATGAAAATTAAACCTCCGACGCTCGGCGTTTGGATACGACGTTATACGGTGTGTGATAAGTACCGAGGTTATTGTAGCTAGTTGGAGAGGGTATAAGTTGTAGCTATAGTTGTTATTGGTATAGTTGCTGTTGGAATACGTGATTTGAAAAGTTACAGAGATGCATCTAAGGAGCGGGTGTGAAGGTAGGGTTGTTGGGAGCCGCTTTTATAAATGATAAGTCATCAGAAATGAATAAGACGAAAATGAACAAGAAATCCGACAGTTTTGTATACAACTCGGTTATATCGCTTCTTTGAGGTGCTTTTCTTCTCATTCTGAAGACAGTGTTCTTCGGGACCTCCCTCACCATACATATATGCATACAGAAAAGAGGTCGCAATTTTGTGCTATATTTTGTGATAATATCCGGGAATATTATTTGAAAGGAGCTCAACCGCCCGATATAACCGATCGATCAAGCAGAAACCACGCTACAACCTCGTAACGACGATTGGCGAGCTGTCAGACTGGAGACACAGGTGGACATGATGCGAGAGAGCACTTGTGCGTGTGTGGGGAAGCGAGTGTACTAAGGAGACTGGGGTATTGATGGGAGAGGTCAGATTATGCTTTTTTAAACAGGTATTTGTGTTTTTTTGAGGTGCTAGCTGGTTTTGTATGGTTGGTTGGAGGGTGGTGTAGGCCTTGAGAAGGAAATGCTATGGAATGGGGAGTAGGAGAGCTGTAGAGACAAGAGATGTTGGTAGGGTGGTTTGAAGTGGTGGTTATTTCACTATGACCATGTATTCTGAGTCCCTAGAGTCTCAAATTTCAAGAAAAGTGATTACGTAAGACAACTCCAAAGTGAGATTCCATAGAGTGCTGAGCGAGTTTGACTGAGAAAGAGAGAACAAATAACATGGTATACTACTCAATGACTTCCAATAATTCCAAAAATAGAGTCCCCCAAGCTCCTAGACCTCTATTGCCCATTCAAAATTACTTTCTTTTTCTACCTCTATAACCTCACATTCCTACACAGCCCCGTTGACGCAATAAAATCACAAAATCACCCCACTCTCACCATATACTCGTACTTAACAGCAACTCAGCACTCACCTTCAACTCCATCCGCTATCAAAAAGTCATACCAACTACTGTTCTATTTCTAGAAACACCCAGCCGTGCCAAAATAACCAAAAGTCAACCTCCAAACTCTCGGAATCAATAGCCGGAAGCAAGGAGATAGCATTAAAGCCGTTAATTGCTCTATAACACTGTCCATATTACCATCCTCAACAGCTTTCTGCTCACCCCAACAATGCACCAGCAGGTAACGTCTATCTGATCCCGTTCAGGACTTCCATGCCTAATTTTTCCTTCTACAGTTCCTTGTTGTCCCTCAAACGGCATTATTTGCTTGACTATATTTTGTTATTTTGTTATTTTACTCTTTTTTCTACGCACGAGGCTGGATTACCGCGGTAAAGGAAGAGTGTGAATTATGCACAGACGACGTTAATAGAGAAAATATTATTTTTTATTTTATACGTGAATGCAACAAGATACATTGGTGCATCTTCCTCTTTGAGCCAGAGCTACCGAGTAACCCAAGTACTTCCGGGGGTTCTTGTTTACATGTACTGAAGCATGTATAGATGTCTACGGAGCCTTCTTCCGTATACGACCGTATACGATGGCGAATTGCTTTTTCTAGAATCGTACAGTCATACATACACACTGCCTATGTGCTTACGACGATCGATCTGGTGATTTTTTATACGGCTCTTTCAAATTCCATCGTGCCAAGCTTTTTGAAAAAATCCGAAAATTCAGTCGTTTGTCAAACAACCGTAACTGACAGTAAACCTCAACGTCCCGTACTCCCCCGCAGCGCTAATTTGCTCATCTTCGTACCCCTAGAAGGGCAAAATGCAGGAGTGCTTTTCCCACGCTCACTTTGTCTTTTTTGTACATGTTGCCGTTGAGAGGTGCACCAACGCAGGTAGGAGGGGGAGTATTCAAAGCCCGTAACAGCGCCGCAGAAATACGAGCGCATCGATACGTGTCAGGGTCTAGAGCTTCTAGTGCCTTACTCAGAGAGCACAGCACTCTTCTATGCAGTAGGGCGTATTTTACTATAAACTCTTTTGGATAGTTGGTGTTGCATTTCGTGAGACCCACAGCCAAGGGATTGCGGTCATTTGCCAAGCGGAAAAATCCCCACCTACCATTGTCTCGGTAAAACCCATTGTTTCTGCTGGATGGGTGTTAATGTAAGTCTGCCAAGCGGATATATTTTCTGCTGTGCATGCGGCTCGAAATTCCGTTTTTTCCGCCGGCTTCTCGTCCCGCATGGACAATAGGATTGTCAAAACTCAATTTCTACCATAATTTGGACGATTGAGATGAGCAATTGTACCACCCACCAATGTTTAAATACACTCAAACAGGTGATATAAACATCTTGTACTACACAGCAACTACCAATACCTACCAATAGCTATTAATATTGCAGCAACACACACTGCACTCCGCTTTGTCTCCGACGCTCTGCACCATGACGTTTTCAAATCCCTTCAAAAACCTTGTGCTTCTCGAGATGAATCCTCCCAAAGACAAAACAAAGCCCTGCACGCCCTGCACACCTGCATCTTGCCTGCAGCAGGTGCATATTTTTCCATTTTTTTCGCCCCCAAGCTTCTCTTTCAGAAATCGCAACCGAGACTGGGGGGCTTGTACTGGCGATCGGGGCTCAGCTGTGGCAAAAAAGAAACTTAGGGTACCGGTCCGACTTTTGGGCAGGGGTGTTCGGAAAACTGAACCCGAGAGCAAGAAAAAAATGTTACATCGACATGGCTGCCTATCGAGCCGTGAGCCGTGCCATAGACCTTCGCCACAAATGCTTGAGGTGCGTTTCAAGCCTCTGGATGCCACCTTTGTTATCGTAAGCCACCGCCACAGCGTCAGTATGTACACATAGATGCAATAATAGTTGCGCCTTCTATAATTAGGCGCCGGTGCCTTCTATAGATCCTAATGGCAACGTATAGCGATAACACGTATCTCAAGAGACGGCACTGCCAACGTCTCCACATCTCCAAATGCCAAGCACATTTAATATTTGGAGTGTGAGGCATCACCAGGGTATAGATCGACGGAGGAGGGCTTGAGGTATGTGAGGTGAAACGGCTTTTTTCTCGCGTACACTTGCCCTCTTTTCAACGCGACTTTTCGTGTGGAAAAAGCGACCCCCAAAATAAAAATATTTTTGAATTTTCAGTTTAGTCCCATCGTGTCTTACTGTAGATCCACTCATTGTAGGGGGTATGTTTAACACATGCACAGAGTGCTTCCGTGTGGAATATTTTCGGCTATTTCTAGAAAATCACTCATCACTGCATATTACCAACCCCAAGGCCTAGGCATTTTAATAATCGCAAAGACACTGCTTACGATATACGTCAATATACGTGGAGTCTCTTTTGGGAATGAAAAAAAAGCAAAACCTGAAAAATCAAAGTTGCATGTCTTGTGCGCAGTGGGTCTGGAAAAGACAAACTTGCAGCCTTCGGGAAGCTTTACCGCACTCCAGATGCACTTTAGGACATGCTGGAAGCGAGCCTGTGGGTATTATTACCCAAATAGAGGCTTTTAATCGACAAAACCGGCTTTCATTTCCCGTAGCGGGGTTGTGACATATCGTGCTAAGAGCTGTCAAACCAGAACCATTATCAATTTAAGCATCATAGCTCATCGGTATGATAAATTTAGGCTAATTTTTAGAATATCCAGGGACCGGAGGTTTTACAGGCTTCTCCGAGAGCCACTCTTCGGGGTTCGAAATGCATGATTAGCTCTGAGGATTGAATTTCATTTTTCTTTTATTGAAAGATAGATTTTTTTGATTTCTGTTTTGCCTGCAGATGTTGGTTTTTCGTTCTCGTTTTTTTTTCCCAGCACAACTCGAGACCCTGCACAGAATGGACACTTGTTTCGATGCGTCTGCACACCAGCACGGGCTTCGGACGAGTCGCAGTTCTCTCAATATATGCGGCTCTGTGCGGGTACAATAACATAGTGGTATAAGCGAGTGTTTTCTATACTGAGTGTATGTTGTGTTGTGCCATGGGGACTGTTTGAGGGCAGCCGGTGATCCGGATCGCTCTTCCGGACACTTTATTCTAAATGTGCATCGCGTATAACGGTCTGGAGTGCCTGTGGTCGGAGGTGTCGGTGAATACGCTAGACAAGGGCGAAAAAGGGCAAAAAAGAAAGTTAAAGGGTATAAATCGAAAAAGTGGCAAACGGGGTTTAACTTTCACTCACAATGCCCTGGAAGCACACTTCCCATGCAGGTCATTTCGGTAGTCTGTGATATCAATGACTATGATAACGGCTTGAATTGACTGAATAACGGTCAATCCAACGTGAATTTCAAAGATCGACATCAAACACCGACGTCTCCACCCTCACTCACGTACATTCTCCGACTACATGCAACACCTCACATCGCCGATCTGTGTATGATCGACACCTTTATCCCACCCATGCATCATCGCCATGTTTATCCAGCACTAAATTTGCTCCCGTGTACAGCCAGCCTTGTATTTCATTGTCTGCTGCAGTGGAACCTCTTTGTCTCAGCCCGGAGGAAACCTCGGGGAACCCTGATTCTTTGTTTCTGAGACCCTGCGAACGTGTCTTCACCTCAAGGCTCTCTCATCTCACCACAGGTATATAACCCCCATCATGTCCTCTCCAAATTCGACATCAACAGACAATGCGATTCTTCCAGTCTATTGCCCTTCTCGCTACTCTGGCTTTTGCCAAGGAAGTTGTTTCGCCCATCACCTCGTTTACGGTGGGCCAGGCCAATGACATCTCCAACAAGGAGGGATACCAAGGCAGCGCATGGCAGCTGGACTACAAGTTTGCCCTTTCTCCTGAGGCCGACGATGTCCAGCCTGGTGATCATTTCAACTTTGACATTGATGACACCATGAGACTTGACGCTGGCAACTATGACTTTATGGTCAAGGATCCCCACGGCAACGACATCATGCGAATCACCAACGATGGCCACCACTTCACCGCTACCTACACTGACTTTGTTGCTTCCAAGAACTACCAGATCACTGGCAAGTTCTTCATGCAGTCCACCCTCAACTCTGCAGCAGTTAAGGGTCCCGGTCCTCTTACTGTCACTACTACTACTGGCGGTCAGACCTTCTCTGAGGAGATTGAGGTCAAGGCTGCTGTGTCTCTTTCTTCTGCCTACAAGTTTGCCCAGCGTGACGGAAACCGAATCCAGTGGACTATCCAGGTTCCTGCTTCTCCTTACGATCGAATGAAGGTTGTCGATAAGCTGACTGATGCTTCTTCTTCCTTCGGATCTCCCGATTCTCTGCTCCAGGACATGACCCTCAACTTCTACAAGCACCTGACTCCTACTTGGGACTACGAGACCCTTGAGAAGATCACTGACGTCGCTCAGTACGTGCAGCTCGTCGACTTCGCAACTGATGGCTTCACCATGCACCTGGTCAACATTCCCGAGGATGACATCACCGTCCAGATCCAGTTCTACTCCGACATCAACTACAAGCAGGAGCAGTACACCAACAACATGAACTGGCTGCAGTGGAACCAGGGCTACGGTCATCTTCCCGAGAGCGCTGCTGAGGATGCCAACAACGATGGCTCCGGTAACATTGACAACGGCATGTTCAAGGGCGGTTCTGCTTACGGTGGAGCTCCTTACGATGCTCAGACTGGCGGTAACGATCTCAACGCCGGTGGTGAGGGTGACGGAGAGGGACGAACCAAGACCACTTCTTCTGCCGAGCCTACTCCCGAGCCTACTTCTTCCGAGGAGCCTACTCCTGAGCCTACTTCTTCCGAGGAGCCTTCTTCTACCGAGTCTTCTACTGAGCCCACTTCTTCCGAGGAGCCCACTTCTACTATCGAGTCTACCTCTTCCGAGGAGGCCACTTCTACTGTCGAGTCTACCAAGATTCCTGCCGCTTCAGGTGAGTATCAAACAACAACACACTAACTACACACACACACATTTACTAACTACAGGTCCTGGAGGCATGGCTGGTGTTTCTCCCCCTCCCAAGACTTCTTCTACTGAGCCCACCTCTACTGTTGAGTCCACCACTGAGGAGCCTTCTTCTACCGTTGAGCCCACTTCTGAGGAGCCCGCTCCCATTGTTGAGTCTACCACTGAGGAGCCCACTTCCACTGTTGAGCCTACTTCCGAGCCCGTCTCTTCCGAGGAGCCCTCTTCTACCATGGAGCCCACTTCTTCCGAGGAGCCTACTTCTTCCGCTGAGCCCACCTCTTCCGTTGAGGAGTCTTCTACTGAGTCTTCTGTTGAGCCTACCTCTGCTCCCGAGTCTTCTGCTGAGCCTTCTTCCGTTGAGCCTTCTTCCGTCGAGCCTACCTCCGAGGAGCCCACTTCTTCTGTTCCTGAGTCTACTGAGGTCTCTTCCACTCCTGAGCCTACTTCTTCTGCCGTTGAGACTTCCGCTGAGCCTTCTTCCGAGCCCATCTCTTCTGCCAACGAGACCTCTTCCGCTCCTGTCTCTTCTGCTCCTTCCTCCGAGCCCACCTCCTCCATCCCCGAGTCTACTGTCGAGTCTTCCATCGAGCCCTCTTCCATCGAGTCTTCTGCTGAGCCCACTTCCATCGTCTCTTCCGTCGCCTCCTCCGCTGAGCCCTCTTTCTCCAACTCCACTCTCTCTTCTGCTCCCGTCTCCACCACTCCTTCCGTGACCGTCATCTCTTCCGATCCCATCATCACTGCTGAGGCCGGCACCACTTCTGTTGTGCCCGTTGACACTTGCATTGAGACCGAGACCGTGACTGTTTCCGGAACCGAGTCTGTTATCACCAAGGACGTTTGTGCCACCACTACTGCTCCTGTTGATACTTGCATTGAGACTGTTGTTTCTACTGTTGACGGTGTTGTCTCCACTTCTACCAAGGACGTCTGTGCTACTTCCACTGACCCTTGTGTTGAGATCCATACCACCACCATCTCCGGTACTGAGACTGTTGTGACCAAGGATGTGTGCACCTCTGCTCCTGTTTCTACCAACACCTGCATTGAGACTGAGATTGTCACTGTTTCTGGAACTGCCTCCACTGTTACCAAGGACATCTGTGCTACTACCACCGCTCCTGTTGACACCTGCATCGAGACTTCCACCACCACCATCTCTGGAACCGAGACTGTCGTCACCAAGGACATTTGCACTTCTGCCCCTGTTGACACCTGTGTTGAGCTCGAGACTGTGACTGTTTCTGGTACTGAATCTGTCATCACCAAGGACGTCTGCACCACTGCTCCCGTTGATACTTGCATCGAGACTTCCACTGTCACTGTTTCCGGTACCGAGTCTGTTGTTACTAAGGACGTTTGCGCTACTTCTACTGCTGCTCCTTCCAACACCTGCATTGAGACCTCTACTGTCACCATCTCTGGTACTGAGGCTGTTGTCACCAAGGACGTGTGTGCTACCACCACCTCCGCCAACACTTGCATTGAGACTTCTACCGTTACCGTTTCTGGAACCGAGTCTGTTGTGACCAAGGATGTGTGCTCCACCGATACTTGCATCGAGACTGCTACTGTCACTGTTGATGGAACCGAGACTGTCACCACCAAGGACGTCTGTGCTACTTCTACCGACTCTTGCGTCGAGGTTGTCACCACCACTGTCTCTGGAACCGAGTCTGTCATCACCAAGGACACTTGTGCCACTACCACTGCTGACCCCTGTGTTGAGACTTCCACCACCACTGTCAACGGTGTTGTTTCCACTGTGACCAAGGATATCTGTGCTCCTGTCTCTACCGACTCTTGCATTGAGGTTGCTACTGTGACTGTCTCTGGAACTGCTTCTGTTGTCACCAAGGATGTGTGCTCTACTGACTCTTGCATTGAGACTGCTACCATCACTTCCAACGGTGTCACTTCTACTGTCACCAAGGATGTCTGTGCCACCACCACTTCTGATGCTTGCATTGAGGTCTCCACTATCACTTCCAACGGTGTTGTCTCTACTGTCACCAAGGATGTCTGCTCTACCGACTCTTGCACTCAGGTTGCTACCATCACTTCTGATGGCGTTGTCTCTACTGTCACCAAGGACGTTTGCGCTTCTGCTACTGACTCTTGCATCGTCGTTGAGACTGCCACCATCAACGGTTCTGCTACCACTGTGTCCAAGAACGTCTGCGACCCTGTTGTCACTGCTGATGCTTGTCTTGTCACTGAGACTGTCACCAAGAACGGATCTGTTGCCACTGTCACCAAGGATGTCTGTGCTTCTTCTACCGCTTCTGCTACTGACTCTTGCACTCAGCTCGAGACTGTCACTGTCGACGGAACTGCCTCTGTTGTCACCAAGGATGTCTGCACTTCCACCGACTCCTGCATCGAGGTCCAGACTACTACCGTCTCTGGTGTTGTTTCCACTGTGACCAAGGACACTTGTGCTTCTGCTACTCCCTGCATCGAGGTTTCTACTGTCACTGTTGACGGTGTTGTCTCTACTGTCACCAAGGATACTTGTGCTACTGCTACTCCTACCGAGTCTTGCACTGTCACTGAGGTTGTCTCTTCCAACGGTGTTATCTCCACTGTCACCAAGGACATCTGCGCTACCAACTCTTGCATTGTCACTGAGGTTGTCACTGTCTCTGGAACCGCTTCTACTGTTACCAAGGACATTTGCGCTACTGCCACTGACTCTTGCACTGTTGTTGAGACCACCACTGTCTCTGGAACTGCCTCTGTTGTGACCAAGGACGTTTGCGCTACTGTGACTCCTGCTCCTTCTGCCACTGACTCTTGCATTGAGGTCTCTACCACTACTGTCTCTGGTGTCGCTTCTACTGTCACCAAGAACACCTGTGCTACTCCTACCGACTCCTGCATTGTCTCTGAGACCGTCTCTGCTTCTGGTATCGTCTCTGTCATCGCCAAGAACACCTGTGTCGGCACTATCACCAAGACTGTGACCCACTGCGATGACGGCTGCACTGAGCTTCCCGTGACTCTCACTGAGGCCCCTGTCTCTTCTACTGCTGTTGTCACCACTGTTGTTGAGGGCAAGACTGTCACTGTCACTGTCTGCGACGAGGACTTCTCTACCACTGCTCCTGTTGCCACTGCTCCTGCCGTCACTGTCGACTCTACCGTCACTGTTCCCATGACTATCACCAAGACCATCACTCACTGTGACGATGGCTGCACTGAGATCCCCGTCACCATTGTCGAGACTCCCGTTGCTTCCACCGAGGTCATCACCACTGTCATTGAGAACAAGACCCTGACCGTCACTGTCTGCAACGAGGACTTTGCTACTGCCTCTGCCACCGAGTCCAAGCCTGTTGTCACCTCTCCCGTTGCTCCCGTTGTCACTTCTCCTGTCACCACCGAGATTGTCCAGACCGTCACTGTCTGCAACGGAGAGGGATGCACTGAGACCGAGTCTACCCAGACCGTCACTCTGCAGACTGTTCACACTGTTGCTACCGAGACTGTCTCTGAGTCCAAGTCCCAGGCTTCCACTGTCAGCGTGACTGTCATTGAGTCTGCCCCTGCTCAGCCCATTGAGTCTGCTGTTGAGTCTCCCGTCGAGTCTTCTACTCAGCCCAAGGAGTCTTCTCCTGCTCAGCCTAAGGAGTCCTCTCCTGTCGAGTCTACTCCCGCTCAGGAGTCTACTCCTATCGAGTCTACTCCCGCTCAGCAGCCTAAGGAGTCCTCTCCCGTGGAGTCCGAGACCTCTTCCATCGTCTCTTCTCCTACTGAGGTCCCCCAGTCTCCTCAGTCTCCCGAGTCTCCCGCTCAGCAGTGGCCTGGTGCCCCCATGCCCGAGCAGGCCAACTCTGCCTCCACCAAGGTGGTTGGAGCTCTTGCTCTCCTTCCCCTCTTTGCATTCCTCATTTAAAATTCCCCATTCACCCCCTTATAGACTATTAATTTGATGTACATATGATTGACCTTTACTTGTAGATTTTCTTGTATTCAGTGTTCCTTCAGTATTCCTCAAGTAGATTACAGTATTTGGTTGTTTGGCTAACAAGATCCAGTGTTAGAACAGTAACATGCACCCCTCCCATAGGCACTCTGACGTAACCACTTGTTAAATTTCAAGTATCCAATCCCTTGTCACCTCCGTTATCACATGCACCGGCAACTGCCTTACTTAGTGGATCCCTTTACTTCTACTTATAGCCTTGCATGGAGCCTTGTTGGAAGTACGGTAGAGCTCTCTCCAGCCACGGTGGGTAACAATCAGTGCGTCAGATGGAATAGTGGATCGCCGCAGAGGCGTTGAGCGATATCGGCGTTCAATATCGGCGTTTAATACGACTAGCAGTTTTCTACTTGTACTGTAGAAGAACTAACTACTACCTTACAAATCACCAACCTCAACACAGCCAATTTATGCAATGACTTCACAGTACAGTAACAAGAAGCACTATTACGTAGTCCTCAACAAATCTCGTATTCCGCCTTGGCAGAAATGTGCAATGACAAGGACCGGCGTTGAGGCTGTGTACAGGGTCCGTCGTTTTCTTAGAACTGCAAGGAACTTGCTTCTTGGTATCGATGCTTGTCAAATGCAACATGGCTCATGGTCCAAAAACACAAAACCAGTCGTACAGCATGCATCTTGAATCCCCTTTGCATTAAATGAATGTATGTGAGAGCGTTTGCAAAGGCCTTTTTGAAATGCAGGTAGAACACAAAACTGTAGGAGAATGCAGGTCTGGGTGGAAAGGCAGTAAAGATAAATTCCGTTCCGTTGCATCATGTACACGCACAAATACCGAGTTTTGCGCTTTTACATACAGATGCTTGCAGTTAGCTTTTGTTTTTTCGATCCAAACGCCAAGACGGGAAGCGTTGCAGATCGCTACAGAGTCCCTAACGGGTATTGTTTTGCACCGGTGTGCATGGCAGTAATTCCGTGTCATCTTCGGAGTGCTTGTTATAATTCCGCGGAACAAACCACAGGACTGCGTTTTCAGGAACAGTTTTACGATGCTGAGAATGCCATACATGCAAAGAAATTGAAGATAGAGTTGCTCTCAATGTAAAAGGAGGCTCAATTAACTATTTCCATATTTTTCCGTTTAATTTTGGGGTCATTTACAGACAATTTAAGAGGTTCAGAGATTCTTCAACGACAAATTTCCTATTTGGGCGTCAGGGTTGGGTGTAATTCCCTGTTTTGTATTTACGATTAAGGTTTTTGGCCAAATCAGGTAATCGGGTTAGGTTTTGGGACCCATTTTAAGGAATTATCCCTAACCCTATCCGTTGGGACCGATGGAAAGTTCACTTTTAAAAATCACAAAATCGCGCCGATGGTTTAGTGGTAAAATCCATCGTTGCCATCGATGGGCCCCCGGTTCGATTCCGGGTCGGCGCAATTTGGTTACGGCCATATCCTGGTGAAAATACGGCTTCCCGTCCGATCAGCCATAGTCAAGCACCAGAGAGCCTAGTTAGTATTGTAGTGGGAGACCATACGAGAATCCTGGGTGCTGTAATCTTTTTTTCAGAGCCATAAGCGAAGCGGTGGCTCTGTATTTTTGCTGTACAGTTGGCTGTCAGTATTTTTAGTGTGTCTTGGTTTCCATATTATCTATGACGTCAGGATCTACCGAGTGGGGCGTTTTATGTTAGTGGGCAGTGGGTATAGCTCGTTATTTTATCTCATACGCCCAGGTGGGCTGTCTTACCAGCCAGTCTGAGTCACACGTTAAGTAAATTTCAGCAGTGGTTTAGATTCATGGATATATGTCTTGTCGCTCATGGTGTCTGGTGTATTACCATATATAGCGCTCTCCTGGCACCTGGGTATTTGTTATCAATCTCCGACGGTGGTCTTGTGGCGTATTATTTTACGGTACGTATTGTCTTTTCTTTTTGCCAACCGTTTTTTAACGTCTCTCTTCGGTCAGGCTTTTGCTCAGTGGTTCTAATGAATACTTTAGGCTTCTTGTGGGAGATCCGGAAAATTCGCTTGGCTTTCAAACTCCGGTGGTGGAGGGGATGCTGTAGAAGAGGAATTGCGGGTGTATTGATATAGTGACAGCTTTCGGATCACTCGGACAAGATATATAATGCTTCACTTCTATCATTTACGTCGTTTTCCGCTTCTCTTTGTATCGTATTGAGGTTCAGATTTATACCCCGCTCTATAGAGGTCATGAGACCCCTGCAGTAGGTGAGGCTGGAATTAATATATAGAGGACAAAGGGCCCAGTTTTTTGGCCATATCCTACGCTTTGACAGCAGAAAACGAAAAAAAAGAAGACGATATCGACCACCAAGACACCAAGATGAACGACTCCAAACTAATCCTGTGCCAGTACTGCAGTGAAATGATCAACCCCCTACGACTGGACCACCACCAGAAATCTTGCAAAGAACATGTTGAGCGACGAAAAACCACAGAGTCCAGGGGTAGAACGAGGTACTATCTCCATAGAGCCTCGCCCAATCGCAGCTACAGGGTTGAGGTCTAGAAGCACAGCTTCATTCAGGGGTTAGGGGGTATTATGGGTAAGGAATGGGATATGTATTATAGTGAATATATGGCGCACTGGATGCGCATGCAAATAAGTGTAATGTCGTAGTGTTTGATTAGGGGGTTATTGACAGCAACATCCGCCCTTCTTCTCTTTGGGAGAGAGCTTCAGTCTGCTCATGATAGAAGGCAACTCTTCAGGATCGCCTCCATTGGTAAGACAGCCTACAATCTCGTAAACCACAGGAACGTCTCTTCTATCAAGACAAAACCACTCCACATGACGGTTCATACCTCCTTTCTGCTGTTTGGTCTTTTCTCCAGCAGCAACAATGTTCTTATGACATCCTTCACAGACCACATGACCCTTACCAAACAGTCTCCAGAGCAGATTGTGAACCTGAGACTCAATAGCCAAAGGAGACTTGGCTTCCTTGTAGATCAACCATCCATTCTCAGTTGAATCATAAGTCTCCTGATTTCGTCTCTGAATAGGATACTTGGAGTTGGGAAGCAGCTCAATGGCATGTTGGCACTGGTTAGACCACTCCTGAAGCCGTTTTCGAGGAGTTTTGGTCGTGTATCCCACTTTGACAAGCGTCAGATTGGAAGGCAGATTCTCAAACGCCTGCTTCTCATGGTTGAAGATCTGAGGGTTGGAGCTCACGCGACCTTGTTGTTTGCCTTCACTCAAAGAGTACACGTAAATGTATCCCTTTTTAGCGGCAATCTGGGGCTTGGGGTCAGACAAGACTTTTCTGTTGTACTTGCCGGTAGTGGGAACAGAGACCTTGCTGTGAACTCCGCAGTAGTGGCCTGAAGACACGGTCACTACTGACTGGTTCTTGCACTGTTCACCTTTGACAGTAGTAGCGGTGCACCGAGGAGGCATGTTGTTGTGATGGAATGAGCGAGTGAAATGAGTGGGTAGAAAGACGGTGATGTGTCCTTCTTAATAATGGAATAATGACCTGACAGTGCAGCTCTCTCCTTTTTTATTATGATCCGAGGCCTGGCTATTTTTAAATTTAACCTTTTCGTGCAACGCGTTCCCAATGCATGAGCTACGCCACTTTCAGCCGCACACTACAAGAGCCCCGTTGTTGTCAGCGAGGTCCATGTCTGATAATAACATTAACTATATCTACATGCAGCAAAATGAAGCTCCCGTGCGCGTAGCCACGGGTTTGCCACCCGCCAGGGGTATTTTTGGTATCACGTTTCCTCCTTTCCCTTTTCCTCCTTTTCTGGGCTTCCTTTTGTTGCTTCTCCGAGCCCACAGGAGCTCAGATGAAGCAGTCCACTAGTCATTCCTCTTCAGCTACGGGCGACAGCACGGCGGACACGTTCTGCGACGTCATGCCGACCTCGGGCTGGCCCTTGACGTTGAAATCGGCGGTGGAGCGCTGCGTGGGAGGGCTGACATTGCCCGAGTCGCGACCACCGTCACGTGGCGCAGCAGGATCCTCCACCACCTGCGCAACGATCTGAGGCGCGCCCAGCTGTGGACCTCGGGGCGCCTTGGGGGCAATGCTGGTCTGCTTTTCGGCCGTCGCCTGCATCACTGCCTCTGTGGTGCCGTCCAATGCATCGATTTCAATCAGCTCGTCCATGAGCGTCTTCTGTTCGTCTCGCTGGCGTCGGATGGCCTCCACCCGCTTGGCAATCTGCTCCACGTCGTCCTCCTCCATGTAGTCGCGCAGGCGCATGGACGAGGCCCGTCGCCATTGTCGTTTCTTGGCCTCCATGGCCTCATCGGTCTTGTCGTTGTTGCGAGATGTGGGTGTCTGTGGCCTCAAGCCGATCCACTGTCGCACGCCAGAGTTGCCTCCACGCACAAAAGCCACTCCCATGTAGACGGGAATCATAAGTGGCACAAACATGAGGATGGGCACTGCGGTGATGAGCAGGATCGACAGGGCGCCAAAGAAGAGAAATGCGACGATGCTGGAGGCCACCACGCCGGCGGCTACTAGTCGGATGGTCATTGTATGTGACTGTTTGTGTGTGTGTGTGTTGACAAGAAGAAGGTAGGCCGGTACAAATGAAAGACAGGTCTAGGACCTCACCTTATACTTGGCCCCATGGTTTTGTGTTCCTAGATTTCCTCAAACTGTATTCCCTCTCAGTGTATATTGGGGGTGGTTAGCTTTGTGGGGGCTAGCGCCAAAAGTGTCTTACCCCACAAATCTAGCCCTTTGTCACCCCCATGGTGAATTGACTAGTCGTGGGTGTATTGTAACAGGTATTTGTGGTGTTTTTGGTGTGATTTTTGCTACCACAAGCCTCTACATCTTCACCTGTCTACCGTTGTGGCATTGCTCGTTTACGTATGATACATTGCACACCAGCTGCATCCTTAGTTGGCTTGTTTAGGCAGACTCCTTTAGGAACCCCAGTTTGGATGGTGCAATCTTTTTCGCAGGTAAAGGGATCTAACCTCTGTGAGGGTTATCGCGATGGTCTAAACGTCCATCTGTCACATAATTAGCTGTGTCAATACGCCATCAAAGGACCCTAAAAAGCAACTAACGGATATCCTCTCGTATTCTGCTCCCGTACCCTGCTGTCTTAGATGCGAGCAACCTTGCCTGAAACAGTGGAGAACATGTCAGTACGAGTCTGGAAAACAGTGTTACATGATATATCGAGCTAGCCCAAGAATGACGTTGAATATGTCGATATTGGACTTACAATATCAATTAGAAAGAGCATTGAAATTGAAATTGAAATTTAGACAATTGAAATTTAGCATTGAAAGTGACAGTTGAAATTGACATTCAAATTGACAATTGAAATTTAAGCCAAGAACAATATGACGTCCCTTATACAAACATTACACGTCTTATCTATGATCAATCTATCATAATGGACCAATAAATCGGATATACACCGGATAATTGTACAATGAAACCCACTGCCTACTCTACCAATCAGAAACACTGTTAGCTATGTACAGATACTATTTACAAGGCGTAAACGCCCGTTAAGGTAGACTTCAACGCTCGTCTTCGACGACCGTTTTCGTCTACTCCTTACCCTCCTCAATCGCCTTTCTCTTGGCATACACCTGCTGAGCCAGAGCAGCGTTCTCAAACGACTGCTTTCGGCTGTATCGGCACATCTCCCACTTGGCCACAGTTCCAATAGTGAAACCTCCAATGGCCCAGTTGGCAGCTGTCAGGGTAGATCGTCGCATAGACAGCATGACACCAAGCACAGAGCCTCCAGTAATGAAACCTGTGATCATGGCGTCTCGGAAACAGGGGATCTGAGTGACCGTCTTGAAATCGTTGATACCGATCTGAGAAACGACATTGGACACCTTGGCGTCTCCATCAGGCACGGGCTTGATGATCTTGGGTGGTGGTGGTCGCACGAGCTCAGCTTCCTTCTCCTTGAGTTCCTTGAGAAGAGCTGCCTTTTTGGCCTGGATGTCTTCGAGGTCAAATCGGGGTTTGGTTTCGTCCAGCAGTTTTCCGTCGGAGGTGACGGGAGCGGAGAAGTCGACGGGAGCGTCCTGCTGCTCGGGGGTCTTGTTGAAGGGCCACATGGTGAGTTAGTAGAGTGTAGATGATTGGAGATTGAGGTCAAGCTGCCTGCAGTGTTTTCTGCAGGGTCACGTGAAGGGAGCCGAAGTGGAAAGTCGAATATACCTTAAATGGGATAATACCGAATAATGGGTTATCGTAGAAACACAATAAGTAGGGGGTTAAGGGGTGATTAAAATGTGTTTTGCTGAAGGGATGGCCCTTTACTAGTTATGGGAGTCATTATACGGCCATTCAGGAACGTCCAATTTGCCACTGTCCACGTGTCCAACTATGCATAACTAATTACTCGTATGGTTCATCCCCAACTTTCCAACTCCCAACTTGTTCCAGAACCTTCTTTAAGTAACGCGTGTAAGTAAGAATGAGGGGCGACAACGTGAAAAAGACCATACCTTGATGAAATACCTAGCTGAAATATCCATATAAACCACCCCACAAAACCCCAAATCCAGTATAAAAAACACCCCACATCAATATACACCCCCTACCCCCCACACACCCTTGACACCGCCACCACTCGCCACCTCCCACATCAACTCCCGAATCTAAATCCTACCATCCCATCATCTACACACAACATGTCCGACAAGAAAGATCTCGCTGTTGGCATCGTCGACTTCCTCAAGACCTCCGTCTCCGACGGCACCATCCCCGAGGATGACCACGACTCCGTCCAGGTCGCCATTGACTGTCTGGAAGACGTGTTCAAGATTGAGGGCGTGTCCTCCTCTTCTGTTCTGGGCAAGCAGACTCTGCTGGAGATTTTCCAGGCCCGAGGCAACACTGCTACTGCCACCAAGGCCGATCCTGCCGTCGAGGCCAACGCTGCCAAGCTTGCTGCTGCCACTGCTGTTCTGACCGAGGAGCAGAAGTCTCAGGCTGATGCTCTCAAGCTGGAGGGTAACAAGGCTCTTTCTCAGCGAAAGTTCGAGGAGTCCATCGACCTGTACACCCAGGCCATTGACATTGACAGCAACAACGCCGTGTACTACTCCAACCGAGCCGCCGCTTACTCTCAGCTGCAGCTTCACGATAACGCCATTGCCGACGCTGATGCCGCCATCCGAGTTGATCCCAAGTACTCCAAGGCCTACTCTCGACTGGGTCTGGCCAAGTACGCCTCTGGCGACGCTCAGGGAGCCCTTGAGGCCTACGAGATGGGCATGAAGGTCGAGGGCGACTCTGTCTCTGATGCCATGAAGCGAGGCTACGAGACTGCCAAGAAGCGAGTTGACGAGGAGGCCGTCACCACTCGAGACGCCCCCGCTGAGGGAGGAGCTGCTCCCGCTGGTTTCCCCGACCTCGGAGCTCTCGGAAGCATGTTTGGAGGAGGAGCTGGAGGCGGTATGCCCGATCTGGCTGGCCTGATGAACAACCCCGCTGTGGCTCAGATGGCCCAGAAGTTCATGTCGGACCCCAACGCTCTGCAGAACCTGATGAGCAACCCTGCCGTGGCCAACATGGCCGAGCGAATGCAGGGCGGTAACATGCCCTCCATGAGCGAGATGATGAACGATCCTGCCCTGCGAGACATGGCCAGCAAGTTTGGAGGAGCCGGAGGAGCCGGAGGACAGTAGGTTAGATAATATATGTGTTGTGTTATGAGATGTTATGAGATGATTTGTTCCGTAGGGGTGATAAGTCCATGATATTAGTAGGCTTTAAGAGAAGGTTATCTTGTTTCTGGGATGTGAGGAGGGTGGAGATATACGCGTCGGAACAACTTAGCTAGTGTATTTTTAGTAGAGCACTTTTAGTATTAGTGTGGGTATATTTAGATCTGTTTGGCTTATCTAACGTCTTGCTGCGCTTATTGTAGATATCAATGATTTATCTCAAGCTAAGCTGTATGTCCATATAGCTCATATAGCTATAAATTCATAAGATCATCTATAATGTACATTGGTAGCTTCTCAGTATCCATGTCCTTATACGGTATTAGTATTTCCGTTGGATGTCTTACAGTTATCGGTATGCACTCAAGGGTGTGTGCAGTATATCTTATGTCATTAGGGATGGTATTTCATTAGTATTTCATTTCTAGCCTACGAATAACAATAATCCGTCATACACTTCTGACACACTTCAGGAAGAGTCTTATTCTGTCTCTGGAACTCTCTGAGCACCACAGAACAACCAATGCACTGAGCCCATTCCTGTGATCCACTCATTGTCGTAATATCAAACCCGTTCTGAACAATTCCAGCGATTTCCTGTTTAGTGAAATCCAGCTTCATTGTCTTAACCAACGAGTTATAAGAAACCTCATGGTTAGGAACCTCCACTATCAAAGGCACGTATCTATCCGATCCAGGAATCTGTTTGAGCTTGGAAACATCACATCCCATCCACAGAGGTTTCACCAGGTATTTCTCTTGATACTCTTCAGGAGAGGGAACCACTGGAAACACTCCAGGACCCATCTCTTCAGTGACCTTGTTAGCCAGAGCTTTGAGAGTTTTTCCGTCAGGAGTATTGGTAGGAGGAGCTCCATCAGCATCTAGACAAAAGAACATGTCTACTTTTCTTGACGGTTGTACCATGGGCCATAGAGGGATACCCATTCCAGAATAGGCTCCATCAGCTCCATACAGAGCCATACCATTATAAGGAGCTTCCACATCAGCAATACCCTTGAAAGGGTTGGGGTAAAAGATACCAGAGGGTTGCTGATTGCCGTTAGCAAGTCCTACAATACTCAAAGCGGCTTTAGTCCATGATTTGGGACTGTTAAAAAGACTGGCTGTAGTTCCCATGAAGAAAGAAGCATGATCGAATCCTGCAGTACAATCTCCACTAACTCGTCCGTTTTCCATCTGAGAGCCGAGCTGACCGACTTTCATGAAACTGTTGATTTGTTTATCGTATGAGCCGAATTCCAGAGGTGTAGCTTCCAGGATCGGGTTGGAAATGGTGATATCTGTTGCTGCCATGTCTCCTTTCTGCAGTGCAGTAAAGAGACACACTGGGAAAGGAAGATCGTGGTTGAGGTAAGCAGGAGACTGTGCGATTTGCGAAAATGTCGTATATCCACTATCCATCAAGTCTGAACCTACAACCAAACCAAACTCGTCTGTCAGGGAGACTCTGTATCCTGCCAGTCTTTTGCCGACTGTAAGGGTGATCATTTTACCGTACTCGCCAAAAACAGTCCATGAAAGAGGATTCAAAAGCTTTGGAATATTGTTGTTCAGATTCCAGAGCTTTTTGTTGCTTTGAACGTCTGAAATCTGAGGCATGTTGTTCATAGCTAGAGTAGCCAACAACCAAGACCCTCCAGAAGCTGAAGACATGTAATTGACAGCCTGAAGTAGACCTCCTAGAGTTTTTGAGTCAGAATTTCTTCCATCAAATGCCTTAACCACACCAGCTGACACAATCATAGACCTGTAACCTCCTCCAGAGAACCCCAAAGCGATGTTTGAGGAGCTGTCTCTGTTGGCCATGTACTCGTCAACATCGAGACCCGGAACAGCGACTTTTTTGAGAAATTGTTCCAAAGCAACAGTCGATTTGGACTGTTTGGACTTGATATAGTCGGATTCCGAACTCGAAATGTTTCCTCCTTGTCGAATAAACGGCCCACTGGGACACTTTGTTTTGTACGGAGTGTAAGAGCCTAGACCCACCACACACTGTAGCAGCGCCAAAAATGTCAGAATCGTGTATAGCATGTTGAGGATGAGTTCATGAGGCTGTTTTCTTCACTCTTTCTATATGCAGGGATCGTCTCATCCAAGACAGGGGCCTCTTGTGCGTTGTACGGCTGAAGCAGCATACAGGGGTGTGAAACAGGGCATGTGATAAACACGATATATATACAATGAAATTTCCTGTGTTTGTGTAAAAACTTGTATAAGCCATGTATCATACTGTCTGTCAGACTGTCAATCGTTGTATGACACCCCGAAAAGATCTACAACAACCAACTTTAAAGAAGAGATGAATCGAGATGTGAAACGGCGCTGACGGTTGAGATGTGCAGGTGGGGTGTAGAGAGATGCAGTTGTGCAGTAATCAAGCGAAATTGCTGTTTTAGAAAACGTCATGATTTTCAGAGCAGCTTGTCACGATAGTGTCATGTCGAACACTTGTGTCAGATCTACCGTTCAGGGTCCACGATAGTCAGGGTCTCGATGGATCTAAAACAAGGTGTGAGGAGTTAAACTCACGCGACAGGTTGCTGAAAAATCTGACGAAAAATATGAAAAATTGAAGAAAAAAAATAGGTGGTTTCATAGCGCTGCTCAAGATATCAATTCTGTGCCAGTTCAATGCCTGCTTCTCTATTCTGCTGCTTACAACCTAGTCTTACTATACTTCTCTGTTATATCACAGGGTCTTACTCTTAAGGCTACCAGTAAGAGACATCTCCAACTGTAAAGTAAGACAGCATAAGGACAGACCTTAGAGCTCTGATGAATAAAAATACTCGATCGGATTATTGAATCAGACTTGTTTTCACATAGAGATAAAGTCAATACAACTGTGAGTTCTGAAAGCTATGAGTTGTTATTGACTATCAAGCTGCTCTCTCTCTGTATACAGTCATCATCATCCCAACTATAAATGAAGACTCTTCCTTATCCAACATGGGCTGAACATATAAACAGCACCACATACGATACAAACACTACAGTCTACACTCTCAGTTTAATTTCAAGTTTTAACATCATACACAAAGTGTCAATAAATAAGTCGTATCTACCTCTCTCTCCCAGTCTAAGCCTGGACGGAGTCTCGCAGCACGTTCTTCTTGATCTTGCCCGTGGAAGTTCGAGGGAGATCTTCCACCACAGCCACCTGTCGGGGGATCTGGTAAGCTCCCATTCGCTCTCGCATCCAAGCAATCATCTTGTCGGAACAGAAGGGCTTGGTCTTGTCCTTGAGAATCAGGAACGCCTTGGGCACCTCTCCGTACTTCTCGTCAGGAATTCCAACAACAGCCACCTCCAGGACGTTATCGTACTTGCAGATAACGCCCTCAACGGCCACAGAGGAAATGTTCTCGCCTCCGGAAATGATAATGTCCTTCTTTCGGTCGAGAATCTTGATGGATCCGTCGGGGTTGACAACAGCCAGATCGCCAGTGTGGAACCAGCCCTGCTCAAAAGCCTTGGCAGTAGCCTCGGGGTCCTTGTGGTATCGAGCCATGACTGCGTTTCCTCGACACACAATCTCTCCAATCTCCTCTCCGTTTCGAGCAACGGGCTGATTGATGTCGTTGTTGGCAATGACCTGAACCGACTGAGAACCAACAAAGGCGAAACCCTGTCGAGCCATGAGAGCAAACCGTTCGTCGCCAGTGGTGCTATGCCAGTCCTGAAGGAAGTAGTTTCGCACAAAGGGACCGTAGGACTCGGTCAAGCCGTACATGTGGACAGGATGCAGGTTGAGATCAAACATCTTGTTGAACAGAGCAGCAGAGGGAGGAGAAGCAGCCACAGTCACTCGAACGGTCTGAGGAAGACGTCGGGCCTTGGAGTTGTTCACCAGCATGTTGTTGACTGTAGGAGCGGCGTTGAAGTGGGTGATTCGGTCATCAACAAACAGATCCCAGATGTAATCGGGCTCAATCTTTCGCAGAAGAACGTGAGTACCTCGAACAGCAGTCACAGAGTAAGGGAAGGTCCATCCTGCAGCATGGAACAGAGGAAGAGTCCACAGGTAGTTGCATCTGTTGTGTCCATCCACAGTCTCAGAGTTGAGACCGGCTTCAATGATGTTGGAGAGGGCACACAAGTAAACAGACCGATGAGTGTACTCTACAGCCTTGGGTTTACCAGTGGTTCCAGAGGTATAGAAGAGACCTAGAATATCGTCTTCATCTTCGTTTTGCACGTGTAGTCCATCCCACGTCATCTTTTTCTCCTTGGCGAGCTTCATTCCCTCCTGAACAACGTTGGAGTACTGGATCTCTCCAGCCTTGACGGGAACAGGAGTAGACACATCGTCGTCGACAATGACCTCGCACTTTGCTCGAATCTCGGGAGAAATCAGGTGCACAAACTCCCGGTCGACCACCACACAGTCCGCGTCACCCAGCTCCATTTTGTAGGTGATTTCGCCCATGGTCAGTCTGTAGTTGAGACCCAGGACATAGGCTCCCGAGGCCACAGCTCCAAACATGGTCTCCAGATGAGCAGGGGTGTTGGGACCACAAATCGCCACCCGCTTGAACTCCTTGCTCTTGAAGTAGGTGGCCAGACCCAGAACTCGATCGGCCATCTCTCCATAAGATCGCTCGACTCGCACGTTATCGCTTCCCTTGTGGATATAAGCCTTGGCGTTGGGCTCAATCTCAGCAGCTCGGGGCAAAAAGTAGGTGGGGTTCATATTGTGTCGGTTGACCTTGTCGGGCACATAGACAGTCTCGTCTCCCTGGACTCGAGGAAGAGTGTGAATGGCCTTTTCAAGGACCACGGGCTTCACACCGCCAGAGGACAGCTTGCCCTTGGCCATAAAGCCGCCGTACGTCTTGGTGGAGTGGAGTTGTCGGCCTAGCTGGGACAGTCGTTGCATTTTGGATGTGTGTGGAGTGAGATGGGGGTGACAAGAGTATATATACGGCTCTAGTGGTGAGGTACCCCTAGACCGGGTGGCCGGCAAAATTGAGTTTGGCCGATTCGTGGGGTTGCGTGCATGTTCGGGGCTTTGGCGGAGAGTATATGTATGTGGAAAGTTAGTCCACGAGGGAGGGTAGAATAGGTGTCACGTGCACAGCTGTGTCTTTGTGTGATATATTTAAGAAAACAAAACTACTGGCTTCTTGATGACTATCTCTATACCTCACTAGCGTGGTATCCACAGTGGGATACTAAGGTATACTTCCCCACATGTCCATGCAAAGGCCAACTCTAACATTAATTTGCAAAAGCTTAGGTTTCTGCCATGACGTTACCCAGGAGGGTTTTCACCTTGTCTGCTACATGAGCTCCCCGAAAAGACGCCGAACAGCAGTGGCAACTCTTCGGAGCGGTGTATGGAGAGTTGTAAGGGTATGAGGGGAAGCCGATTTCGGCGCATCCCGCGATTCTGCACCCCTAGCGTAATCAGTAAATGGTTCTAGTGAGAGGATAAGAGGAAATTATAGGCGTCTGCCTGACTAAGTAAAGGTTTAATTGGTGGGTATTACTGGACGGATTGTTGAGCTAATTAGATAGGAGATGAAGCAGAAATATTATTGGTCAACAGACAGAATGAGGTCGGATTTTTTTGTTTTTTCTTGAATTTTTCACAAACACGGACCTTCCAGGGTATATGGAACGCCTCCAGCTATCTCTACCGCCTCCAGCTCTTCCGATACTTCCGAAGTATGCGGTGTTTTCTTTGGCGCACACCTTGCAAATGCATGCTTCATGCGATGGAGGTATGAGATGCCACAGCAGAGGTGAGTGTGATTACCAAGGTGGTGGTTGTAGCGTACATTTGTGTCATTTGGATTGATTCAGCAAAAAAATCGTTGTTTTTGTCTCTTCTCATGGTCCACACTTGTACTACCGGTGGTGCTATCTCCCTCATACTCTCTCACACACTTTCTCTATCTCCCCGGAAAGAATATTCCGACATGTGTGGATCTGCAATTCTCAGTTGTCAGCCAATGCAACGACTATGCACCGCCTTTAGGCGTTAGACAGCGGAGATAAGAGTGTGGGGGTCGTATCAGTGAGCAAAGCCAGGAATGACATTTACTTGGGAGTTAGTTGACAAACTAAGTGTTGTCAACTATTAGCCTAAATGAAGGCATCTCCGAGAACCTCTCTAAAACCCGTTCCTGACCTTCCATAACCCCAAAAACACTCCTATCTCTTCTCCCACCTCCCCTTTCCCCTATCGCATCTCTCCACACTCCAACTCCGTAATTACGCATCAAATCAGTGTCGTCGCATTCTCGTCAACTATGCATGAGGCCGTATCTGGAGGTCCGTAGAACGAAATGGTTATACAAGTTACCGAGGTTGTTTTTAGCCGAAGCGATAGTATACGAGTCGATGATGTCTCTATGAGCCAGTTAGGACACTTTTCATCTCGAATTTCGTGAAATTTCATGTTCTGTAGTGGTACCTTTTTCTTTAGTCATCATCATGCCGGAACAAACTACCCGCGGAAGGAATAACCGCCTACTTGTACGTCATGATACATCACATGACCTGTTTTCAATCACGTGACCTACAATACCCCATCACGTGACCACGCCTCCTCTAATTGGTCACGTGACCCCTCCGTAGAACCGATCGATGGACAATATAGCCTCGCTTGGATTGGTCCCACTTCCCCCACATAAAAAAGTGGCTCTATTGTTCTTTGCTGAGACTTGCTCCGTAATTAGAGAGTTAGAATGAGGGGTAGGAAAATAGAAGAACGACTGAGCAGTGTGATGAGTCAAAGAACATGATGAAGATCATCAATACAAGTAGCAATATACTGGTACTTGTACAAGCAGATCACACTAGATCACATCATTGAAACGTGTACAGATTGTGACACTAGATGAGCTAGCCTGGTGTTAGTGTTGTCATTGATAGCTGTATCATTGTTGTATACACAGCTCTGGATGTTTTATCGACAGTATAATGAATGGCTTCTATGGATGTCTAAGCTGTCTAAGCTGTGTCTACTAATTACAATAGCCTCACTCATCTTCTGACCTGACAGTCTGGCCTGTTGAATGCATAGAGTTACAAGGCTGAGAGTCACAGATCAGGCGATGCTGATGCAGCGTTGGAGGACTTTGGACATGATCTGGATGTGTTTAGAGAAAAATTAGCACTATATATTTCTGCTCGTCACATGACCACGCCATAACACTTCACCCACACTCACCATAACACCAACCCATGACCATACCTCCAACTACTCCTCACGGAATCAAACTTTAGTGGAGCAACAAGGTTCATGGACTAAAGTACAGGTCCCAAAAGGTGCAGCTTCAGGACCAAAGGATGGGGGAGAAGGGGACGATATGAGGGTGTTCTGGTGGGTTTTTCCGGTCGCAAACACCGCCATTAAATTCTACGCCCCAAATTACCCCAAATAACTTTGTTTTCCACTTGGTAACACCCCTCCCCACCCACATCACGTGTGGTGGGTGGACTTACCCTACGTCACCTCCTCTTACCCTACCTTCCCCCATTGGGTCAGCGCCAACCCACTCACACTTGTCGGTGAAATTTTCACTTTGCTGTTGCTCCAAATTTTAAGTGTCTAAACACGAGGATAATAGAGGGCTGCTAACATGTCTGTCTCCAAGGTGAGTATGAGCTGAGAGGAGGTTGAGGGGAAGAGGAAAGGAGGATGGGATATGGAGGAAAGAGGGGTTTGCTTTAATGGATCATGATGCCCCACACGAGCAAGCAACCAGGAACGAACGAATCATGCGACACCACAAACGACCAGTTGGTAAATGATGGATTGACGATTGATCTGTGCAGATAGAGACTTTTGCAAATATTGTTTGTGCAATCTGTGTTGTCCGCTCGTGACCTTTGGTCACTCGCTGTGGTCCAAAAGCTGTTGTCCGTTCGTGACCTTCGGCCACTCTCTACCGCGCTAACCCAGAACCTTTACGAAATCCTCGGAAACGTGGAGGAGGACTCCAACAAGGTCATTGTGACCAAGGAGCTCACCAAGAACTCCGGCTCCTCCAAGAAGTCCGCCGCTCCCCGGGACCCCGGTGCTGCTCTCGGCGCTTCCAAGAAGTCCAACCAGCCCCTGCGAGACCAGAACCGGTCCAAGTCCACCGAGCCCCAGGCCGAGAAGAAGGGCAAGCCTGCCCGAAACCCCCGACCCGACCGACGATCCCAGACCGGCAAGTCCGACTCTGCCAAGAAGGTTGGCAAGGGATGGGGCGACTCCAAGGGCAAGCTGGCCGACGAGAAGGCCGGCGACGCCATTGCCTCCAAGGACGAGGCTGCCCCCACCGAGCCCGAGACCCCCGTCGAGGAGCCCGTGGCTGAGCCCGACAACACCAAGACCCTCGAGCAGTACCTCGAGGAGCAGAAGGCTGCTGTTGCCAAGCTGTCTTCCGGCCGATCTGTGCGACAGGCCAACGCTGGCGCCGAGTCCAAGTACGGCGAGTCCAACGTCTTTGACAAGGAGCAGGCCACCGACTTTGTCTCCGGCACCAAGGCCAAGAACGTGCGAACCCGAGCCCGAAAGGAGAAGGTGCTGCTCGAGATTGAGCCCGCTTTCCCCGTCAACCGAGGCGACCGACCCGAGCGATCCGAGCGATCCGAGCGAGGCCCCCGAGAGAACCGAGGAGGCCGAGACGGCAAGCGAGGCGGCGACAAGAAGGGCTTCCGAGCCCAGGAGCGAAAGACTCCTTCCGTCAACCTCTCTTCCGCCTCTGACTTCCCCGCCCTTGGCGCTTAAGCGGACTGTCCAAAGAGACCCCGTACTCTCGAAAGAGATGTGTACCGTATAGGTACGAATGAAAATCATCATGAAGAAATGACCGTGTGAGCGTAGCTACCGTAGTGAGCGTAGCTACCGTAGTGAGCGTAGCTACCGTAGTGAGCGTAGCTACCGTAGTGAGCGTAGCTACCGTAGTGAG